>UELW01000234.1:6253172-6622324 GCA_900490495.1 Danionella dracula | reverse complement strand
TTGTATTTTTCATATGCTGCCTTTTGGGGATAAAGAATAAAAACATATGTCTGGAAGACTGAACTGGTTCTTAAAAAATATCATTTTTAAGCCATATTGTGAAAACTGAGTCGAGAGGTGCTGTGCAAAATGAAAGTGAAACTGAAAGTAGCTTCATTACGTGGCAGTAAGAACTAAGGGGTCCTGTGAAGGAAACCTGCTGATATCACAGCCAAGAAAGCCCTTAACAAAGAAATGAGCAATTATGAAATTAAGACTTCAGGCCAGTTATTGCTAAGCATACTCTTCAAAAATGGCAGACGGAATGTTATGTGTGTCTAAATTATTAGCTGCAGGAGATCAAACCTTTAAAAACTTGAATATTAAACCGAAGGTTATGTTAGGATGATCATATCTTATTTAATAAATGCTTTTGTTATGATTTTATATTAATAAATTAATATTTTGTATTGTATTTAAATTTGTATAATTGCCTAGCCATGAAATGGTCTGAGATGTTGACATGACTTGAACAAGTAAACATGACAGCAAGACTTGCCAAGAAAATCATAATGAATACAGTGAAATTCCAGGTTATTTCAAAGGTGACGGTTAAAGGAAACGTACTCCAGAATAAATTAAATAGCTGCCCACAAGTAGTTGTTGTTCTACAGTGTAAAGAACTCTGCCTACTACTTTTCTTCTTTGTTTGTTTGCGGATACATTGCAAGATAATGACGAGCGCTCTTTTAAGATTACACAGTAAAAAAGTAACTTTCTTAAGTAATAAAGTTCAAAACATATTTCCATTTCATAATATCTATAAATAATTCTAGCTTGTTGAACCGTGCTTGACAAATACAAGCTGCTCTCTTGAAATTGTTTCTCTAGCTGCGATCGCTAAACTGTCATGCCTTCAAATAAAATGGTTTCCATTGCATTCTTTGTCCACTCTTAGCAGATAAAGTGATGCAATAGTTTATTTAATTTAATTTAATTGGGTTTTTTATTTGTATTTAAAGTATGTGATGCTTTAATTGCACAGCTTTATCCAGCTTAAATGCCGGACCTCTGTATCGTAGACTGCACTGATGCCAATAACCTGCATTTTTATAATTAAAATAGAAAGTTTACACAATGATTGCTAACAACTGGATGTTGATTCATTGATATGGCTAGCAACATTAGCATAAAAGTCTTTGAAAAATCAACAGTGTATGGTTGTATTATATTGTCTGCTTAAACCTATTAAAGAAAAAAAAATTATTTTCATTTTATGAAAGTGTTAATGGAAAAGGGTGAAATAAACATGGAACTCTTGTGACAGCGAATCAATAAAAAAAACGTGCTTACAGACTGAAGTGAATAATTTATCCCGTTGAGTTCTGATGAGTGTTGGGAAGGCACCCACACCATTCTCAATCAGAGCTTGTCAGAGTAGTGTATCTGAGTCAAAATGGATTAATAGTGGCCAATGTTTGAGTAGTGAAATTTAATTAAATGGGTATTTTGTTATTGGATTAGAAATGGGATTGGTGTGTGGTTGATTTAGACATCGGAGGTTCCCACTAACTGTGAGTTGTTTCTTTTTTGAACCCTAGCTGTCTGGGTTGTGCCATGCAGCCATATTTTTGACTATTGTTTTAAAGGTTTAATTTTAAAGTGCACTCTAAAAAGTTTATACAAACATAAAAAACGTCAAATGGTGAGTAAGTCTTTATCAGTCCAACAAAATTATCTGGGTTTTGATTATTAATATTCTTTACATTTACCTTTACTTGTAGAGCTGTTTTAAACAAATTACACAAATACAATTTGACTTATTGACGATACAATATTTGTTAATGGCAATCAGATAATTCCGAGGAAAAATATGTACTCCTATACTCCTAGAGAATCAAAATGAAATATTTAGTTTCATTTCTGCAGGATTTCTACAATACCCTGAATATAAGCTAGAATTTGTATTTTTCACCCAATACTATTCTTAATAATGAGAGAGGATAAGACTGTGTAATATGATTGTACCTAATGTTTCCATTATGTACTGTAGCCACTGCATTCTGTAATAACTGTTATAATATAAAAAATTATTTCAACCTCAATAAAATAACAAAAAATGTTTCTGGTTTCAAAATATGATTTTCAGCTCCTTGTGAATCGAGTTCTATTATTTCTAATACCTCTTTGGAAGCGCTGGCATTTTTTGTTTGTTTTTCATTCTGATTAACTAAAGTCTTTTCAACAAAGCAATTTTATTTAATTTCAATGTTTTTATACAGATGTGGCAATGTAAACTGGCCAGAAGATCAGAGTTGCAACATGTGTAATACTCCTAAGTATGCTAAACTGGAAGAAAAACAGGTAGAAGCTTTGCCTTTCTTATATAATAGCATGCCTTTTATCTTATTGAGTTCCTGGTTAATATGATGCTTCAATCTACAAACAGGATATGGTGGAGGATTCAACGAGAGAGAGAACCTGGTCTACAACGAGCGAGAAGAGTCAGACGGCGAGTATGATGAGGTCTGTGTGGGTGTTTTGCACTGTTTATGGGGGGGAATTTTCACAAAGACTCTTTAGTTGAATTTGAATTGATTATTTGTTTTGTTTGTCTTCTAAATAGTTTTGGTCGTATTAAAAAGAAGTTTCGTGGGAAAGTAAGAAGGATGGTGAAAAGAAAGAAGAACCAAAAAAACAGATTGCTGAGAAGACAAATGACCATGATGAAGAAGAGGAGGAGGAAGAGGATGACGGGATCTTTCAAAATATAAACTAGATGTAAGTTCTTGTTGATATTGGATTCTGAATTATTATGCTCACTTTGACTCTGCGCCACATCGACTCACTGAAACAAGTGATGAAATTAATCAGTTTAATCAGAGAAGTAGTAAATGTTAAGGTTACAAGAGTGATTTAAAGGAATGATCAATAAAAGATTGATATTTTTTTCACAGTTAATCATACTTCTAGGTTTTTGTAGATATAAGGATTAACACCAAAAACAACTTAAAACCATAGATAAATTCTGTCTGGTTAACATTAATAGTCAGACGTTAAAAAGTACTGCTTTGATTTACTAAAATATGGGTTGTTTTAGAAAAAAAAATATATATACATATATTTCTTTAGATTGTTTGGTTTGTTACTGACTTTTATATTAATGGTTACACCAGGTTTATATGCGTACAATGCTGGAAGTTCAACAAATCAATCAATTTAAGACTATTTTTCTATAGTCGATAAATGCTAATTGTATTTATATCTGTTTTTAAATCAGAAGATTTAATATGTTTATGTTTAGTTCATTCGAGTAGTGCTCTATTAAGACTGTAAACATGTATTGCATGTTAATGTTGAAAAAATAAAAACTATAGAAAAAGCTTTGGGGGAAAAAACACACTCTAAAATCGCTATCGCAATTTTGGTTCTAATGAATCACGATTAAATTATTTTCCAAAATTGTTCAGCCCTACTCCTGACAAATGGAGTCTCTTCACAGTTTTGATAGCCCCACCTCACGCATACATCTGTGATAAACACCATTATGGTTTATATCGTTAGGTGAAGCAAAGCAAGCATACATGACTCATTTGTCAAGGATAAATGGATGTTAGCTGTTCTCCCGCTCGCACTCATTTTTGAGTCTGACCAGAGATATAACCAAGAGAATCTACCCATGCATTCCTTACACAGCAGTTCTTGTGCATTTTATGCCTGTGGCATGCGTTGCGTCTGAATCACATTAAACCGTATAAGTAACAATGTGTTAGTGTTATATTGATAAAAATGATTAGATTTTTCTCAATTTTGAGGACGAGGCAAGTCTCGTCCATCAGAGCGGTTAGTAACATCTGTTTGGGGTCCTGTGTGTGACGTAACTTACCTGCACCAAAATATTTTATATGCATTTCACATCTTTGTCTTTTTTTTAAACTAAAATAATTGTTTTCATTGTGCAATTTTTTTAGGTACACCACCTCTTTTGTGTCGACTAGAACAGGTTTATTCGACTGACGTTTTCAGTAGTCAGGGAAAAAATCCACAGTCACAACAAGCTTGTTAACCCAGAGAACGAGGCAAATGCAGCTGTCCTCATGTAGGAAAGAAAAGCTAGTGTGGGATCATTTTGAAAAGTTATAAGTTGCCCCAAAAAAGGTTGTTGGAAAGCTGCAGTAAGTACTAAAGGGCTAAAGATAAAGCATTAACCAAAACAATACAGATATTGAAACTCTATTAATAATAATTTATGCACTTAAAATAGTAGCATATTTTGATTCAAACATAAAAAATACAAAGCAATAAACACATTTTTCTATTAAATTCCATAAATGAATTTCCTCTTTCATACATTTACCAAATTAAAATGGCTACATTCATATTCGCTGTAACTTCTTCAAAAGCTTATAGCCACTCTGACTGATATTGTATGCATTACCTTTATATGATCATATATATGCAGCTTAAAAGTGTTCATCTTTATAGGATGATGATGAGGAGGAGGAGGACGACGCTGATTTGTCCAAGTATGATCTAGATGACAGTGATGAGAAGAAAGGGGGTCGCTCTGGCTCCTCTCACTCTTCTCGCTCATCCAGTTCAAGTTCCCGGTCTAGGTCCAGGTAAAAGGGTACAGGTCAAGGGTAACACCAGGCAAATGTCAGTATCAGCTTAAATCTTCATTCAAATTCTATTGAATCAAAATATTTTCAATACTTGTTTTCTTGGTTTCTTTACCTGCTTTTATAAGTATCACGTGGAAATAACAAAACATCTTTTTTTGTTTGTTTACAATACTTTGATTATATTGTATAATTGCTTAGATAAGAACTTAGAGTTTTTTTTAAGAACTGCACTTGAAATGAATGCATTATTAAGACCATACCTTTTCTTAGAATGACTTGAACTTTCTCAGAAAAATTGGAAATTTTGTCTCTTCCTTTTTTATGCGAATGTTTTGCAGATCTCGATCCAGGAGTTCATCCAGTTCCAGATCTCGCTCTCGATCCAGGTCCAACTCCAGGTGAATGAGGTCACATGCTCTCTCCCGGAGAGTGAGAGTGTGTGTTTGTGTGTAACCTAATGGGTTGTAGTGAGCTATTTATTCTTCAGTGTCTTAACAGCAGGTTAATGTAGCCTTACATTCAAATTTTAAGATGAGGTTCTAAGGGAAAATGTTGGATATAGTTGTATCTGTTTGGAGGTACCAAAAATGATTATGGTTAACAGTTAGTAACCAGTGGCTAATAAATGTATAGTTTGCTTTTATTTTAGAATGATGTGTTGTTGCAGATAATGAAAATTCTGAAACATTGGTATAAGACTTTGATTTGCCGATTTTGATGTTGTAAAATTGGTATCATTAAAAAAAAGTATACATTAAGCATAAACTTTTTGTCTTTCCTCGTTTTGCACTGATAATAGCAGGCCTCATGTGAATGCTTATTTGTCCCCTTTAAAAGATCCAGCTCGAGATCAGGAAAAGATTCTTCTTCCTCGAAGAAGAAGTCTCGTTCTCCCTCCTCATCGCCCGAGGGAGGCAAGAAGAGGAGTCGTTCGAGATCTTCCTCTGGTGGCCGCAAAAAAAGACGGGCCCGATCTCACTCGTCTGAAAGGTTTGGTGTAACACATGGTGTCCTGGATACCAGGCCTCCATCTGCTTTATACACTGGGCTCAGTGAATAAACAGTACATGATTGAAACAGTTTTCCTTTTATATGATTGTTGTTTGATGGCAAAGGTCAAATCAATTAACGTGTCATGCTCTTTGTTTTTGCCTCTCTTTCTCTCTTTTAGACACGGAGATTCGTCTGGTTCATCTCACTCCGGCTCAAGCCCAAAACAGAAATGAATAACAAAAGAAACCCAGTGTTCTCTTTAAATCCGCATGGTGTTTCCCTAACTTGGATTGTGCTCATGCAACTGCTTGAATTCATTACATGAAAAGAAAACCTGTCCTCCAGTCAACAGAACCTTCTGCCTTTTTAAGAGTCACCAAATATTGCAACATTATAATTCATCTAGTACATTTGTAGTGTTTTGAGGCTGTAAGAATAGAACATCACCAAACATGACTAGCTGTTGAGGAAAAATAGCACCGCTTTAGAGTTCAGTGATAGTTCATCCATCCATCTGGCTTTTTTTGTCTAATCTATTTAATCTGTTTTCATTTAAATATACAGACGGATGTTGACTATAGTTAACTTGGAAATGCTAATAGCTTAAACATTACTCTCAAAAAATATCAGCATTCACAGCATCTGAAAAATTGGCGTAATTGGTCTGTTAAATACATGTTCATTAAAGGTAAGTATGTTTGTTTTATACTTAGGCACACCTAATGAAATGCCGTCAATTTTTTTTTGTGTACTGGATTTTGTTCAACTTTTAATTTGTTAATTAGTTTGTTGAAACAAAATAGTTTAAATAACAAAAAGCTAATTTTCCCAAATTTGAACTTGTGAATGAAAATATGCAAATACATTCTTCTGACATCTAATTCCGAAAATGTTTTGAACAGTCGTAGCTGTAACAATCATGAATAAACAGTTGTTAACCTGAAAGCTGTCTGTCATATTCACTGTAGAGTGATGTCAGAATGTTCTCAAAGCTTGCCCCGCATCTCCAAACACAGGCTGCCAGCTGAAAGGTAACTTATCCCTGACTTACGGTTTTTGTTGGGGGTTTACAGAATTTCTCGAATCGTTACATAAATTATTGGTAGAAAAAAAATTAAAAAAATTTTTTGAATTGTGCTTAAAGGTAATATTACTCCGATGCAAACCTCAATCAAAAACATTTTTCAATTTTTGATTCTATGATCAAAACAAAAATGCAAAAGCAATCTATGTGCTTGTGACACCCTTTGTGTTTTAATTTTCCTTTTGGAAATTCTCCTCATGAGCCAGAAGTTTAATAATATCAATGATTTTGGTTTGAGCGGATGTCTGAAAGCTTAAGCGATAACTTTTAGTATAATGTAAATAAGGTTTTATTCCATGCTAGGCATACTCGTGCCTCAACTTCTGAGAGCTTTGAGACCGTAAGTGCGAGACGAAGTTATGATCACCACCTTCTATAAAGAGACACACAAAAAATGATGATCTAATCATTACTACCCTATATGTTTTATTTTGTGATTTAAGTTTTTATATTTAAAGAATTAAATATATTGTCATATTTTGACAAATCACTGATTTATAGGCTTCAGAAATTAAATACAGCAACCCCTGTTAAGGAGTTTGTCCTTTTCACTTACTAAAGTTGTTATCTAAAGCTGTAAAATTATATCAATAATACAATTTTTATGTTATAATTGATAAAATATTAGCATAATAATTTTTTCAAATACAATATATTTATATATTAAATATATATATATTTGGGTGCACACTATCATTAATTAATTTTAAAACTTCACGTATAGTTAGAAGTAGCTAGTTATCATTTTCAAAACAGTGAATTAAAGAAATGGATCGGAAGAGAGAATCTCATCATTTACTGGCCATCTGTCTAGAGCGAAAGAAGTGCTTGTTTGTTGGCCTTTTGAGGGTAAGTTGAACTTTATTTGATAATCAAACAGGGAAAGATTGAAAAATATTTGCTTAATAAAACACTTAATATTAAAATATGCTTGAAACTTTAAAGTTTGTGTAGTTGTGTATTTGTTTAGTATTTACACAGGATGATAATGCATTTATAAAGAAGTGGATTGACTAGAATATTTTAAGTGTAATCCTATTATAAAGCATTAGAAAAACAAGTGTGTAATCGTTTTTAGAAATAACCTCTTTTGAAAATAAGGTACCATGTAATTGAAGAATAGTTTTAAAACTCAACGTTATCTTCATTTTACTGCAGTGAATTTTTCATGAAAAAAAAAACCTTTGTTGAGGGTAAATTGGTCCACAGCAGAACCCGATGTATGAGTGCAACTGCACGCTATCACATTCGTCAATTTACTGGGATTCTAACTGAAGAAGTTTGAAATCCACTTTTATATTTGAAACAGGTTTCAGTTTGTTTGCTAGTCATGTTTTGCAGAACAGAGTTTGTATCTTTTTCTATGTGAAAATGAGACAAAAATAATAATGCAATTTTTATAGCTCTGGTCAGCATTTGCAGACGCTGTACAATGTTCAGAGCATTATTCATTCACTCCACATTCACACACTGGTGGTGATCGGCTGCCTTAGTAGCGCTCAGCTGCCCTGGGGCCGGCTGACAGGACGTGGCTGCCATTCTGGGCCTGCAGGCTCCTGCCCACCATCGAACCACCAAAGTCCCAGTTACAGGACGACTAACTGCACCACCGTTCTACCCATTTTGATTATTAAAACAATCACAGCCACATAATATCCACCATGCCTTGGGTTTTTATTAGTGTGTTAGCATTAAATGTTTCTGATGAAAATCAATCTATAGTAAATTACTTATCCACACGGTAACTGTCCCCTTTTGAAATATTAATCTACTCATGATTAAGAACACTTAAAAAATGAAGTAGCAAAACTCCAAGATTTGCATAGAATCAAAAGAAATGTTATGTTTTTTTATTGTCCCTGACGGATTTTTCTGCTTGTTCTCTCTCCTTTGTCTTAAAATTAAGCCAGATAATAATATGAGGATTTTCTGTGTACAGTAGAATAAATAGGGGGAATCGTTATGTTGCAGTGGATTAAGAATAATAAGTCAACTATAACAAAGGTCTTTCATTTTGTTGCCCTCGTAAAAATATTTATCATCCACGTCTTCATAATATAACATTATCATAGACAATGTTTTTTTTAATCCATTGAAGTTGGCTTTCAATGGAAAGTGTTGCGACTATACTCAAACGATCCGCTAGGTGGCACTTTGTTCCAGTCTTCGCGATAAACCGTATTTATTATTTTATTATGTTATAATTATATAACATATTATAAACAATATAGTTAACGTGTAATAATAAACAATATTGTAATGAAAAAATATAGTTAACGTGTAATAAAAAACAACACGCGTCCTCAACCCTTGATTTAATTTATGCTTCTTCGTATGGGATGGGAAACCCGTGAGAAAGCTCCGCGTTTAAGTGAACTCTTTTCCCTCGCATGCTCTCCACACAAGCCTCTCGTCTCCACGAGGGCGCCGCCTCTCAGGCTTTAAAGCGCGCGCGCTCGGACTAAAGTGATCCAGAAGTGCTGCAGCCTCCCCGAGGAGTCCACCTGTTCCTCCCGCTTCTAAAGAAATGAACACGCTCCCTAAAGAAGCATGGCATCGAAATGCAAACCCTCCGATGTCTCGCTTCGAAACCTGACCGCTGCCGTCATGCCGGAGTCGGACCCCCTCGAAGCCCCGCAGGAGAGCCCGGAGAAGAGCGCCAGCTGCGGCTCCGTGTCCGTGGCGTTCCCCATCACCATGATGGTGACTGGCCTGGTCGGAAACGCGCTCGCGATGCTGCTGGTGTACAGCGCGTACAAGAGGAAAGAAAACAAGCGGAAGAAGTCCTTCCTGCTCTGCATCGGCTCTTTGGCTCTAACAGATCTTTTCGGCCAGTTGCTCACAAGTCCAATCGTCATCTCCGTTTATAGAGCCGGTCTGACATGGAAACGCGTCGACCCCTCAAACACCCTCTGCGCCTTTTTTGGGGTGTGCATGACAACTTTTGGGTTGTGCCCTCTCTTTTTAGCCAGCGCAATGGCTATTGAGAGAGCTCTGGCCATCAGGGCCCCTCACTGGTACTCCAATTACATGAGACCCAGTGTGACCAAGCAGGCTCTGCTCACCATTTGGTGCCTGGTGCTGCTGTTCGCGCTGCTGCCCATCGCGGGGGTCGGGAAGTATGATGTGCAGTGGCCCGGTACTTGGTGTTTCATTAGCACAGGTGATGAGGAAGTTACTGGAAACACGTTTTTCGCCACGACCTTCGCGGCGCTGGGGATATTCTCGCTGCTGGTGACGCTGTCGTGCAACGTGGTGACCATTCGCGCTCTGGTTACGCGCTGCAAAACCAAGCCAAGTTCAACGCAGTCCTCCAAACAATGGGAACGATTAACGACCGAGACTGTGATTCAGCTGATGGGCATCATGTGCGTGCTCCTGACCTGCTGGTCCCCGCTGCTGGTATGTACGAGCTCAGCTTCTGCCGGATGGGTTTACCGCTGCAGCTAGCGGTTTAAAACGCGCCTAATTTCTGCTGCTGCCGGCGCGCGCGCGCGCTGTTACGTCTTTAACTTTACATTTAGCTGCTTTAGAATTCGGTTATTAAACAACTAATATCGAACTGAAAATATTTAGATACCTTTTTAAATGCAAGTGTTCTATGCTCACCTCAACTATTTTAGTTTTTCTGTTTAAGTTGGACTTTTTTTTGCTAATCAAACAGGGAACGATTGCAAAATATTAGGTTAATAAAACAACGTATTACATTCAAATATGCTTCAAACTTTAAAGTTTGTGTAGTTGTGTATTTGTTTAGTATTTACACAGGATGATTATGCATTTATAAAGAAGTGGATCGACTTTAGAATATTTTAAGTGTAATCATATAATAACGCATTAGAAAAACAAGTGTATAGTTATTTTAGAAATAACCTCATTTGAAAATAAGGTAGAATGTCTTCCAGGTAATGAAGAATATATAAAAAAAAAAATTAACGTTTTACTGCGGTGCATTTTTCATGAAAAAAAAAGAAACATTTCTTTTTTGTGTGGTAAACTTGTGTTATAACGCTGAGTATATGTTCATTTATAAAGATAATTTTTAAACATGTCTAAACGTTTCCCTCTATTCCTTCAGACCTGAAAAAATGCAACGCAAAGTGTTTATCTTAAGTCAAGGGTTATTATTATTATTATTATTTATAAAAATCAAACTGGAGTTGATATTTTATCCACTCCAATGAAGATCAGATATGAATTGGTATACTTTTCGGAAGATTTACAATCAACTTGAAAAAATTAATGAGTTATATGCTAAATTTTTCAGCTTTATTTTGAAACCTTTCTCTTTGAATTGTTTTACTTTAATCTGAATGGCAATCAAATGGCCGCATTTTGCACAAAGAGTGAGAATAAAGCTATGCACCTCAAGGTTTATGAAATCTTTTTTTCATATATATTTTTTTACAACAGGCTAAGCTATCCCTTATACAGCATAAAACATCCAATGTCAGTAAAAATTTGATTTTCCAAAAACAGTAAGTAACAGATTAAATATGATGTCTTAAAATGGATGCAAGTTCTGAAGAGGTTACGCAGTACTTTAAATACAAGTTAATTCAAAATTATGATTAAAATGTATGTTGAAATACTTTCTAAGCAGTTATGAAGAAGAGAAAAACTTTTTTATTAGTTCCCAAGTAGTGTTACAGCATGGTCCCGGGTTGCTTTGAAAATACTTAAGGCAACAGTTAATTAAGGTTAGAAAATTAGATCACAGCTCAGTTCCATTTCTCACTTACTCCTTCTGGTTTTGTCTAGAACTCAATTCCTGGAGGGCCGTAGTCCCTGCAGGTTTTTGTTACAACCCTGTTTCAAGAGACAAACCAGTAGCTTCAACCAAAATCAGAGGAGTTTAATTAGTGGAATCAGGTGTGTTCAAGGTGTGTCATGCAGTCCTGCAGGAATTCAGTTTGAGACCCCTGCTCTAGAAAGAACGGTTTGAAGTTTTCAAAGTGGTAAACCTAAGACATGACGCACTCTATGTAGCTGGTATTGCTCACCCACACATTAAATGTTAACAATCTACATAAATAATAATAATATAAGTGCCAACATTAAGTATCAATTACTTGTGAATTAATTTGAACAGAAGAAAACATTTACATTTATGCATTTGGCAGACACTTTGTGTCCGAAGCAACTTACATTAAGGGAGAGACAATATGCTATTTGTTACACCGTCAAAGTCTATCTCAGCTTCTCATAATAGAAATTGTATCAACTGATCAATAAACCATAGCAGGAAGAAAATAAAGACAGAGGACGAAAAAAGTTTTTTTTTATATATATATAGTAGGTGTTTCCTGAAGAGACGTTTTCAGTTGCTTTTTGAAAGCTGCTGTTGCTTTTCTGACTTTCAGTGTTGAATAGAAATTTGGCCTATGTATGTATACTAGCAATGGTAATAATAATACATTTTATTTGATAAAATACTTTTAAAGTGATGCTGGACAGAACAGACATAAAGTCAGAATAAAACCTATAAATTTAGATAAAATAAAAATTAAATTAAAAAACGAAATAAAAAGTAACCAGTTAAAATGGACGACAAGTATGCAGGAGTAAAGTCATGAGTGCTTTATATGCAAGGATTAAAATGTTAAAATCAAAAGGAAAACGGAGCGGTACCCAGTGGAGTGATTTAAGAACAGGTGTGATGTGTTCACGTAGTAGACCTAGAAACCCCGGCCAGAAGAGCATTACACTAATCCAGATGCGAAACAACGAATGTATTGATCCGTCTTTCAGCAATAGAGAAATGCCACAATGCAGGTTATGAAAAGTTTCATAACCTAAACACTAAGTAATTTAGGATTATTTTCAGTTCTGGGTGTCGTTTTGAATGTGTCTATCCCAGTGTCTACAGGGAATCCATACCATTTCATTTCAAGAGTCCCAATTCTCTTTCAATGGGAATTTATTGCCACACCTTTCTCTCATAAGAAATGGAATGCATTGTAGATGTTTTCTGCATCTTCAGAGAGAAAGAGATTTTTTTTGTCTTAAATGCACAATGAAAGAAGGATTCACCACTAATACTTTCTGCAGGTGCTCATGTTGAAGATGATCTCCACTCACACGTCCTCGCATCACTGCAGAGATGCTTCATTGCACATGGACTGTAACTTCTTCCTGACCGCCATCCGTTTGGCCTCTCTCAATCAGATTCTGGATCCATGGGTCTACCTGCTCCTGAGAGAGATCCTCCTGAGGAAGTTTTGTCAGGTGGCCAGCGCAGTCTCCAGGTGCTCTTTGGATACCCCGAAGCAAACCCCGTGCCCTCTGGATGCTTTCAATAAACATGCAATTCAGCAGGACGCTGTTCAGAAGCAGTCCCTGAGCGGGGAAGACTGCAACTTGAATGAGAGGAGCGAGGAGCAGAAACTGGACAGCGGAACAAAAACTGTCCAAGTACAAAATGACACTGAGGATTATCAACCCCTCGCAGAAGAATGAGCATCTTTGGATTGTGTTAAAGTGGAGTGGTTTGCAGACACCTCCATGCTTCTGTCAGTCAGTCAAATACTGAATGGGATTTTGAAAGCAGGATGAATACTAATATGGGCATCATCTTCATTAAAATGCTATGTTTGTAGAAGGTGTCCATAATGAATGGAGGACGAATTTCTATATGAAATATTTCGGTTGAATCAACAGCTTAAAACGGGAGATCTACAGCAATATTAATCCTATTAAAACATTCTTAAGCAGGCTGCAGATGAGCTCCAGTTTTGGTACAAGAAATATAAATAATTAAGAATATACATGAAGATATGATGAATACGTATATGTCAACGGTTCTTTTTTGGAAGCTGTAGTGCAGTGAAAACTGAAAAACAGTGTTTTTTCGTATGCAAAAATTGTTCATCCTTTTTAAAGCATCACTGAAAAATGTATTTATTCTCATCACTATAATTCACACCAAAAAGACCAGGTTTGATTGAATTCGGGGCTTGTATTTGACTGAAATTCTTCATGCTGCTTTGTAGCCTTGGAAATTTTCCGCTTGGACTATTCATTTTAACACGTTTGTTAACATTCTTATTTTCATGACACAATCTGCATCGACATGGTTCACTCTTAAATTAAATCAAATAAAAAGCTTTTACGTTTTCAAGGACACTTCGAATGGTGAGTTACAGTGTATCGTATCTGAGGCAGATTCTCGAGACGAGGGCTGTGAGATGAACCGGAGCATCTGTTTTATTTGAGCTTTGGCTGGTGATGTGGCATGCACCAGGTTTTGTTGAATTTCAATCGATGGAGAATAAACAGACAGTTGCCAGGGATGGGCTCTTGAGTTGGCCGCGAGTTGTGAGTGTGACTGAACATCAGCTTAGTGGATTGATGTAGTTGCTACTTGAACTTGATTATTGCTGGCACATGAATAACGAGTTACACTGTGAACTGCAGGTTAGGTTTGCTCTTGAAATAGCTTAAAATAGGGGTTGAAATGTGTAGTCTGTATTTTTAGCAACTGAAATTAGAAGTTCTTCTAGGTATTTTAACTACCATGATAAAGATATTTCTTCAAAATGAATTATTTTGGTGTCTGGCCCCTTAAATGATCGTGAGCTTCTGCTGGCCCCTGCTTCAAGCATGTAGAAATTGTCTAGGACGTTGGTTACTATGCACGCAGACTATACAGTGTACCAAGTGATGGTTTTGTGCTGTTTCTGGGGAATAGATGAGAACAGTTGTGTTCATCTCGCAGAACAACATGGTCACGCAGTAGACTTAATAATCTGCATTCATAGGAAAGAGCGAGTACTTAAGAAATCTTTTAAAAAGTGAAATGTAATCATTATTCGCTTTTTACCCCGGCATTGTTTCAAAAGTGTAAAGGCCTTACACATACTTTAAAATTGTTGTTATTTATGAAGAAAAAAAATGTGTGCGTTAAAGAAACTTGCAAACTAATTGTTGTTCTTAGTGGTGGGAAACAAGTTCAGTTGACATCAGGAGAAGCAACTGGGCATTCAGACTCAACTAGGCAACCTTTTTCATAATAGCAATGTGAAAACATTGCTATTTTTTTTTTTTTTTTACTATTTTAGCGCTTCAGGAAGCATATATTGAGCCTATAACAGCAATGTCCCTCCCATGAGACTTTTTCTACTTTTCTAGTATCCTCACAAATAAAATGTCCTATATATAAAAGGAGGAGCCATTCTTTTAACTGTTTGGATTGAAAATATCTAAAAATGAGTCCTAACTTCTAAGGAGGAACAAAGACTAGCGATTTATGACAATGTTTTAATCTTTGGGGTGGTTCCATAGAGGTCAGGAAGAGGTTATATTTAGAACTCTGTCAATAGTTATCTATGGGATGCTAAGATTTGTGAATTCACAAACAAAGCAATCCATTTTTAAAAACAAATGGCTCGCTTTTAGTTCAAAACTTCAGAAATTTTTGATATTCATTTAGTAAATTGAAGCATGATTGTTTTGTAAAACTGTCCTAAAAGAATGTGAGCTCCTACAAAAACATGAATAAAGTGAGAATATTTAAAGCAATGATTTTACACAATACTGATTTTTGCAAGGAAGATGCCAGAGGAGAGTCTGGTGAAATCTGAAACAGCCGATGTGCTAGAGGTCAAAGCTCTATGAAATCACTTCAACTGTAAACACTTCCTTGAAAAACAAATGCTTTGAGGATCGCATGGATATCTTCTTAGGGTTTTTTTAAAAAGGGGTTTCAGCTCTTCTAAATAATCATGTAAGCTTGTTGGTGGGATTCAGTTAATGGCTTTTCATTGGACTTCTGCTTCCAGGCATTGATTACAAAGTAACTTTAATGAATCTGAGATGAGACTCAATTACTAGAGAAACGAACATGGCGCAGACAGACTAGTTAGATAGCGGTTGAAGAGTGCTAATATGCTTCCATATTTTTTCATTAAAGTCGCACTGCACCCTCCGGAGCATCGTTAAGGTAAAAGCACATGTGGTCATCATATTACGAAAAGGCATGAGTTTAAGAGATATATTATTAATAGAAAAAACACCAACTGATTTCATGATCCATTTTAAGTAAAACCATCTGTATTAATTCACAAAACAGCTTGCTTTCTGTAAAATTGAGCAAATCTAACTATCACAAGAAAGAAGAAATGGTGTTTGCTTCCCAATCAATACTTTTCATACCATCAAATGTGTTTTTGAGCCTTAACAGTGTCTTGTTGAGAACTGGAGCTATTGATTTGTCTTATCATGAACAACTGTATGTGATGACACGAGCTGCCAAGCGATGCTTGCATGTGAAGCCACCAGCAAATCACTTGGGCTCAAAACCCACTGTGAATAGCCAGATGCCAAATCTTGAGTCTGCATTAAAAGCCACCGGGTTTGAGGAACGTTTCAGGAGTTTTACGTGCATTCATGCAGTAAGAACACGTGTTTGCGGCTCCAGGACTGTCATTATGCTCAGACCAACAGATGGTCCGTCCGCCGCTTGTGTGTGTTTGATAAGAAATGTTTGCATATGCTTGCAACTGTTTGACATGTCTGCTAAATGCCCTGATGATGTGCTTGCCTTGTAATGGTGCTTCTAATGTGCATCATTATTTGATTCTGTGCTGCCTCTGTTTTTTTCGTTCGCTGGGATGGACTGAGCTTCATGTCATTATATTAATTTAATGATAAAGGGGCTCGGGGTGTTCCGAGCACTTCTGTAGTGCAGGACACCCCCCTATGCCTCCACATTTTGCACAACAAAGAGATTGTTGCCATGTTGCCTATACTGTATAATGACTTAAATATCTATTTTTGTTCAAAGCATTGTATTTATTGATTGTGTGTTAAAAAAAGTAATGAATTTTTATTGATTACTGTTTCTTTTTTCGTTACTTCTGTTCAGACATTGATTTTTTTAATTCATCAAAATGCAAACATTTCATTCTTAAATGTTGTGTTGATTTACATTTTTTCTAAACTCATGCATACCTGCAGAGTTAATTTGCATGATTAATGTTGCAAATTAAAAGCATTTCATGCATTTGGCTCATTGTTTGTACATCCTTTAGAGTGTGAAAGAAAATTAGTTTTGATGACTGTCTGAAAAAAATAGTATCTGCTTAAAATGGGAAGAAATAACCTTGTATCTGTTCCATCTATGGATAAATGTGTGTAAAACAATCAAATCCGGACTATTTTCTAGTCAAATGGAAGACAAATATGAACCTAACTGGCATAATCAAATATTCAGTCAATTTTCAAATCAATATTTTCAGTTATCTTTCTCTGGAAAGCACTTTGGGCAAGCTTTAAGATTGTGGTTAAAGGGCTTTATAAATACAGTTTAAATTGATTGAAATGTCTGGAAAAAAATATTTCCACAGTGTTTGTGTTGCATGCTCACATGGAAAAAAACACAGCTGCACCTTGTTGTGGAACTTCACCTTAGAGGCATTTCACTTCAAAAACAGTGCTTTACTTTCTAATGAAGGCATGACACAACGGTTTCCAGCATTAGAGGCCAGAATGGACAAGAGCTGCCTTTGAGAGGGTTTTAAAGAACAAACTCGTACGCAAGCACACAGCAGGCTGCTAAAAGTAATTCAGTTGTGCAGTCAAAAAGTGGGGCGTTATTCTCTCGTAATCCCTTTTCTCTTACAAAAGGACATTTTGTCATCTTGTAAATCATTTTAAGTCTTGACTCAGATCAAGAGTGCAAGAGACAAGCTAAAAAGTGAAAGCTAGGGCTAAAATGAAAATTGCATTATATCCAGTCAATTAAAAATATATAGAGGATATTTTTGCTGTTGCAAACAAGTATCTTTACAACAAAAGGCTTATGTAGATTTAATCAATAACTCGTCTGGACAGAATATAATTTGTTTTAGGAGATAATTATTATACCAAGCAATGGTGTCCCAATTGACATGAGGAAATACTGTTTTAGTCATTGTTGCATTTTATTTGGGGCACCAGTTTGAAATTAGGAAGAATTACTGTAATCTACTGTAATGACTTGGCCAATGTAGATCAACTGATCAACTGAAAACAAGCCTAAAATAATAATAATAATAATAATATTGCAATGAATGAACAGGTTTGATGGTTTTTGCTTTATGGGAATCACAATCACAACCTTGGACTACTGTAGCTAGTGCAATACTTTAATGGCTGAGCAATAGAAACTGATAATGGTTAGCTTTACATTTCTTTTCATTTTCAACCTCAATGTTGTTATCTCTTAATAGTCTCTTATCTGTGAATGAGATTGTAATTACATAATCGTAAAAGATGCCATGTCCTCTGGCAATTCAGCAATCAACCACAAATGTTTAATTGCAACACAAATTAAGGAGATATAAGAAACTCACAGGGTGCTTTTACGAATAATGCCATGCTGTGAGTAATCACTTTAAATCTTAGTAATGGAAGTATGTGGATGCGGTGTGAGTATTGAGATTCTCAAAAGGAATCGTATGGATATTATAGAATCCTTTAAGAACAGAAACAAAAATACTGACTGCATCGGAAGAAAGTGAGCTGTTCTGCGGCTGTTCAATCCATTAGAGGCCACACTGAAGATCCAGCATCTCTTTCAGAACTGCATCACTAGCTAATGGCTTTAATGGCTATCTGGCAGTCTGGCTCTCTTCTCCTGAACATGTGCCAAGATATCTGGCAGAAATCGATAAGATAAGAATAAAAACATGTCTTTTTTTTGCGTATTGATGTTCTGAATAACCATTCTATTCTTCTCAGTCAATCTATACTCGGGAGTCTGTTGCGCTTCATGGTAAGTCCTAAGTTCTTTTAACACTAATCAGGCCTGTTTATGTTCAACAGGCCACATGTTTGTCATTACGTCATCATTATGGGGCTAAGTGCAAATTCGTTGGAAGAATTTCTTCCGAATCTTCATCCAAAAGTAACAATGAAAAAAGATTAGGTGTTCTTTTAAATGTGTGGATCAATAAAATGAGGTCCTAAAAGAGTGCATACAAGCTGTAAAGTACAGTTAAAGGAATGTTTTATAAATATGAAAGGTTGTCAGCTGGTATGCGTACAATAGAGCTTGGCAGTGGACGTCATCGTGCAGTGCATTCTGGTATGTAAACAAATTTGTGAGGATACTTCAAAGTTTTGTTCAAATAATGTTGAAAAGTACTTCAAAACAACCAAATGTACTGCATAGAGGCAAACTTTTACAGATTCAAGAAAGCGGTATCAGGAAAGTTCTCGTGACTCAGAAATTTCCCATCAGGCACTGCAGTAAGCCGCTGCGCCCCCAAGCTCTATATATGCATTATGAGAATGATAAATTCAAACTATAGAAACTAAATGTGAAAAAAATCTGTAACTTTTAAATTATACCTTTAAAACTGTATTTGTGATCTTGTTGTTTAAACATTGGCAAACGAATAAATTAAGAACACTTGAAAAAAGAGGCAAATCTTAATGTTTTATAGACTGTTTTTTTTTAATTACCGTGTAAATAGATTTCAATTTCCAACCTGTTTGAAAATGTGTTAAGAATATTTATTATTCAGGGGATCATCTTTCACATTTTACCTAGAAAAATCATCTAATAAATAATAATATTATATCAAGCCTAAATCATTTAAGACTAACAAATGTTGTGTTTTACAGGGTGTGAATATTATCTACGCTAAACAAAACGCATATCAATACTTTAATCATATAAGATGGACCATTGCCGAGGCATTTTAAGTATTAACGATTATGAATGAATCCTTGGCCCATGATCATAAAGGCTTAATAAGGTTATTTATATTTTGCTGAGCACACACAGACTGAAAAAAAGCAGTTAAAGCAAAATCCTTACTTCACTATAATTAAAAACATTGAAAATCCTAATATTTTTGATTCTCCAATTAACTTTAAACTCCTTTTGAAATGTATTTTTTCAGTAATAAATCAATAAAATCATATTCAACGGGGGGGCACTTCACATCCCTTATTCTGTGCTACTAATTATAACATTTTTTTTTTATCTCAAGTCCTTACCATCAGGATTGCACAAACTGTTATTGCAACCGTGACTGGTTTCCCAAATGTAATTAATGCAACAAACTGCAATAATTTGGCTAAACTATATACAGATGGTCATTGTTGTTTGTATGTTAATACAATTTTAACTGACGTGTCTCAAGAGTTTTATGGTATAGTAGAGTTTTATAAGCATAGTATTATTCGAAGGATTTTGCTACCAAAGTACAACATATATAGCATGTTGTTACATGAAAGTAAGGATACTTCAAGACTGAAAATGATAGGAGTCTTCCTGAGTCTGGAATGTTTTAGCATTCACATAATAAAACAATGGGGTCTCTTTCCTTAACCCCTTATCTCCAGCATCAAAGGGCCTACAGCCCCCGAACTCTTGCTGGTTTAATCATGTTCATAAAAGAATATTTTGTTAACCAGTTTATGTGTAACATTTATTTGAAGTATATTAGAGGGTTTAGTGCAATGATTGTGAATCACGTTCTTTAGAATCTTAGAATCTTTAACACTCCCAACAGCTTTGACTAATGCTCTCTGATTCGCATTCCTGACACATTACATTGAAGTTAAAATGTAATGCCTTTTTTAGAACGATCAATTCCCAATTAAGTGTAGGCAATAAGTCCTTACTCTTGGTTCATATTTCATAAGTTGTATGTTGGTTGAATCTAATGCATTGCTTATGTACTACACATCAATGACAATAAATGTTTGAACCTTTTTCAGTCATTCTTCTTTTACTGAAACACGTTTAAAGATTAAAAGAATATTAATATCAACTGTGAGTAAAGTTAAAGGTCATTGAGTGGGTTAAAACTTAATATTATCATTAATAATTAACATTCACATTTCTTGGGTTATAACCCAGAATAGTGTTAAAGCCTTTATATATAAACATTTTTTACAGAGTCATCAATTATGGAGTCAGATATACAAATTAAAGTGAATTATTTAAAATAATTTAGCACTGTTTTCAAGACAGAACACGTGAGCCTTCAGTCTCGAATGATCTGCGTTTTTGGGTCAAGCATCCAGACTTTACAATACTTGTAACAAACATGTATAAAAAGGATGACCACTGCTACAACACAACAAACTCAACCATTAAATTCAGCCTTCCAATGCTACATTTTGACAAAAGCACTTTATATTTAATGGGAATTTCTCAAATTCTCTCATCAATTCACAAATCATTGGGAAGTAAAAATGACCTAAAACAGTCATTAAATGACTAAAGAGGTGCTAGACATGCATTTAGTAAGAGAAGGACTGATTAAATCTAGGCTACACAAAGTCAATGCCTTCCTTCTTTAGCCAAAGAAACAGGAGTCATCAGTTACTCACCACAGTGTCATCGATCGTCATGGTAACATCACTGACAGCTGATTAGAGCAGCAGCGATTCTACCTGCTTCTTTAAGCTTCCGGATACTCTAAAACAAGCTGGAATGACACTTATACAACTGCAGAGTCTAGAATCTTCCCCAGAGCGCTGGTTAAACACCAGGGGTTTGGTGCAGATAATGAAAAACATTTTCACTTAAAATGTTTATAGGAAAGAGAGAAGAAGGTTATGGTGCTATCACAATAGTAACACAGGCTTCTTTTCAGAACAACGCCTGACGACAGTGTTGGATGACATCCTCAGAGTCCTGAGCAGCTTTTTCACCACCGAGCTCATTTTCAAATGGTTTCTTGATACTAAAAGGCATTAGTCACCTAGTGTTCCGAATAGTGAAATTTAAAGACTAGTAGTCAGAAACGTACTGCTTTTACTGGTGACTTTTACACAAAACAAACATTTCAATGACTGGAACAGATACGGCTGCACACATATTAACTGCCATTAAGTTGGTTTGATTTGGACGTTGTTTAAACCATTGACTTTTTATAACATGGGCATACAACATGCTCTACGTTTCGTATGAAAAGAAGGCTAAGAATGGACGTAGCCAGCCATCACCATCATGAAAGTGCATCTATTCCTGGTAACCAAAAATGGGTCCAGAGAGGACATAGGTGTAGCACGGACATCTGATTGGCTGAAGATTCATTCATTCATCTTCATGTCGGCTTTCTTCCCTTTCGGGGTCGCCACAGTGGAGTGAACCGCCAACTCTCTGGCATATGTTTTACGCAGATGCCCTTCCAGCCACAACCCATCGCTGGGAAACATTCACACACTCATTCACTCTTTAACACTATGGGCAATCATTCTTACTCAATTCACTTATACCGTATGTCTTTGGACTTGTGGGGAAACCGGAGCACCCGGAGAAAACCCACGCGATCACGGGGAGAACATGCAAACTCCACACAGAAATGTTAACCGACCCAGCCGAGGCTCGAACCAGCGACCTTCTTGCTGTGAGATGACCGTGCTACCCACTGCACCACTGTGACGCTTGGCTGAAGATTTAAGTCTTAATATATCTTAAACAAACGGATTTAAAAAGAATTCACCCCCTTAAAGTGTTCATGAAGGTCAAACTAGCGATCTGAATAAAAAAATAGCAGCACCACAGGCGTAAACATGGTTTTTTTTTTTTTTTAGCTTCAAAGTTGGGCAGATTTAACATGGAAGTGAATGAGAACCTGCTCACCTCTGACCCCACCCCCCTTGCGATCAGTCAAGGTACTACAGTTCAGTCACTTGATACTGCGCACCGGCCGGGAGAACAGAGGGTTGCTCCTTGGTTTAAACACTTGGTTTGCTCCTTGGTGTTTTAAACCTTTTTATCCACATGCAAAACGAGGCGACCATTTATACTTGCTCTTCTACAAAACATACTCTTGATTGATCTTTTCAAAAACTAATCTCATTAGTTTTTATGTGACTTCACAGCACCAGAGATGATTATTATCCCTCTCTATTGTTCAGCTGCTAGAGGTTGGATTAGCATTCCAATTTTCATAACAGTAATATAATTGTCTTGAAAGAGGGAATAATGTGCTTTATCATGTTTTCAAGTGCGCGTGCATCTGCTTTCAGCCTGAAAGTTGTACAGCTGATGATTAATGTTGACTAATGAGAGAAATATAACACCATTAGCATCTCACGCCAAAAGGCTAACTGCAAGCAAGATGTGAACAGTCCATACATCACTTTAACATAATCACTCAACACGGTGGTTTCTATATCAATATGCCCGCTCTCTAACTTAGTTTAATTGTGTAAGCCACTGATTGTAACACAATGCTCCAGAGAAATCAATATGGTTATTTACATTCTGTACATAAGTGCATTAATGCATGCATCTCTTGAAAATTCAGCTGCATGTGTATGTTATCTTAATTACAAATATATATTTAATATTTTCTTTTATTGTAAAACTTTAGCTAACGCACTGTTTGCAATTGCTGAATGGTTTAAACACAAGTTAAAAAAAGTTTCCCACATTAGACAAGAAGTGTTCATGTTGAGGTTTTTTGCAGTATATTGACCGTTTTCTTCTTCTTAAGTTCAAAATCTAATAACAATAATTGTCAAAACAATAATTTTGTCCACCATAATTTTGCACACCAGGCAATCTAAAAATATATAACAATTTATATATATATATACATATATATATATATATATATATATATATATATATATATATATATATATATATATATATATATATATATATATACATATACATATACATATAATATATCTATATATATATATATATATATATATATATATATATATATATATATATATATATATATATATATATATATATAAATTGTTATATATTTTTAGATTGCCTGGTGTGCAAATTATGGTGGACAAATTATTGTTGACAATTATTGTTAGCATTAATGTCTGAAGAGGTTAAAGGCAAATAAGAACCTCTAATTGCTTTGGCTTTTAAAGCTTGTGCTCTCCGGACGAGTTGCCTGCCTTGTTTAGAAACTAAATTGAACGGCCAAAAGTTTTTAACGTCCTCAGATATTTTGAGAACAAATGTATTGGTTGAGCCCCAGAGCAAAATTCCAAGATGTAAAAGATTGCAAAAATGCAGCATTGCAACAAATTCTACGTACTAGCAAAAACTCAAATTACACCTTAAGATGGTTTTACCAGCAGAAGCATTAAATATTTGTAAGGACATCTTGTAGTAACCCTTTCTAATGATGGCAAGGTTCAAACTCAGTAACAAAACATCTCTATTAAATCTTTTATAGGATGTTTTATTGTTCCATCAGACTCCTCTATAAAGAAAAATCAATCATATTTTGATATCTTTAACTAATAGAATCAATTTAAGATGAGACTGTCGAAAGTCTCTGGTAGTGCACTATTTTGTATTTATAATAATTATAAGCTATTTACAGTGTTGGCAATATAAGAACATTACAATTTTATGACTGTAGAGAACTGTTAAACATTATAAAACCATTAAAAACCCCACAAACACAAGGGTATCATGGCATGAATGGACAATGATTTCTAAATTCTTTAAGCATGAGTAAATCTTTGAGAATATTATTGGCTTTATTGAGTTAGCAGATCTAATGAGGTTGGGGAGCAGCCAATTTCGTAATAATTATTAATCATTCCACTTACCGTACAGTAATAAATCATTCAACTTTATTAACAAAATCATAAAATGGCATAAAGTACTGTATTTTGAGGTCAGGTGTAGTGTTTTGTGCTTCTGTATTTATGCAAGGACACTGATGGTTTTGTCTGCGAGGAGTTGATTTTCTCTTTGAGTCAATGGCTTGCTGCTTTTTCCTTATTCTATTCTATTCCAATCCATTCTAAATAATAATCTAATTTACACCCAGGAGTGAATGTTTGGTGCTTTCTGCTACCTCTCACTAAAAAGTGATCCTGACCTAGGAAACAGAAGACTACTTGAGCCTAAAGTTTAAAAGGCAGCGCAGAAGAGAAACAAACGATCAAGTTTGCCATCCGTAAACCTCAGACTGTTCAGGATCGAGGAGGGTAAGGCTGTTGTGAGAGCTTGTGGACAGGAAGTCATCCTCTACATCTCGACATTCAGGCTAGACTCCTTCTCAGAGCTCATTTGCCTAACTTTTATTTTGTTGGAGGGTTCTTTGGAGGGACTAAAAGCCCCTTAGATGCCAGTAAAGTCTTACATAATTGGAAAGCGAGACTAATGAGAAGGAGAAGGACAAATGGACTGGGATCGATGGCACATGGGTCAGACCGAATTAAAACAGGCTGCTGAGAGGCCTGTAAGCAATTACACATGGACTACTAAGATGAAGAGCAGCTTCTTCTTCTTCTCATCAGCTGCAAGGCATGATTTAACACTGCGCTGGAGGTCACGCAGCAGACCTCGAACCACTAACTGCAAACCTTTAAGTTCATGTATGCAGGTTAACAAAGTAGATGAAAGAACGGATTGCTGTGGTAAGGTTTTAACCACGGTTTACATAAGATAACAAAAAAAACTACACTTTATTTTAAAGAAGTTAGGTTTGAAATATTACTATATAATATTTTACAGTGTGTCATCATTTTGCTAGTCATCAATTATTCTTTACCTTTTTAGATATAGTGAGATAGATATAATAACCCATTTTACATGTGTTTGAACGGAACATGTAGCTGATAATAATTTGCTGGTCCGCAATACATAAATGAATACAAGTACAGTTCTTCAGAAACTGAGGGCTACTTTTTTTCTCAAGAGAGTAGAGGTAAGAACCCAAAAAGTGGGCTGAAGCCACAATAAAAGCAGCTGAAGTCACAATAAAGTAACACTGAACTCAAAAACTGCCTCACTCATATAATTGCACCCCATGAACAGTAAAAAGTAAGACAAAGAGTTTAAAACTTAAATATAAGAAATATTTGTGGAAAGCATTTTGACCCAATATAACTTTTATAACCCTTTTAATATTTAAATGTTTGCTTCAGGTGAAAATATATTTTGCACAATCATTTAATTAAAATGAAATCTCAGTTTTATGAAACAATCATCTTATGTAGGAGGTGAAACATTTTACATTAGATTTCCTTGCTCTTCCACAAACAACAGCCTTGTTGATCTGTGTATAAACTGTGAATGAGTCGAGGAGTTTTTACGTCACGAACAGCGCAGACAACTTCCTCTTTAAATACACATGTCCCGAAGATATCTCCGCGTGAAGCATTTCAGAGACTACCTCTGGAAGTGTTATCGGAAACGGTTCATGGAATTGCTTACACACACGCTACAATAAACTGTTACCAGAGTCTGAAATGCCTCTAACTTGAAGCATGTTTTGATGAGGGAACAATACTAAACCGTGCAAAACATTTCTGAAAAGTTGAGTTTACATGATACATCACCTTTAATGCAAAGCTTTTCGGAGGTTGTGTTTTTATGTAGAAAATGTCAAATGTATCCTGATATTATGAGCACTACTTCCCACAGGTTTCCTTTTTTTCTTTTAATTTTGTTCCTTTCTGGAAAACTTTATCCCTTAGGTTGTTCTACACATGGACTACATGGTACACACCACAATGAATAATAGATGTTGTGTATAAAAAAAGTTTTACATTCCTTTTTCCTCTTCACTATAATTAATAATGCAGGACTTTTTCCACATATGCTGGTAACATGCATTCAACGGTCACTTGTGCCTTCCCTAATGACCTGCCCACTGTTTTATGATTTACTAGAGGTGATGTTCTACATGAAATAAACAGGTAACACGTGTTGCATTGGATAGATTTCCTTTTTCAAGACATGATCATTTAGACAGCAACTTATAAATGCTTGCAATTTCTAAGAGTGTGCTATATTGAAGTTCCACCATTACAAAAAAACTGAACGATAATACAATGAGACATTTAAAACACAAACAAACAAAGCATTAGAGGTTGCTGACTGAATTGGCAAAGATGTCCGGCTAGGATTTTTAGTGGCTTTGGATATGAACTCTGTTTTCCATTCCAACTCTTGCCTGAATAAATTGCTCTCAGTTCCTTAGTATGTGACTTGGGATGTTGTTTATAAACACCTCAGAATATATGCCTATTTGTATTAAAACTTTAATGACTCAAAAGATTAGTTGTGTTCCAAATGGAGCACTAGACAATTGGCCCTTAACGCTCTTATGTGCGATCTTTTAAAGGCACTTTTTTCATTCATCAGTGGAATCTGAAAGCCCTGTCCCTTCCATTATGTAAATAAAGCCTGATAGCAGAGAGTGTCTCTGTCTTCCCACACTTCATTTATTCTTTTAAATATGTACTTTGAATTAGTTTTTAGAGGATACTTAACGTTCTATGCCGTTTTAGATGACGCCAAGCTATACTTGCACACTATTTACACTATGTATTAAAAAGTGGAGTAGCTCAAAAGCTGATGAGAATTGAAGCAAAAGATGCCAAATATGGAAGCATTATTTGGAGAGATTTTGAGGGGGGTGAGAAGTTTTGTGGGTTAAACTGAAGATTTAATAAATACATTGTGCACAATCATTTCATTTCACTGACAAGCTGAAGGACTTAGTTACAGCAAGACATTAATCTGAAGATATGAACAGAAAAATCCTGTAGGAATCCAGACTCTTTAAAAGAAAAATTTAAATCAGAAATGTATTTGTAATTGTAATTTGTAAAAATGTTTTTTCTCATCTTGTTTTCTCATACTTCTCATTAGGTAGATCGTATTCTATGGCTGTGCATTAAAAGCCCAGTTATGAGTCATGAAGAGGCAGCAAAAATTTCAGCCAATTAAAGATCATCAAGCCCCTCTGCCAGTCCACAGATCCCAGACAGAAATAAAAGGCCATTCTTGTCCAGTTTTATTAAAAGTCGATTGAAGTAATTACTTTGCTATGCAACAGCATTTAACTGTGTTTTCAGTCTCTATTAGTCAGCATTAGAAACCTTCTTGTCATGGAACATCGCACAAACCATAACCAATAAGCGTCAGGGAAAATACAAACAAAGAATACTTGAGCTAATGTCACTTCAGCCAGACCCCATTCCCTTGCCAATGTCCCTTTTATCATAATAACATCTATTTTAGGTTATTTGTCATCTATTAGTTTACTGTCTCTCTGCGTCTGTCTGTCTGTTTGTGTTCTTCTCAAACCATCTGTTTTAATGGCTATGTAGCACTACACCTATCAAAAGAGAACTACCTCCTCGTGTGAACTCAAAATGCATCGCAAGGTTTAGGAGGAGAGGTCAGACAAGGATATGCAACCCACAGTCCTTTTCAATACTTCACTAAAACCATGCTAACTTTAAGACTACTCAAACAAAAAAGAAGATAAATGGCATGTAATTGAAGTTAGATTTGCTTTATTTCTTATCATAAACAAGTAATTTATTTTGGGACCAAAGAAAAGTTAAAATAAATCAAATTTCCTCCTTTGGCCTCCTTTCATTCTTCTTTTCGGAAGAGTGGAATTTAAGAAGTACTCCAACAGACTAATAGGTTTATGGGGAGTGCGGTCATCAAAATGCAATATGTGAAAGAAAAGTGTAAAATCTGAAACTTAGGGATTAAACTGTTCATTTAAAAAATTATATATATATATATATATATATATATATATATATATATATATATATATATATATATATATATACTCTTTTTCAGATACACTTTTTCAAGCAATTTTCTGCAATCGGGGTGGGATGACTTTACTATATTTATTAACCACTGCAACTTGAGTTCAAAAAGTGTTTTCAAATTCAGAAGTAGATCCACATCTGGATGATTTGTGGTTTACTCCTCACATTTAAATGTCACTTTTTCCATATTGTGTAATATTGTGCAACCTTTCCACTCAATCTTCAAAATAACCACTCTTCTTCTCATGGGTCTATCTAGCCTCTAGCCTCCAATCTAGCCAATCTGTGCATGCAAAGCAATCACTCACCAGTTAAATCAAGCAGATGCTCCAACCTGGTGAGCAATGTGCAGCGTAATGAACTGTAAAAGCCATTTTGTCTCTGCTTTCCAGACATGCGACCAAAGTGAGATGGGTAACTTGGACTTGGGTTCATCCAACAAAGCCAATCAGGCTTCCCCCAAATCCAGTTTTTCTTAACTTGTCACACAGAGTGGCCATGTTTCTGTTGCAGGAGTGTGACCAAGCTTATGTAATGATAAAAGAACAAGCAAAACAAAGAAATTGGAGGTCAGTTTTTTTAAGAAAAATAATATAACAGCTCCGACTGCGAAGAAGAGAAATGCCATTTTCATAAGACTGAAATCATGAGCAGAATCAAAGAGAAGGAGATTGGCTGAGTAACAAGAAACCGCAGGTGGAACTAGTCAACAAGCAAGCAGGAAACAAGATGAGCAAGGTTAGACAATAGACATGAGAACACGCAGTACAAAGAGAATCTAAATAAAGCAAAGTGATAAAACAGAGAGCATGCTGATAAAAATACTCATAATGAAAAAATGACATAATGAATTGAGCCACTTTAAACTCAAACCCATCGTAGAAAGGTGAGCGGACTTCTTCCCTAAAATGACCAACAATAGAGGGAGAAACAACAAGTAACATTCTACATAGGGCAAGTTCCCTCTCAAAGAAGTCTCAGCTAATGTCCCGAACAAAGAAGTCCTACAAGGATTACTAGAGAGTTATTTTTCTGGATGTTAAGTGCTCATTGAAAAATATATATTATCCAAAAGGCTTTACATTTCTGACAACTCTGAGTCTTGAAGACCAGCTGGAGACAGCTGAAGGCCTTCCTCCATTAGATACAGCCACACTGAGGCGAAGTATACTAATTTTCGTCAGATTCCTGAACAGCGGGTGCAGTTTATCCAGGGTCGAGTGAAATATAGACAATGAAATAAATACACTAAGAGAGTTTGTGAGGAGCCCTCTCAAGGTGTGCATTTGTATAACATCACCACACCCTCACATATCAACTAAAGATCCAGTTTTTTGGTCGAGTATGGAGCTTCACCTCATGAAAGATGGTGGCTTTATTCAAGATCTGTGCCCATTATTTGTAAATATTTAACAAATTGTTGCACACCCCGGATGCTTCACAATTTTTCCCAAATTGGCCTAACCTTCTCTGAGATGGTATGAGAAAACACTGTTCCCTCTTGGAATGCAAGCACCTAGAGGGTTCTGGTGCAGGTAGATGGGGCAGGTCCTGTGACAGTTTTGTAAGCATCAGTGTTTTGAATTTAACACAATTAGGGAGAATGACAAGAGTGGAGTAAGCTGGTATAATGCTGCTTTTGCACTAAGCTGCTAGACATGGTAAAGCGTACATATAGGGTGCGCTACTGCCCCTTGTGGTTATAATCCAATAACAGTGAATGGCTCCTACACTAATTATTGGCCTCTTTACAACACATTGTCGAGCAGAACAATGAAAAATGTAATTACAATTACTAAATGTATAATCAAATCATGACTTGTTCAGATAAAAAGCATAATAAAGCAACCAAATAATAAAAAATAATAAAATTGCTGTTTCCAGGTATACACATTTAACTGGAAAGTTGAATTCCTATTTAAAAACAGGAAAAGAGCAACACATCCTACTTCATCACCCTCTAATTCCCAGCACTGGAAACCTACAATTCATCTTTTCAATGACCATTCACGCTCTTCAGATGGAGTAAGATGACTGTTCACCAAGGACACGGACCTCTTGACTGATGAAGCATTCATTACTACTTCAACTGAGAAAATTGCAGATCAGGCACACAGGAGCTGCTTGATATGGTCTTAAAACCCAAGTAAAAACTTCATCAAAGCTTGGCAGAGATGGAGTCTTACAGATCAAGAAAAGTGTGTGTGGTGAGTCTCAGTTAAAAACACTGAAAAGTAAGATAATTCTTCTTTCGAAAGAGTTTGGACAGCTTCTTCAAAAAGCATCACAAAGACATACTGCTCATTCAAGGAAAAAGCTTAGAGATTCCAGAGAAACAGACCTGAACAACTATTTGCAGTTAATTGAAGTGGAACCATGAAAGTGGATCAAGAGTCATCACAAGAGAAACTTTCAAGTACTTAGTCAAGACAGATAGAGATAAAGTCATCACACACATCCACGCAGAGCCAGCAAACAAGGAGATGCCATCACATGCCGAAGTGTACTACTGAAACATGAGATGCCTGACAATCCTTCTGGCACTGCTCTCATTTACAATTGAATTCCGCACAAGGTCTTCGTAACCTTGTTGTGTACGACTATTTTGCAGCATTCACTGACCTTCTCCAACAGAGCACTGACACAGGAATCACAATTTTTATGATAAGTCAGTGGGGAATACTCTCGAATCAAACAAAAGAACATCTCTTCCCTGCAAGGTTCACACGTACTCTGCACAATTGCTACCTCTGAAAAACACTCCAAGTCAGGCGACGGTCTTGAATACTGATGCCAATGGAAAGTTTAAATCAGAACCCCGTTCTAAAAAAAGCCTCAACGTATCAATGACAGGTGTTAACATTGTTGTACATGCGCTTCAAGTGTTCTGTTATTTGAAGGATTTAATTGAAAAGCATATGTTTATGAGTTTGTTATGATGGATCTCACGTTTAGAGCTCTCGACATCTGTTTGGGTGTGTGTCTGTTCAAGGATGAATTTCCTGGACAACTTCACACTTTCTTCAAAGGCAAGTGCACCAACCCCTGGCATATGTCTGAGAGCTGTCAGCGTGATGCAGGAAGACTGAAAGCAGATTAAACAAAACCCTTTATTTCCCCGGTCAGCTGCCAGCAGTTCCACGTTATAGAACAAGGAGATTTAAATTGAATTTTACATTTAATGATAATTCAAGTCAAGATTAAGTCAAATGTGATTCATGTTGTAATGAATCATGAAGAAAATTGTGTTCATCTGCAATATATTCTGTTGGTCCACTGCAGGGTGCAAAAACACAGCAGATTTGTCAATGTGTGGACAGACGTTCCACAACAAATAATATAATAATGAATATATTAACGGGTCTCCATGTTTTCAAAGGGCAGGGGGTGAAGTGATTTGTTTTTACTTTAAATGGTTCATGAAGGTGCAATGATATGACCTATATCGAAAATGAGTGCTGTATTGAATAAAAACACGTTGTATCTTTTTGTCTTGACTAAAGGTCAGGTTTTTGGGGCGTGGCTGTTTAATTTGCCCAATGTGTAGGAAAGAAGCCTCTCTCAAGCACACTGAGAAATTGAGCTTATTTTCAGCACTTCAAAGATGAGGAGCTCAAAATAAACTCCTGGAGCCGACATAAGCTTCAGAATTGTTTGTTATAGGAAGGAGTTTTTTTCTAGATTTTACAGATTTCAGAGGCTGAATTACAGCTAATTCCTTCAAAAAACTTAAAAGCAGTCTTCTGTATTATCGATTTAGATAATGTAAGATTTAAAACATGTTTTTATAGTCTGTATTCATTCACCACATTTTAAAAGATAGATAATTAATTACAATTATTTACAGTAACTTCTTAATTTTAACTTTAGGGGTGACTTAACAATACATTGAATAAGAATTTGAGACTAAGATTTGATTTAGGCTTTGATTGACCTATTGATTGGCTGAAGTAACATTATTACTCACAACACAAACGCTTTGCATTATTTTGATACACATCTATTTTTTTTATATTTCCTAATAAAGCTTAAACATGACACATCTACAAACAAACAAAAAATGTACTGGGCATGTCTTTTGTTGCTTGCCGTAAAGCATATAATACCAACCTGGCAACTTGTCAGGAGAAGGCAGACACCATGATGGTTTTTTGGTAGTTTTGGCCACAAACTTAAGTAGGGCAACATGAAGATATATTAGATATTATATCATATAAATCAACAAATGTGTATAAATCAACGACATACTCTCTCGATCCTGTACCAATATTTTACTGAAAGAATTGCTACAAATAGCTCAAGAACCGTTTCTGAATATTGTAAACTCATCTCTATCCCTAGGTTACGTTCCTAAACAGCTCAAAAATGCGGTAAGTAAACCACTAATCAACAAAACGCACCTGGATCCTACTGAGTTATCCAACTATAGGCCAATCTCTAACCTTCCGTTCCTGTCAAAAATATGAGTTGTAATAGCACAGCTCAGCTTCTTTTTACAGAAGAGCAACTGTTATGAAGATCTTCAATCTGGATTCAGAGCGCATAACAGCACAGAGACTGCGCTGGTTAAAATTTCAAACGATCTATTACTTCATTGGGATCAAGGGAATATCTCTCTTCTAGTTCTGCTAGGTCTTAGTGCAGCCTTCGATACGATAGATCACAGGATTCTCCTCGAGAGACTAGAGAACAATGCAGGCATCCAGGGCCAGGCTCTAAGATGGTTTAACTCTTACCTCTCTGACCGGAGTCAGTTTGTTCATGTAAATGGAGACTCATCGGACTCAATAGCAGTAGAGTATGGAGTTCCTCAAGGATCTGTTCTGGGACCCATCCTATTCTCAATCTACATGCTGCCCCTTGGAAAATTATTAGAAGGCATGGGGTTAGTTTCCATTCCTATGCAGACGACACCCAGCTCTATATCTGAGCAAAACCTAACGACCTTTCAAAGCTAAATAAGATCCCAGAATGTGTCGCTGATATCAATGATTGGATGAATAAAAATTTCTTAATGATTAATCCTGATAAAACAGAAATATTACTTGTTGGCTCTAAAAAGCAATTACATAATCTCTCAGTTTTAAATATGGAGCTGGGGGCACAGTCTGTTCATTTCTCCACTACAGTTAAAAATCTTGGGGTTATTATAGATAGTGAACTGAAGTTATGTTTTCTCTTATGTTACTAAGAGCACCTTCTTTCACCTCAGGAATATTGCTAAAGTGCGGAACATGCTGTCTATTGTAGACGCAGAAAAATTAGTGCATGCTTTCATGACCTCTAGAATGGATTATTGTAACACACTGTTAGCCGACTGCTCAGCTGTTATTCTACAAAAATTACAGTTAGTACAGAATGTAGTAGCTTCTCACAAAAACAAAGAAATATGATCATATTACACCGGTTCTGTGCTATCTTCATTGGCTTCCTGTAAAATATTGCATTGACTATAAGATACTGCTCCTTACCTTTAAGGCGTTGAATGGTTTGACTCCAGCCTACCTCAGCAGTCTCCTCTCACGATATAGAATAGAAGCAAGACTATTGATTATTCCACAGATTAGTAAATCCCCAGAGGGGGAAGAGTGTTCTCATATAGAGCACCGAAGCTCTGGAACAAACTCCCGGATGTTGTCCGGAGCTCAGCTACGCTCACAGAGTTTAAAAAAAAATGTAAAACATATCTGTTTAATCTAGCATTTGAATAATTATCTCTTGGTATTTGTCAAAATGGATTTGGTGTCTGAGCACTATCAACATACAAACTGTTGAAAAAAACAATGTGGTTCTCAAACCTCTCCCCGTCATTTATCACTCATCCTCCAGCTGATTCTGATCACCTGTTTGTTGTCTGTTACGTTTTTCTAACCATTGTTTTTCGTTTGTTAGTTTCTGTTTTGTCTTTATTTTGTTTTTGTTTTTTCAGGTGCTGTCCGTCTAACTGTTTGTCGATGGATATTAAGTTTGAATATTCTTTATGCTGGGGAGGTAACTAGCTCCTGCTTCAGTCAGCGAGGCTCCCAGGGGCCTCACAGAGGGAACTCCTATTTACTCTACCTGATTCACACGAGGACTTTGTGAAGCTGCTTTGAAAACAACTGCTAAAATAATGCTATATAAAAACTTGATTGATTGATTGATTGATTGATTGATTGATTGATTGATTGGTATCACCTGGGCATTATGAAGCAAAGACATAAGCTGTGACTACATTGCAAGGTTTTATTCAAGTAATATCTCAGAAAATACTCCTATAGAATAAAATAGAACAGAAGTGTAAAACAATAATAATAATAATAATTATTATTATTATTATTATTAGTAGTAGTAGTAGTAGTATTTATACAGGTTGAGAGATCCACAAGTGAAAGTGTCCCAGTTTGGGATAAACAAAAAACAGATTTGAGCCATATTTACAAGCAGTGTGAACATAGCCATAGATATCCTTAATTAATGCCTGATCACGGTTGACAGATTTTCCATTTACTGCCATAATATTTATTTAACAGATCCATGTGAGCTCTCCAGAGAGATGTGTTCACAGCAACAGAACGCTAAAATGTCAGAACAAAAACACAATAAACAGAACTCCATGTTGCATATTTGAATAGAATGCAATGTTTCGTGATATTAATATCTGGAACCAGAGTTAGTTGTTTGAATAAAATATTTCAATGGTGTGTTGTTTCTTTTTCGTGAATGTAACTGATTCAAACAATCGATTAAAAGTTGTTATGGTAACCACCGACAAAGATTTTTTTAAATGACAACCTCAAAAATAACAGGTAAAATGAACAGTTTATTTGTTTAGTGCGGCAATACTAATATAAAACACCACCATAATTTCAAGCATTAAAGACCATGTTTGTGCTGTATATAAATTATTAAGAGCTAATTAAACTTGTGGACTTTTCATTTGTTTGCACCAATGATTCATGCTACTCTGTCTGAAGAATAAATTCAAGTCCATTAGAGCAGCTCTGTGATGCGCAGTAACAGTGAAGGTCAGTGAGAGATGTGGAATAGCACTTTAACAAATAACACATCCTTTTTATTCTATTTTGTCAAAGCATCTCCAACATCAAGACTCCATCTCCAGATAACATCTTAAAGCATATTCCTGATTTCACATTAGAATTCTGAAAAATCTTGTCCATGATGTTATGCTTTTTTCTCAAAGCTCAGCATGTTGTGGTCATTTGCAGCAAAAGAATTGGATGGCCCTGGCAGCACACATCCATGCATCATGTGGTAACCAGCAGCAAGGCTTTGTGTAGCAGCAGAAGGAGAACAATGAAGTAGCCATGGCTATTCAATTATGTTGTCACATCTGTTCAAAGTCAATTTATGCTCCATATTTGGAAAAAAAGATCCATGAACCCAACTAACTGACAGCTAAATCTAAAACCATCTGTTCAGGAGTCAAAGACAGAACGTCTCAATCAAACTTAATTTGCAGAAGTGGGACAGTAAAAGAAAAGTAGGCATCAGCAGTAATAACAGATGTTCTTAAAACTTTAATTATATAAATAGCGGTCAAGCTCAACGAAAACTGATTTGATGAAATTTAATAAGATTATTATTATGAGAAGTAATTTTATTTTTCCATAATATATTTATAAAAAAAACATAGCACAAATAAAATAGGTTGACATAGCAAATATAAATCTGTAAATCTGTACAGAGAATCATATCATTTATTTTGCAAGGTTCTTGCTTTTAAAACTGTTGGTGTTTTATGGACTATTTGAAATAAAAGTGTATAGGCTTTTGGATATTTTAAACTAATGCCTCGAGTATACCTCACAGCTTTTCAAGTTCATAACAACCTTCGGCCTACTTTAACATGGTTGCTTTTAAATGATTCAGCTAAAGAAAAGCCTATTCAGGGCCTTGAATTACATTTTGCATTCTCAATGAAAGTTTTAATTTAAAAAGGCTCATATACTTAAAGCGATCAATAAATGTCCTGACACTTTTCAAAAGCAAAATGTCATAATACCATCTCAAGAAACAACCAAAACCAAAACATACCCTGAAACCATTTTTGCTTGATGTCCCACAAAAATATAATAGATGGAACATGTTCTATGATGCTTTACATTAATGGGAACACATTGTTTCCAGAGAATTCTAATGAAGAGACTTTTGGGAGTGGGATGAATCAAAATGAATCTACCTGCTGTAGATGTCTAAACTGATACAACTAAATGTCTCTGTTTCAAGAGCACAGAGGAAAAGAAAGGATGGTTTAGGTCATCCAAGATCCGGCTGAATGACCCGCTTGCTCAACATCATCTAAAATGCATCAAATTCTGGCAGCTTGTCAAAACAACTTTAATGGAGGTTGAGTATTATCACTGGTCTTCAAAAGCCGGTATACTCTTGAATAAACTCTAGATTTTTTTATGAAATTTTATAATGACCATTCTTATTTAAACCATATTGTTTTATGGTGTTCAATTTATTATTGACACCTTCAACCTTTTTATTCATTATTCTTACGTTCGTTGAATCTGCCCTAAGTCCTAGTTGCTTAACAATTGATCAGAAGACTCCTTTGCGATCTGTTCTCTAAAAGATTCTTCTAAATGTTTTAAATAAAAAAATTTGATAGTCATTCATCTTAATCATTCATTCATTCATCTTCATGTCGGCTTTATTCCCTTTCGGGGTCGCCACAGCGGAATGAACCGCCAACTCTCTGGCATATGTTTTACGCAGCGGATGCCCTTCCCTGCCGCAACCCATCGCTGGGAAACATTCACACACACATTCACACTTTAATCACAATTGTTCTTATTCAATTCACTTATACCGCATGTCTTTGGACTTGTGGGGAAACCGGAGCACCCGGAGAAAACCCACGCGATCACGGGGCGAACATGCAAACTCCACACAGAAATGCCACCTGCCCCAGCCGAGCCTAGAACCAGCGACCTTCTTGCTGTGAGACGACCGTGCTACCCACTGCGCTACCGTGACGCCCTTCATCTTAATCAATTAAATGTATTTTATTTAATTTATTTTTATTTAGATTACAAAAACTAAATGGCATAATAAAGTAAAGTAGTATTCAACCCATGTAGAATAATGTTTGTTAATCGTTCTCAAAGCATAGGTCTTCCTCTTAAAATTCTGGTTGTACATCATCAGCTGGCCATTCTGGCGCCGGAGACAAGCTGCTGCATCTTCCCTTGTGTGAAAGCAAACTCTGTCTATTCCTCTTTTATACCCATTATGTCACAATCTAAACTCAAGAGTTCATTGACTTCTACTTTAACATGACAGACATAGTCGAAGATCATACACATAGTATGCCAAGTTTATGGGTTGCTCACTAGAGCCCCCTCTGTTCATCAGGCAGTCTCACAGATGACTTTTACCCTACATATCTGATCTTTTCCCCTACATGTCTTTTAAATGCAGGTTAAATATATTTCTTGCCAAATAACTTTAAAGTGCATTCAATTAGTACTACAATATCTGTAATATCATTACAATAAAGTTCAAAAATGAAGGACAATTGTACATTCTTAAAGTTACACAACAATATGTAAAAAAACAGCTTGGACACTACAGGCAGGCTTGTGATTTCATGTGAAAACAGTCCACTTTGCTTTTTATCCAGCTCAAACTCTTTGTTCTCAGTTTGTTCTGAAGTTTTTGTTGATCAAGCAGAGGAGCTAAGCATCTGAGCAACACTTATATATGAATATACAAGGTTTTATATAAACAGGTCATGGCTCAGACCAGTTTCTACCCATCAAGCTTTTATCCGTGTTTCACAAAATCCAGCAACGTATGATGCTTCCTCTCTGGCACAAAAAACCAAGGAGTTCAGCGCTTACGTAAATAAACAAGAGCTGGAGGAGACCCTCATGATCTCCCACCTCAGTGTGTACTGCAACATAACACAATGTGGAATAATTCATATAAACAATGCATCAGAAGGAACTGGGCATGCATTCAGTGACCTGGGTCAGGTTGATGCACAGTGCCTCTAGAATGTCCCTTTGATAGCAAACTAGAGAAAAATCCATGCTTCTAACAAGTCCACTCTATACATAGTTCCTGCATAATGAGCCCTCACACTGGTGGGCAAAAATCCTACTGGAGCCAATGTTTATTAGAGGGAAAAAAACAGAGAGTATGAAATAGACAGAATGCGGGTAAAATGGACTTACCTTTAAGCTTGGTTGCTCTGAGAGCAAATTATCTTCAACTTTTTAATAATCCAGAGAACCTGCATCATGGAAGCTCTTTGTGGCAGATGAGCAATCAGCAAAACCCCGGAAACGCTGCTCAGAGCAATCAGCTTGTTAGCCCAATCTCTATAAAGAGTTGTTTGAGACTTTGAGCAGAAAAGCCCACTTGCACTTGTAAGGCTGGAGGGACTGAGATCAGCGCACCAGATCACATCATTTAGGCAAGTGTGCAAAAACCTGGAAGCAGACAACCAGAGGAACTGTACAATACCACAGATGCCCAGTGTTTCAGATGCCCAGTGTTATAGTGTGCTAAACTCGTTGTTCAGTCACGTCTCAATTGAACACTTCCCCTTCACACTCACAGCCTGGGAGAACCCATCACACGTCTCAATTAAATTTATTTTCTAAAAGAAACAATCCTCAATGATACCAAAATAACTGTATTCAGTGTGTTATATTACTACTGCGAAGACTTAAGCTTCTAAACACTAGCAGTCTATAAACAGAGTCAGCAGTTTGAAATGCATACAGTGTGCATATTAACAACTACTCAAAATCAAGAAGAAATGTGTGGATAAGTTAAAAGATTTGAACGTTATTAATTATGGTGTTGTGAGAATGAGTAGTCATATCTTTTACATGCTGAGTCAGATTCTAAATCCTAATAGTTTTAATTTAATGGGTTATAAGTAGTAATTGGTGGTCCAGTAGTCAAATAAAAAAAAGTCTTAGCATTTACACGGGGCTGATCACTGATTGCCGCTCAACCATCGACTGAATATGAAATATATATGAACTGTATGAGGTTTGTACAAGCCTCTGATTGGGGGATCTGAAGCTTATAGCTTCCTTGAGATTCAAACATTGCGGGGTGAGTAATTGAAGTGTGGATTTTAAATAACCCTCCAAACAATTTTTTGTTGTTAATAAGCTCCAACTTCAACAAAAAATCCACTCAGTTTCAGTTGCCACCATTTCTACTGTATAAGTCAAAACCTTGCTAACAACAAATATGTGACAAAGAACTTGATGACAGTTTTTCAAAGAGCAGTGAACAAAAAATAAAAACTTAAACGACTAACAAGGCAGTGTATAAAGTTGTATGTCTAGTATATGCTTTTGATGACTTCAGGCTACATGTGAAGTGCCAAAGAGAGCTGATAAAATGGTGCTATAAAAATGTACCAAACGCATCAGACATGGTCAACTTTTGTGGGCATGACGTCTGAGGTTGAGCACTGATCAGATGTTAAACTGAATCTCAAGAAGGCTCTCAGAGGTTTTCTTTAGTCTGACGTAACCACGTTTTTATCACAAATCTGACATTTTTTAATTACTCCATTCAATCTTAATTCAACAAGAGATGTAAAGTTACCAAACAGACAGAAAAAATAGTTTTAGATCTAGTCTTTTAACTGGTGAAACATACATTAACTTGTTGAAATAGAAGTTTCACGGATACTTTACCTTATACAAAATATTTATTGCTATGTATATGATTTGTCTAAAAAGTCAACTTGATTGCTTTTATTAAAGTACAACAATTATACTAGGTGATTTCTGATCTTAAGAGTTTGAACCTCTACTACCTAATACCTAAGTAGATACCTTGAAAATATTTTGGGACTGATGAGTAGAAAACAACCTAGGTCACAACTGCATCACAATGTAATCAATTGGAAACAAGCATGAATTCGACATGATGAGTGATTGCAATGAACTGCTGGTGCAGTGTGCTATTGAGCTGTTTAGCTCCTGTCTGCTGAGCTCATAAATAATTCAGGAGTACATTCAGCACAAATTAATCTATTGAGATCTAAACAAACCAGCAGAACTCTGATTGGAGAAGCAGCTTAGCATCACAGAGTCTGAGAAATTCAAACAGTCATAAGACAATATCTTCTTAAACAAAATGTCTGCATGTGTGAGGATTCTGTTCCCCTCACCTCCTCATCCCCTGATGCAATTACACACTGCTCAGTCACTTATTAGTTCATCTACCACACCTGTCCTCATCACCTCCAGCTCTATTTATTCCCTCCTGAACCAGTTACACTCACACACCTTCAGAGCACACCTGGTCCCACTAAATTTATCTGAACTGTGTTTGATCTGCAAAGAATATTTGTATTTGTACATACTGTGCTGAGAGGAGAGTTCACAAAATTCATATTTCAAAATATTTAAAAAGTTCAAAATTATATTCACATTTGCATATTTGGATGACAAATAAGCTTTGAATCTGACAGATAACTCTGGCTCTGCTAAACAGCACTCCTTGTAACTTATCACAGAAGCGTTTTATTGACAGTGATTTCTCTAGACACAGAGTTATTCCAGATACATTCCATCTTGCTGCCAAAGCTCTGATGTTTAAATAAGATTAGCGTTCAGAAGCAGTTTTATTAAGAGCCAAGAGTAGTGAGCTTGTCAGGCTCAAACAGAGGCTCTGCTCTCAAGAGAAAGTCAGTGTAGGTAAAGTGCCTGAAGTAGTTTTACTTTCTTTGTATCTGATGCTCGTTAACGTTGTTTACTATGACCAAACGTTTTCTGGTTTTGAGGTTACGATTATGACGAGACTACTTGTCTAGGGTCACTTTATGAACGCAGTAGACTTGAATTGTTTTGAACCTCTCTTCTCTTTAACAAATTTAGTCCCTTAAATTCATTTATGCCTGCCTGACCAAAACACATGTGATTCAGATTAAGAGTTGGTTTGAGTTAGACAGATATGCAATACTTTAGATAGTATATATATTTAAAGCTTAATTGCAATCATTTTTGATTGTTTTTGTATTGAAACAAAGAAAACAATAGATCAAACTTTTTGGAATGGAGACTTTTTCCCAGTGGACCGCAAAGTAAAATAAATGTATGCAAAAAAACATGGTCAAAAGGGACAAAAACAAATTAACATAATGTTGCCAAGATTTTTAATGAAGAAGTTAAATTATTCTGAATCGGATCACAGAGCAAATGGAGCTTTTCCCTCATCTCATTCCATTTTCTCTGTCTGGAGTAGAGTTTAGGATATGTGCCTCTGAAGAGCCTGGTTAGGGCTTGTACAGCACATCAAGAAAATTATTAGAAAACAGAGGGAACGAGAATTAAGGAACGATGACATTTGGTCGGGTGCAGGATTTAATCTGAACCAAACAGCAACTGTGCTTTCCACGTCTGCTCAATGCTCACTACACTATGAGCTATAGGCCGTTTATACTCGGTTTTACCTAGAATTCAAAACGTCATTATTGCATGAGCAAGTTTATATTATACTTTAAATAAGAACGTTTTTAAAATGGAAAATAAAATCTTAATTTTTGCTCATATCACATATATTTATAATAAAAAATACAAATAAAAAAAATGTTACTGTTAGAGATCCACTAGCGTCCTCCTACAAGATCGATCCACCTGAAACCAAATACTCTAGATTAGCATCACCTATTTACTAGTAATTTTATTGGACTCCAAAAAAGGACTACACTTCCCATCACTCACTGTGCGCCAAACACAGTGCACTCCCAGATGTTTTACTCCATAGTGTACCCTTTAGGAAATTGAACTGCTTTGCTCGTCATAACTCTGTATTCTCCTCCATCTACTGTATGTTCTTTCATCTCCATCTGAATTATCCACTGAAGTTCACTCTTGTTTCGTGTTAGTCATTAAAACGTGTTGTACTCATTCCCTGACAGTTATGTTAAATCACAGTCTGAAAATATATATTAACAGAGTATAATTTATGTTTCAGACTAAACAAAAAGTGACAATTTGATTGGATGTGTAACAGATTGCCCGACTTGCACAATAAAAACATTTTATCGAACTACCAATTTCTTTTTTTTACCTCAATAAAACTGCAATTACAACACAATCAAATTGAATTTTAAATTATATAAAAATGAATGCTATGGAAGCAGGTTTAAATATATATAATGGCTTTAAAAAGTAAAAAAATTACATAAAAAGTCAGAAATCTGAGATTTTAAAAAAGTGTGTTCAATTAGTTAGCATTAGTTTAGGCTTTTGGAAGTCATCAAGTTGTCATTGTTACATTGTTTCATTCTTGAATCAAAATTTCTACTGTTAATCTCGAAGTTAAAACTTTTAAGTCAAAGTTTTGACTTATCATTTAACTAATTTTGATATCAAATTGATGTTGAGGTGGCCGTTGTGCACAATCACTTAAAGATTTCAAGAAAGATAATAAACTATTATGTGATCACAGAATGACTATCAGTATTTGCACCAAAACATTCAAAAATAAAAGTGAAGGAATTTGCTAGTTCTCAGAAGAGAGAGCAGTTGTAGTCAGGAAGGCTATTATATTGGTATTGTTAAATTCATATTATCTATTGACAAATGTACAGCTCTTGAAAATGACTGTCTAGCACAACAAAATATCTGCAGAGAAGAAAAATATGATTTGAAAATGGAATCTATTGTATTTAGAGAGAAAAAGAAACTTTCAAACAAACGGCTTTACATTCACTAGGTTTATGAAGCCTGGCATCAGTTATGTTTGCGGTGTTCTCTGTGCCAGACTGACACATATTTTAAAATCAAATGTTTAAAAATGGTGTTCTGTTCTGAGTGTCTTGTGTAATTAGCGCTTTTATTCATGTTTGGAAAGGCAACCACATCCACAGCAGTTATCCTTATTTTAGAGCAGTTGTCATGTAATTAAGATTTGATGAATAACCTTCAGTGTGTAAGCCACAATCAATGTCCTTTACTTCAGCGTCACTATATATTTACAGGACTCACTAGAATCAAGTGTAGAAAATCAAATGTAGTACATTTATAGAGCCAACAATTCATGTTTAAGCACACATCGTTCAAAGGAAAGAAGTTACTGATGTTAAACTCTGACTGTAATAAACTAAAGCCTTGTACTATGAGACAGAGCATTAATTTGATGGATTTTCTGGATCACATCACTAGGGCATCTTTCTGAAGGATGACCGTCAATCTCTGTGTCATTGTACAGCTGTGGCAAAGGTCACAAATAACAGTCTTTAGCTGTTAGTCCATTAAGGCAAAAAGAGACTTGGGTGGAAAAGTAAATTATACTGAAACTGTCACCATCCTGCACTTTGTCTCCATTCCCCTAGAGGTCCCCGTAGTTCGCCTTTTGCCTTTGTTCTTCCTCATGTGCTCTTGTTTACTTTATTTCTATCACCTGTGACTCGTTCCAGCCCGTATATTTAAGTTGTCACTTTTTCTCTGAACTTCACTTGGTTTTTGAGTCAGCTTCAGTGAACTTGCTGTGCATTCCCTTGAGGTCCTGAGCTACGTCCAGTAAGACTGTTTGATTGTCTCCTGTTGCCTTATTGTCTATTTGTTTTCTCCCCTCGTGGAGTTTTCTTTATATGTTCGTTAGACTGAGTATTTTTATTCCTCATTCCGAGAAGAATCTGAGTTGTGTTTTTGCTATATTATTATTTTTTTTTGTTATTGAGAAGAAGTTAATTTTTTCTAATAAATCCTTGTATCCTGGATTGCGTCTTGGAGTGTATTTCCATTGGGTCCAACACACCTGCTCCTGTGGTTCAGTGGTTCACACTTCAGTCTCCACCCCAGAGACCCGGGTTCAAGACCCGGCCGTGACAGAAAAACCAAGTCAGACATGGACCCAGAAACACTCAGTGCCAAAGATCTGTTGGCAGTGATTGCCAGCCATGAAGCTTCATTCCAGCGCCATGAAGAGGTCCTCCATCGTCAAGAGGAGTTAATGACGAGACACTCAGAACTCCTTTCAGAAGTTATGTGGTCCATTCGTCAGCTTTCTGAAAGCCTCCCTCATGCTTCTCCGGCTGCGCCACCTCTAACTACCACCGATCCTCCCATATCTCCTGTAGCTGCTGCAGAACCTCGACTTCCACCCCCTAAACCATTCTCGGGAGATCCTAGTTCTTGCCAGGGATTTCTCACCCAGTGCTCTCTCACTTTCGAGCTTCAGCCCTCAAGTTTTCCCACTGACCGCTCGATTATTGCTTATATTATCACCCTTCTGACTGATAAGGCTTTAGCTTGGGCCTCTGCGGTGTGGCAGTCCCAGACTAGTTATTGCAAATCATACACAGCCTTTGAGAAGGAGTTTAAGCGGGTCTTCAATCATCCAGTTAGTGGACAAGAAGCTTCCAAACGTCTACTAACTCTCCGTCAAGGGTCCCGCAGCACTGCAGACTTCGCCATAGAGTTTCGAACCATCGCAGCAGGCAGTGGATGGAACGACGAAGCCTTGAGGGTCTGCTTTCAGGGAGGATTAGCTGACTCTCTTCAAGATGAACTGGCCACTCGGGAATCAGCCAAAGACCTCGAATCCCTTATTGATATGGCCATTCGCCTGGATAATCGTCTTAGAGATCGGAGAATCACTCGAGGCAGAGCATCCCAGTCCCAAGCTCCTGTTCACAAACCTGTTTCTCCAGTTCATGCCCCACCTGTCAGATTCCTCCCAGTCGGTGAACAACCTCCAGAAGATATGCAGCTAGGTCGTTCCAGACTCTCTCCCAGTGAAAGGGAACGACGCATGAAGGAGCGACGATGCCTTTACTGTGGTACGTCTGGACACTTTCGGTCCACTTGTCCAGAATTATCGGGAAACGATGGTCCCCACCCAGTTACAGGAGGACTGTGATGGGGAAAATAAGAGCTCCTCCTGCCAATACTGTTCTAGCACTCCAAGCCCTTCTGTCCTGGGAGAGCCATCAGCTTCCAGTCCAGGCAATGATCGATTCAGGTGCCGCAGGTAATTTCATAGATCTGTCCTTGGCCAAGAAACTTAAGATCCCTACCCACCTTCTCCCTCATCCCCAGGCAGTAACTGCATTGGATGGTAGACCCCTAAAACCTGGCAAAGTAACTGAGGCCACTCAGTCCCTGAAACTCACCATTGCTAAACATCAGCAGGAGGAGGATTTCTACCTTATTGACTCTCCCGAGTACCCTGTTATTCTAGGTCATCCCTGGCTGCGCAGACATAATCCCCATATCAACTGGTCTACTGGTTCCATTCTAGATTGGAGTCCCTCTTGTCACTTCACCTGTTTAACCCAGAGCCCCACAGCTCCTCATCCCGAGCCTCAAGAGTTTGTAGATCTGTCTCAAGTTCCCACTGTCTATCATCAGTTTAAGGCAGTGTTCAGTAAGTCCCGAGCCACCTCTCTGCCACCCTCACCGCCCGTACGACTGTGCAATTGACCTTCTTCCTGGTTCCTCTCCGCCTAGAGGCAGAGTCTTCTCCTTATCTCCCCCTGAACAGGCTGCCATGAATGCTTACATCAAGGAGTCCCTGGCAACTGGCATCATCCAAGCTTCCACTTCCCCTGCTGGTGCTGGCTTCTTTTTGTAGGGAAGAAAGATGGGGGGCTTAGGCCATGTATTGATTACCGAGGTCTCAACAAGATAACTGTTCGGAATCGATATCCCCTGCCTCTTATGGCTACAGCCTTTGAGTTGTTGCAAGGAGCTTCCATTTTTACTAAGCTGGACCTTCGCAATGCCTACCATCTGGTGCGGATACGGCAAGGAGATGAATGGAAGACGGCCTTTAACACCCCCACAGGCCATTATGAATATCGGGTGATGCCTTTTGGGCTTTCCAATGCCCCTGCCGTGTTCCAGGGACTTATCAACGATGTCCTCCGAGACATGTTAAATAGATTCGTATTTGTTTATCTGGATGATATACTAATATTTTCCAAGTCAGTGGAGGAGCACCAGGGGCACGTCAGCAGGGTTCTCCAAAGACTCCTTGAAAATCATCTGTTTGTCAAACCAGAGAAGTGTGAATTTCATGTAGCTCAGACAAAGTTTCTTGGGTACATCGTCACCCCTGGTCACCTGGAGATGGACCATAGCAAGATTAAGGCTGTTCTCAACTGGCCTATTCCAACCACAGTAAAAGAGGTGCAACGGTTTGTGGGTTTTGCAAACTTTTACAGGAAGTTCATCAAGAATTTCAGCTCTATTGTGGCTCCCTTGACAGCGCTGACAAAGGGAGGAGGAGTCAAGATTGACTGGGGTCCTGAAGCAGCAACTGCCTTCCAGAATCTCAAATATCAATTCACCTCAGCTCCCATTCTCTCTATCCCTAATCCAGACAGACCCTTCGTGGTAGAGGTGGATGCCTCAGATGTGGGGGTAGGAGCCATCTTATCACAGAGGAATGAGGAAGGAAGACTACACCCCTGTGCTTTCATGTCACGTCGCCTGTCTAATGCCGAGCGCAACTACCATGTAGGGGACCGAGAGCTGCTCGCTGTAAAATTGGCCTTGGAGGAGTGGCGCCATTGGCTTGAGGGTGCTCAACATCCTTTTCAGGTTCTTACAGACCATAAAAACCTGGAATATCTCCAGCAGGCAAAACAACTGAATCCCCGGCAGGCTCGATGGTCTCTGTTTTTTAACAGATTTCAGTTCATCCTGACTTACAGACCCGGTTCCAAGAACCTCAAGCCAGATGCCTTGTCCCGAGCCTACTCTCCCGAGACACAGGAAAGGCCTGTTTCTTCTATTATTCCTAGTACAAGGATTGTTGCTCCCCTTAGATGGAATCTAGAACAAGTGGTCCGGAAGGCCCAAACCAAGGAACCTGATCCAGGCAATGGGCCATTGGGTGCTCTGTATGTTCCTCGGTCAGCACGAGCTCAGGTCCTGCAGTGGGGCCACGAGTCCCCATTGACCTGCCACCCTGGTAACACCCGTACTCTAGAGTTCCTCCAAAGGCGATTTTGGTGGCCTTCCATGAAGAAGGACGTTAAAAGATTTGTGGAGGCCTGCCAAGTATGCTGCCAGGGAAAATCATCACACCAACGACCTCAGGGGCTGCTCCATCCCTTACCTGTTCCCCACAGGCCTTGGTCACACCTCTCCCTGGACTTTATTACAGGGCTTCCACCCTCCCAGGGCAACACAGTCATTTTGGTTGTGGTGGACAGATTCTCTAAGGCAGTTCGGTTCATTCCCCTGCCCAAGTTACCATCAGCCAAGGAGACAGCGGAGCTCATAATGAGCATGTTTTTAGAGTTTTTGGCATTCCCCAAGACATTGTGTCTGACCGAGGCCCACAGTTTTTGTCCAGATTCTGGGGAGCTTTTTGCAGACTCTTTGGGACCACTGCCAGCCTATCTTCCGGGTTCCATCCTGAGTCTAACGGTCAGACCGAACGAGTAAACCAAGATCTGGAAACCACTCTACGGTGCATGGCTTTCAACAACCCCACGACTTGGTCTTCTTACATAATGTGGGCCGAATATGCTCACAACACCCTCAAGTCCTCAGGCCACTGGACCTATCCCCATTTGAATGCCAATTTGGTTATACCCCTTCATTGTTTCCTGAGGAGGAGGTGCAGGTGGGAGTTCCCTCAGCCCAACACTTCGTTCGACGCTGTCGACTAACCTGGAGGAGAGCTAGAAACGCTCTCCTTCGAACCTCACTGAGATACCAGCATCAGGCTAATCGCCGTCGTCGAAGGGCCCCCGCTTTCCGTGCTGGTCAGAGAGTCTGGTTGGCCACTAAGAACCTGCCGCTCCGGGTGGAGTCAAGAAAATTGTCCCAGAAGTTCATCGGGCCATTTAGAATAGCAAGGAAAGTTAACCCTGTTTCTTATCGTTTATTTCTTCCTCGTTCACTTAGAATTAATCCCACATTCCATGTCTCTTTATTAAAACCTGTCTTGTCTTCTCCCTTTGCCCTCCCTCGCAGACCCCCTCCACCCCCCAGGATCATTGACGGCCAGCCAGCCTATACAGTCCGCCGGATACTGGACTCCAGGAGGGTCCAGAATTCACTTCAGTATCTGGTTGACTGGGAGGGCTACGGGCCAGAGGAACGCTCCTGGATTCCGGCCAAAGACATCCTGGATCCTAGTTTAATCCGGGAGTTCCATGCCCAGAGGCCAGGGAGCTCTGGTAGGAACGTCAGGAGCCGTTCCTAAAGGAGGGGGTCCTGTCACCATCCTGCACTTTGTCTCCATTCCCCTAGAGGTCCCCGTAGTTCGCCTTTTGCCTTTGTTCTTCCTCATGTGCTCTTGTTTACTTTATTTCTATCACCTGTGACTCGTTCCAGCCGTATATTTAAGTTGTCACTTTTTTTCTCTGAACTTCTCTTGGTTTTTGAGTCAGCTTCAGTGAACTTGCTGTGCATTCCCTTGAGGTCCTGAGCTACGTCCAGTAAGACTGTTTGATTGTCTCCTGTTGCCTTATTGTCTATTTGTTTTCTCCCCTCGTGGAGTTTTCTTTATATGTTCGTTAGACTGAGTATTTTTATTCCTCATTCCGAGAAGAATCTGAGTTGTGTTTTTGCTATATTATTATTTTTTTTTGTTATTGAGAAGAAGTTAATTTTTTTCTAATAAATCCTTGTATCCTGGATTGCGTCTTGGAGTGTATTTCCATTGGGTCCAACACACCTGCTCCTGTGGTTCAGTGGTTCACACTTCAGTCTCCACCCCAGAGACCCGGGTTCAAGACCCGGCCGTGACAGAAACATTCAAATCTATTAAAAGAAGTCATTTGTAAGTTATCTTTGTAGTCCCCATCAATCATTCACCATGATGAAAATCTTCATGACTTAAACTGAAGGGGAATATAATAGGCTTTGAAAAGCAGGCTCTTCAGCTTCAAAATGACTAACAATGGTGCATTATTAGCATAGTGTAATGTGTCTGCAATACATAATGAACATATTTACCTGATCCTTTCTTTTGAGACCATTATTTGTGATTTGGTTTAGAAATAAAAGAATGCATTACTGCACAAAAGTCAGTGAAAATAAGGCACATTGTTGTTTCAAAGTACAGCAAAATATTCTGGTAAATAGTGAGGGTTCCATAACCCCACATCACAAACCTGTTGAAAGGACCGTGGAAAACAATGAATGAAACATCCTTTCTTTTAGCCATTTTTGAGTGGAAATTCAGAAAAACAGAAAACACATTTAATCTAGGGTTGGGAATTGAATGTGTTTATTTGATTGATCATAGGACAAAAATACCACCCTAATATTTAATGCAACTATAAGAGATGCATCTAAAACAAGCACACAACTGTCTTATACTAACAGTTGTGTAAACCATACTGTAATTCTATTACTAAAATTAAGTGCAAAAGTTGCAAAACAAAGTGGGTTGAGTGCATGGGTAAGACAGTGCTTGGTTATTATCAAGGTGGTAGTCTCAGCCTCAGACGTCATGTCCACACAAGATGACAACGTCTGATTGGTTTGGTACATTTCTATGGCAGCACTTTAAGATTCCTGAAGTCATGATCTGATTGGTTGAATTTCCAGGAGAAATGAGCGTTTATTTTCATTCCTTTTAAATTAAGTTCAGTCTACAATTGAGACAAAGACCCACCGTGCGTACTGAGAATGAGCGCATTATATTCTCTATCTCTGCTTATTTTTTATGAAACATGACTCTACGTGAAGCGAAATGGGATTGGTTGTTTGGCATTTAATGACTTCCTGGACAGGTGTTAGCCAATGAAAGCTGCTAAATCTCAAACTCAAATGATGACCTCATTCTGGTGGTCCATAGATTTAATTCAATGAAATTATCCTATACCCTATAAAAGATGTGCAAGAAAGAATCAGAAAGATAGGCCCACACTCAAGTAAGTTTAGAAAACTGCTATAGAAAGGCAATACACAATACCAGTTTTTACATTAACCATTTTGTTATTTACTTTGAGTTCAAGATTAAACCTTTTCCAACTAAATGTGAATCATCAGTAAATGCTTCTTTCTTCAGTTTGATACTTTTGAAATTATTTTATTAAGTAACTATCAAGAACTGTAAAAATAATTAATGTTAAGATGCAAACACCAGTAAATTCTCTTGTGGATATTCTATTTGAATTTATATTTGTGCAGAAGCACTAGTTAAAAAAAATACCATGTGGAACATGATAAATAGTGTATAATATATGTACAATTGAATGTTTGAAACTAATTAAAGACTGATACATATGGGTGTGCTTTCCGTTTTAAAAATTTCACAATATTATAAAGAAAAACAATGACATACAATATAGCATTTTTCTGGACAAAGTTTTCCAAACTAAGCTGTAAACTAAGCAGTAAAAACTGCTTCTGACAAAGTCTGAATTTAATTTTAAAAATTAAAAATTAATTAAAATAAAGAATATATTCCTTGATTTTAAACACATCGGAAAACATTTATTCTCATGTTACTACATCAATACATGCTAGCTTTTATTTGTAATTTTGTCATAAATGTAATTGTATAAACTTCCACCACTTCTATAAACAAACTTTTCCGAATTCTTTAACAAGCGGTACACAATACGCTACAACAGCTCAAGCTCGATCTTACAAGCGGAGCATTCACTTAACCCTTCATCACTTCAACCAACAGAGCTAGAAAAAAACGCAGGATTTTACGAAGAAGAAAGTATTTGCCTTTGGTTTATTAACAATAATCATTTTTGTAAAATACCAAAACAAAAATCAATAAAGCATGAAAAGACTATTTGTTTTCACAGCATTCAACTCTAAAATAGTTTTGGTTGCTTCCTCATAAATTACTTTCCCTTTACTGACAAAAAAAAGCAATTCTGCAAACAGATGTCAGGCATCTGAAAAGCCAAGTTCAGCAAAGTTAATCTTTCACATAATGTATAGGATCGTTTTATCTCTATTATTCTTCAAAGGGAAAAAATATCAATGAAATGGATTTTTGTGTCAACAAGTATAGATGTCTTGATCCCTGCTCCCTAAAGGATCACTTTCAGATGGAAAGAGTAGAGTCTATACTCCGAGGATTTTATTTTTTACCCCTTTTCTTTCAAATCCAATAAACTGACAGTCAGGCCAAAGTTTAATCTCTTAACTAATGAGAATATTGATTACTATTCTCGCTAAACTAAAACAACATATACTCGTTTACATTAAAGTGAAGAAGTTATTAGTATCATTTCTTTTACAAACAGTCCAAAAACAAATACAACACTTTTGTTTGGCTTCTTAAGCTGAACTCAAAGATCTCAAACCTTTACATGCGCTTTTCTATCAAACTTATTTAAAACATTAGACTAGCCTCTTGTTAAAATGTTATTCTACATCCTATGTTCTTTGTTATAAAAATAATAATTAATAAATAAATAAAAGGTCAACTTGCATCTAATCAGTATCTGCTCATCCGGAGACTAGACAGAGGCATTATTCAACAGTTCTCATGAAAGTGGAATGCAGTATTGGAGCAAGTAGGCTTGTTTTTTTGCATGTGTTTCCACTCAGTGAAAAGAATTGATTTAGTGTGATAACTCAGTATTATTGTGAAATATCTGCTTAATCTGTGATGCAGCACTCAGTTGAGACCGATCTACTACATACCGAACAGACAGTCTGATTAAAGCACAGCTACTTCCCTGCTCACAATAAAAGCTCTTCTAAAATGAGCTTTTTTTAACAGTTTTTGAGAAAGTTCAAAGGAAATCACTTTGTGTTCTCAAGATCTAAGCATTTTAAGATCTTTGATTTTAGATCAAAACAAAAGATAATGCAAAAGGTGTTGCATTAAAATTAGTTTTTACCTACATTTGTGTTGTCATCGGAAAGAGTGAATTGAAAGTCCTTTTGAAATGAAAGGTTCAGAATGCCTCTGAGTGTTAATAATTGAAACTCTAAAATAATGACAACTCTAAACTAACCTTTCCTCATCCTTTGATAGATCCTTGGGTAGACCGTAAAAAGAAAAGGCATTTGTAAAAAAAATAACAATAAAATAAAAAAGCAGTAGTTCCTCTAGTCTCACCTTTCTCCTACATTATTTTTTACTATATTATACAATTTATTTCTATTCCAAAAAGTCAATAACAATTTAAAATTAAATAATACAGAATGCAAATTAATTGTAAAATGGCCAGGGTTCTATATTATATATTATGTATTTCATATATTTATGTCTTCTCTTTTTATCTTTGTTGGTTCTATCTAATTCTATCTAATCTTATTTTTCAGCCTCAGCTTGTTAACTGCTGGTCAGGATCCTTTTATGATGCCTTTTTTGTCCCATTAGTTAATAATAGAATCAAGTTCAACCGTCGTTCTGAGTGTTTGGTTAAGGTTCATGCTTTCTGTTAGCTTATTATTTCTTCAGCCTTATTAGAGAGTTTTTATGATTTGCTTTTAAGTTTTCTCTCATGGGTGTTTTTGTTCAGTGTGTAAGTATTTATTTAACATAGGCTTTCCCGCTCTTGGGTATTTTATGTTGTGTTTATTCAGAATGTAATGAATAAAGTGTCCTTTATCTCTGATCCCTGACTGTTGAGCAATTGAGTTCTACTTAAACTCAACTACCATAAGAAAAACTATGTAATTCTACATTTTTTGATTTATGGAAAAGCTATTTTAAAAACAGAGAAAAAAAGAAAAAAAGTCTTCCAAGTCAGACAGTACGCTTTATTTAACAAAGCACATGTTTTGTTTGCTGTCATTTAGGAATCTCAAGCCTGATTAACCACGAGCATCAGCTCACTGGAGTCGACGCTAATATAACACTGTTTTATTAGCCGTTTAATTAGTAGACTGAAACCACCGAGACATCAATTCAATCTACCTTTAATTAATTCTTAGATTTACAAGGCCGGTGACTGACAACTGAACAACTCGTGTCATCAACGAGCCCAAGGCTGCAGCGAACGCCTACCAAAGCTCAAATCTCCATCTTCCCCAGCACAGCCACGGGTCATCATTCGTCTCAATAACAATATCATTTCAGATCCAATCACCAATACTGGTTAAATCAATCCAAATTCTGACGTACATGCAAACAACATTAATAAAATCTAAAGATAACCTGGGCTCATTCAATCAAATGGGTTTCCTGAAGGACATAGGATTGTTTGATAAATAGTGACAGGATAACGTGCAAAATATTGCTTTCATTATTGAAAAATTCAATTAGGTGATCTCACTAACACTAGAGTTGAACTACAGCTGCCATCTTTAAAGCGTGACTAGAGAACAGAGATCTACGGTGAAACCATTATTAAAAGCGGTCTCTCTAAAAGTGTAAATGTATACATTTTCCTTCTTCTGCTCCTAAAGATAAGAGACCCTTATACCGATGTTTTGTAAACACCTCACATTTCCAGTGAGTGCAGGTTTTTCTGACCTCTGCAGATGAGAATATAGGCTGACTAACTACAGAAAGCTAGAAGAACTCCAGCAGTTGTGGTTGTGGAGGCAGTACATTAAATCTCGGTTTTATAAAGCTTTAAATAACTGCGCTGGCAGCTCTAAAAGCATGTACACAAGTGCTGCAGCATTACTATTCAAGCTTTGAATAACTGTAAAGTGGTCTCTATTCGAATTCATATTATAATAAATATCAGATTACGCATAAAACTGGCAATAATGTATCAAATAAAGCAGGCTTAGTAGCATGAAATTCCTTTGCTGTAAATTATGTTGGTTGCAATTGATTTGAAAGGGTAGACAATTTCTGTAGAGCTCCCAACAACCTAGAAGTTATTTGGAATTGTGTTTACTTTCCAAGTATCACTATATGATCGATATATACAGTGATGGAGTTATTGAGAAGAATTCTAATACACAGATTTTAAAGTTAAGATTAAACAGTAGCAGTGACTAAAATATTAAACTATACATAAGTACCAACATGTAACCAAGCACTCTTCTGTTAATGCTGTTTGGTTGTTAAAACTTTAAAACTTCCTCTGGGTGAAGAAGCTAATAATGTGGATTATAGTCAGCTGAGCTCTGATTGGTGTGTGGCTGAGGTAGGTATAAGTAAAGTATGAGAATAAGAATAAGAATACGATGGGTAGAGCTTAGTCTCTGCAGCTAGCCAACTTTAACTTGAATTTCCATCTGGTATAAAGCTTCAGGTTCTGTCTCCATCAGTGGAACACTCGGTGAAATCAGGAGAGTAAAATTAACTCTCTCCAGAGAATGATGGAATAGACTACAAATAACACTCAAACTGTGTTAAAATATCCATGCATTTATCATCCAATTTTACACTGAAAAATACTCCTTATAAATATTTGTATTTCAAAATAAAACAACCTCTATTTTTCTCCACCACAAGGTAAAAAAACTAAGAGTTTAAATTTACACATATTACATTTTAATGGTTAAAGTTGAGGGTTCAGTGTTGTTTTAACTGTATAGAGTAGGACCAAACTGTCTCTGAACAGTGTCAATTTAAGACTTCAGATTTTACGGTACACCACTGAAAATAATTATTGAGGTGGAGTGAATGTCAGCATCCAGGCAATATCATGGCAACATACAATAAATATTCAAATTCAATATTATGCAAAATTTAAAAAAAAATGCTACAAAAAAATTCTGACATGCAGAACAATTATGTTGATCAAATTATATCCTTTATCCAATTACTGTAATTCAAGACAGCTACAGTAGTATGTGACTGGGACAAAAGAACAATGACATAACAACGGCAACAAATAACAAAGTATTCACATTTTCAAGCACAGCACTGAAAAAGGTTTACAGAAAAAACCTTCCATGTTGTCCTGCTCTGGCGCTCTCCTCTTCCTGGCCTGTGGCTATACTGTCTGAATGAATGAAGAGCCAATAATTTGAACTGGTCAGGCAAACGCTGCATGCTGCTGACGCGGAGTCTATGGATGAGAGCTGCTCTTGTATGGTGCAGCGGTGCTGCTCTTTGATTAATGACCCAGCGCTGTAAACACCCTTATGGCTTTCCCTTGATATTGAGTCTTTCAGAGAAACCTATTAACTCATTTTACAGCTACATTATCAATGAATCTGAGCAAGAGCTAGAGAGTGGAGAGAGAGAGAGAGAGAGCGAGCGAGCGAAAGAAAGAAGGAGAGAGAGAGAGAGAGAGAGAGAGCCCAAGAGAGATAGTGAGTGCAAGAAAGAGAGAAAGAGCAAGAGAGCGAGAGAGAGAATGAATTCTCAGTTCCAAAATGATGTGCAGTACAATACCAAAATAAAATAAAACAAACTTTCTTTTTCTTGGAGGTTTCCATAAAACATGTAGCCTTATTTTATTAAGACTAATAAAATTAAGGTTTAATGTAAAGGAAAATACGCTGTGGCTTCCTCTTGACCTATTCAATAAATTCAGAAAACAAAGAGTACACTAACTATAAAATTAACGAAAAAAATAACACCAGATATTACTAAGCTGAGGTTCCAAAGAAAGCAGCTATCACTATTTAGTGGCAAGCGGAGGTTTGCGCCTACATTTCAATATGATTAAAATATTAAGTATCTCATGAAATCTTTATACAAGACTCGCTCATTACGCTATGCTGAATTTCACCTCCACTGTGCCCGCTGCTGTAATTTATCTTTTAAAGAAAGTAGTATTAAATGCCCTCAATCAGAGATATTAAACCTAATGCCTGTATGGATAGCACCGTTGTTCCAACAATGCGTCAGTAGGCAAAATGTTAACATCTGAATAAGTCCTAACTGGGGCATTTACAGGATTGAGGTCTTCAGGGATGCAGTTGAAATGCGTAAGTTTTCAAACAAAGTTGTTTCAATGTCTTTTTTAATTTAAATTAAGTATATTTTGGTAGCTTCAGATCCTTTTGAGTAATTGATTATATAGCGTTAACCTTCCTAAACGTTTTTGACTCTAGTTAACTTCTAGTAGTTCAGAATCTAATTATAAAACACAATGTCTTGTCTTGCAAAACTGCTGTCCAATTTGTGAATCACAGTGAAAACATGAACGACTTGCTTTTCATTTCTATTTTTAAGGAAACTTCATGTTCCTGTTCCTGTTCCAGTGTATGTTCTCTAACTGCTCGAGTTGAAGGTCTACGTCACCCTTAAAAAGCCATAATGGACTCAAAAGATTTGTAAGGTCTCCAAAAATGTCCAAATAATGTTTTTCTAAACTTAAAGTTAGATTTCAAGTTCGACATGATTAAGGGCTACGCAAGTGAGAGACACCAGAATTTAAGTCTCAAGATTGAAATGCCCGAACCACAGAGACGTGCCATTTACCCAGTTTTGAGAGTTTTGTTAAGTCGAGGATTATTTCATATTTTCTAAAACTGTGGTTCTCAAACGTTTTTCCACCAAGTACCACCTCAGAACAATTGTGGCACTCAAAGTACCAACATAATGAGTAACATTATAAAACTCAAGTACAGTAAAGCTCATTGTATAGGCTCTCCTGTTGAACTACAATTAAGTACAGTTCAAATAAGAGGCAATATTATTGCTAATAAAAATATCGAGTCATTATAGCAGCAGTAGACAGCCTGAACATTAAAAAATGTACCGATTTCACTTGATTTAAACTTGAAAATATCAGCTTTTTTAATTCTCAGCCCACTCTTGGACAGCTCGACTACTACGCTAGACCCCGCCAAGAATACTTGTGTATTCTGGCTGATTTCTTGAGTGTGCAGTCGTAATATTATCTCATAAATCACTTACAACTAATAGCTAACTGGTTTTTAAATAGCGAAAAGGTTAATTTACAACTGACTAATTGATTCTTAAAAAGCATTAAATTAATGTTATTAAGCATATTAACCAAGAATAATGTACTTTTTACAAATACAATTATAAACTGCTTACAAATGTGTATTAAGATAGAAACAGCGCTTTATAAATTATTTAGTAACTTGCTGATGCTTAATTAATGATTTCCAGTGTGTAGGTATTATAAAGTGCTACCAATACATTTATTACACAAATTATATTTACAAATATATTCCCATTTCCAGCAAGAAAAAAAAAACAAATCAAGATTTTTGCTGTGACGTCCCAAACATTTTAGCTTCCAACCGTGACTCGGTATTCTGTCTCATCATAGAGTCGTTAAATCTGTTATTTTTCTGATGAAACGATTATTTAGATGAAGGCTAATCCATTTAAACAGAAAGCATCCGAATAGATTTTCCACGTTAACTCTATGTCAGAGTGACATTACACCAAGATAAAGTTCAGCTTTTATCAAATGGTCTGCCTCAGAATTGTGTTGCTTTGGAACATTCATCACACAGAAAAACAAAGTAATTTAGCATTGAGTGTTCCACTGAATAACCACTCTTCCTTCTAAAGTACATCAGAGTAAAACACTGCAAAAATGAATCCTGTTCCTGTGCATGGATGAACCTTCAATCTCTGACTCATGGAACTGATGTCGTTCAATTACAGAGAAGAACCTTAAGTGCTACACTTATTTAAAATACATAATTGCAGTTTTAAGTGAGGTTTGGCACGTAGCATGATTCCAACGTCATTTTAACTGCATTGCATTATGCAACACGTTTTACTTTATTCAAAACAATGCCATTCATGCATCCCATGTGTGGATGAACGGCACACAAAGTCAATTACAGGTTCGAAGTGCAGACCTTTCATATACGTCTGGATGATGGAGTCAAAGGGAATCATTTACAGCATTTCAGCTACAAACTAAATTATCAGTTTGTAAAACTGAAAAAAGTATTGAAAAGTATTGATTTTAAAGTTCTGAGCTGTTTCTGTTTTTCTGAGGGAAATTGTTAAACATGATTAAGCAGACATGCTCTTGAACACAAATACTCTTTAAAAGAAAAGATTAGGATTGATCTTGACGAGGATCAAGTGAGATGAGCCTTAGCTAAGCTTTCGATCAGATGAAGATTTTTGTAGCACAAATTGACATTTCGTTTTGTCCCCTTCTCTTGATCTTTGGCACAATCTCTGGATAAATGGTTTTACAAAGTAGCAGCTATTTACAGCAAAGCTGAGCATTTGTACTTATAAAAGAATTCAAATTTTTTTTTGTTTAACCCAATAATCTCCACTCAATCTATCTGAACAGCCCTGAACAGAGCTGACAGAGCTGAACATGAAGTGAGACATCTTCACTAAGGCATTATGGGAAATAAAATGTGTCATCGTCCGGTAATTAGACTGTGAAAATTGGCAATGAGTCATTTTCTTATTTCCACAGCGCCTAGGAACTGATTATTAAGAATTTAAGTGAAGATTATTGAAAGGAATCTTTGGAACTCAATTTAACAGCGCAAAATAAATCCCAGAAGATTCCATAATAGCAGATGTTAAGTGTTCCATTTTATGACGACTTGCTCGTAGGATGCCCACAATTAATCAGCTTTCTCACAATTTTCAACGTGGTAGAAAGTTTATCACGTGTCAGGAGTTGGGGGGATAATTGTCAAGATGTACTGAAGCAATTTCAAACTAAAATCATTTTCACTCTATTATTCATAAAACTAATGTAGGACTTGTGTTTAGTCAGATAGACCCAGTGAAAAGGGGAAATTACATTTATCCTTTTGTTTCTGTTGTATGTTAATATAGTCCTTTAACATTACATGTAACATAATACAAAACACAACGTAACACAACACATAATAAGAACATACATACACAACATACTAATATAATAACCACTAATATAAAGCTGTTAAATGGCAATATTTTGGGTTCAAGTGAGTGACGTAGTAGAGAAAGAGATGCGTGTACGATTTGTAAGAGGGAAGTGAAACACCACAAAGCACACAAAACAGCACAAGGATAAATATGTGGAGTGTATGGAGGGGTAATCCCAGATACCTGAAGGAAAGACACGAGCTCATCAAACTAAACCAAACCAAACCAACATTTCAGGTGTGTTTGTGAGTCTAGATTTCAGAAAATTAGTTGCACACTGGACAAAATATAATAGCTTCCCTCACCAAACTATTTTTGCCAATCACACCATGATGAAGTTCTCAAAGAAATTGAAATGGAGGAATTATTTTTCAACTACTACAGTTTGACTTTACAAGTACTTTATTCAAACTCCCCATCAACAAAATGTAATCAGACCAGTTTAGAAAAATAAGATTTGGAAGTTTTCCTTTTGGTTCATTGAAACGCACTGTTCTAACAAGTTTCCTTCTCAATTGAGTTTATAATTAATTTATTGTGTAATTGTCTGTTTATTTGGACAAAAACCTTTACATCTTAATTTTGATACACATATGAATAATTAGTGTATATATATGGCTTACTTAAAAACCAGTTAAGATCGCCTGATACTATTTATCATTATTGCAATCGAATATCGCAATACTGACCTCAAAAATCGCAATATGGAAAATGTCCCAAATCGTGCAGCTCTGGTCCTCACGCATTTACTAGTTTTGTTCTAAATTATAGATTAAGTTAAAGCAATTAACAGTTATTACGTTATGAATTGTTGAACTAATGTATGCATTAATTAAGGCTCTTACTTATAACACTCGTTTAATTTTCTCTTTTAATTTTCTCATTTTTATTACAGCACTGTGTACAAATCCCCACTTCCCTGAAAATGGGACAACATTATAAAAGCTGCCTGGCAAGATCAAGCATGAATTTGTTTAAACCAATAAGAACAGAGGGTCACACACCAGGTTCTGCCATACTACATCTTGGGTTATGATTCATTCAAATATATGCACATATTACAGGCTCTAATAGCTCCTGGGTTGTTTGAACACATGAAAACAAAACATTACACTGTGAACTTTACACCTATGACACTTAAAGAGAGCGGAGAAGGTTAGGCTTGCATTAAATGTAGGTTAATAGAAAGTGCCAACGACTCCTAAACTTGATCCTTACAGTTCAATGATTTTATGGCTCAGAGAAAAACATTGGAGAACCAAAAAACTGGGTTAATGATGAGGTGCTTCCAGGTGATCCAGTACCTTAATACACCTGCACATCACTGGTTTGACGCACTTGCCTCTAATCTCTTGAAAAGCACAAAAAAAGTCGTAAAATAAGATGGTGAAAACTAAAACATTTGTCAATTCAACTTACATAATTGTCAACCTTTTCATATCAAACTATGCATTAAAAAAATCTGTTCCTCTTCAATATCTTTCTCTTGCAATTATATTGTGAAAAAGCCCCTGAAATGGGGTTCCCAGGGGAAATGAATAATTTGCAGCCGCTATCAAAAAGTTTTATTTTAAAATACTAGCGTTTGAATTTCAAATATTCATAAACATCACCTGACACTTCAAGAATTGTTTTAACATTTTAATTTCTAAATGCAAAAACAGCACAGGAGAGATGCTGAAACATAGCCAATTAATGCTCAATGCACAAATCTCTCAAAAAAACCCTTTGACTGTGATGGACATATCTTTCACATACATAAAAAAAATTATTGATAAAATTAATGGATGAAGCAGCCATCAAACTAAAACATTTCTACTTACATAATTGTCAACCTTTTCTCCGGTCTTGAATTTTAGATTTTATGCAAGGGCTTATTTAGAATATATTTTAAAAAATGTGTGTGAAACTCTGAAAATAAGAACCTCATTGTTGCATAAGGTCATATGGTGGAAATTTTTACATCACCTGAACCATAAGTTTATCTGCCAATTACAATTGCGGTGCTTATTGACTCAAAGACCCAAAAGATCTGCAGGACAATGACCAAGAGTACAGTACACAGTACATGCTTAATGACAAAGACCTGATTTATAGTCATATTTAAAATGTCTCCACTGTCTAGAATTGGCTTCAAGCCACTCTCAAGGACACCATATCATGAAAATAAAATTACCTCTCAAATAAACAGAATGTTCAGTTACCTGTTGTATAGGTACCTGTGTACAAAAATACTATCAGTAGAAATACATTTATGGTGATGCTTTTTAGGGAGTTACTGGGGTAACATTACAGATAAGCTAATATAAACAGACATATGGACAACAAAAGCCATTACAGCGGTGTCAATGTACCCTGACATTGTGATGGTGACTTTATGAGCAGTTAACCATGCTTTGTGGCAAACGTTATTAAAAAAATAAATGTAATAAAAGTGGAAATTACTATGGCCTCAAACAAACTCTTTTCCACTCAAGACTTCAAGAGACATCTTCCTCTTTAGCTTACCATTCACCGCCTTCACAACTGTGGCAAAAGCTCCCAAACAAATGTGTGATATTACACATTGTAATTTAAATCAAAGCTGACCTGGCTTTCTTAGCTTTACAGCCTTTAGAGCTAAAAACAATAGCATTAGTTCTTCTGCCATTTGACAACATCACTGACAGTTAAGCACGCAGAACTGTTGCCAATGTTCTGTTCTCAAAGCTTGATTAACCTCAACTGTATAACATTGATTCCAATAAAAACCATTATTAGAGGAATCTGATTTTCCTTTGAGGATGCCTTCAGGTATGTTCATCCATCATATTGATTTATTAAAACCTTGACATATCAATAGCTATTGTTCATATTGAAAATGAGTAAATATCTTCTACCATTGAGGCTTGTTTAGTTTGAGAATATTCTTTCAAAACTCATAATTGAAACATGGTTAAAACAAAAATCATCAAAAAATGTGACTATTTCATGAGTTTACGCGTACATAGAATTAAACCGGCGAGTCGCGAGCATATGTGGGGAGTTAGTGATGCACTAGGCGAGCTGTAATAGGATAACCTCCCTATAATCCTGTACCGTAATTAATATGCGAGGAGGAGGGATTTCTGTTCGGTCATCAGTGATGGTGAGCTTATGTGTTGCGTTAATACTGTTGTGAGAAGGAACTGGGAGGATCCATTAGTAATTTAAGACGTGTTACCCCCCAAACTTGATCAGGAGATATAACTGTGTGTGCTGCATGATGAGATCACCAGATTTCCCGCTTGATCGGGATTCAAGCTTTCATTTTTTCGAGGTGCTGTAAAAGAGAACACAAAATGAAAAAATATGTATGAAAATAACTAAAATCAAACAAAAATATATTGATGTTTGTTTGTTTTATAATTGCAATATTGTAAAAGCTCTTTCTCAAAGTCCAATTCTATTGATAAAAAGCCCCTGAAATGTGTGTGCTTTCCAAAAGAAGGATGGGTGCCAGTTACAGTCAAATCTCTTTCGAAGACTAGTGTGATGTCACTATTAAAAAGCTGCATCACTTCAGTAAAAAGTGAAGGAATGCCTCAGTATTTGAATCGATAACGACAAAAAAAAAACCCCTGAAACCCACCTTAGCTAATCTTCAACCCACAAATCTCTCAATCAAAACTAGAAAGATTCACAACTCTGATGAAGACATTCTTGTTACATATAAATTCATTAATTAAATTGACCAAATGTTTGATGAATTGGTAAAATGACCGATGGTATTATAAGAATTAAGTTCTTTTTACCAGAACTCCTTGACTGAGACCCTGTTTTCACACTTTATACTTAACATAAATATTTTACTTTGATGTAAAAAATAAAGCAGATCTGCATTCAAATACACAAAAAAAAGCATGTCATTTATAGCATATTAATTTAAATAACAAATTGGGTTACAATAAATCAACAGTATTTGTTACTAAAATATAATTTACCATTTTAAAACTGTTGCAGATTTCATATAAGAGCAAAAATTGGTTCAGATTTCCACTCCCATACATTATTAGAAGCAAAAGTTAATCCTTTGTTCACTAACAAGCTCAGAGACAGCACCTCACAGTACTTGGTCCTATTTGGAACAGTGCCCAGCTACAATGAGAGCAATTTCAGACTTCCTGCAAAGAGCGGTTCGATAAAAGACCCCAACATTAGCATACCCCGACATTTTTAACGAAATGACAGCACTTAACCTTGCTGAGCCCAAATAATGAAGATGCAGTTTGAAAGTACTAGGAAGACTAAAGATCTATATCTCTCAAAGGAAAAGGATGTGCCAGGACTTAATGGTAAGTCACCCAAAGTCCCCACTCTACACAGAAGCTCTTATGATCACAATCTCAGACGAGAACTGGATAGAAACTTTAATCTCAATTTTAGAAGAGCATTAAAACGCAACTAACAGGATAGCATAAGAGAGTGCAGCGCTGGCAGTAGAACTCAATGCCCTACGCTCTTCTCTGAGGCATGATCACAAGAACTTCAGAATAACAGAGTGCATGGTGTACCGGTGTGCTAGTCTCATCAAATACACCACACGGATTCACCTTCTATTTGTAATAAGTGCAATCTTCCCAGGTCCAATATCAAGCTCTAAGAAAGAAAATGGTTTCCCAAGAGTCGCACTCACAGCCCTTGTAAACTCCAGGCTTTCTCCTCACAAACAAGTTTCAATGGGATTCATTCACGACACTGACAGGAGTTTATTTGCCTTTATTTCCTGGAACTATGTTTTTCTGTGGTTTTTAAGAATGAAGGGAAATGAGCTGTGCCCTCAGCGATGGTTCACTAAATTTTATGGACTCAAAAGATGTTGACACAGGCTTAAAATAATGCCATATATCTGATAATAAAACCAATTTGCATGAGGGTAAACTGTTAAAAGCATTAAGGGGACTGGTGAAAACATGGGCTCTACAAATAGAAACAAAAGGCTGTGTAGAATGTCTGGAGATTATAACATCAGAGACACAAACGTGTTGAACTACACTTCCATAGATCTTTATTCAGCTAAAATAACATTTTACTCCAGTTTTCTTAAACACATAACCTCTATAAATAAACACAAATATATGGATTAAAATTGTTAATGTTCATAAATATTGAACATGGGCTTTATCTAGGTTTTGGGTATTGAATTATATTTTTAAAAAAAAATACAATAATTTACATATCTTTACACTAATCAGTAATTTAGAGGGACACTAATACAAAAATTGTATTGAAGTTTTTGTGATCAGATTGTTAGTCAGTTATATATTTTTAATTGTTTGTCATGTAATGGTATTAAAACTCATAAGCAAAGATTTAACCAGAATCATGAAATGACTGAAAGAAGACGCAGTAGAACACTGCTAACAATTAACTTAACCTCAGATCAGATGAAAAAAAAAATCCCCTTCTTTAAATATCCGATAGTTATCTTAAATCAATGCTCTCCACTTGTATGAAATAATGAAAAGCATTTTAGTGATTAAAGAAAAATTGTATTTATTCACTTTAAGGTGCCATGTGATAATAATGTGACCTTTCTGACATTCCTGGCATCTTGAATTGTTTTTCCCTCATGAAAAACATGCCTCAAGTAGTATACAGATTAGTTCATGCATGTTTGAGTAATCCTTTATTCTTTTTTATTTTATCAAGAAAGTGATGAAAAATGCTCTGGGAAAGGATATGTGCTCGTGTGGATTCAGTAAGTTTTGCATGTGAAATAGAGAAAATAAAACCTGTATGACAAATATGCATATAGCACATATCTAACCAAACATATGAGTCTGCAGGACATCCGGTAGCATCTCCTTCCATATTAAACCATACTGTTGATATGTTTCCTGTCTACCGTATAAATTGCATTTTTGTTTGCTTGCACTTGAGAATAAAAATGACGTTGTTTATTTATTGTGTGTGAATGCACAAAGTGGACATAAAAACATACTCTTTCTTAGATGCACAAATTTAAAATCATCCATTTTTTAAGGGATCAGAAGAACATCACTTTTAATCATAATTCAAAGATTGGTTTGAGAACAATAACCCAGTGACTCAAGGATCGATTGAAACCAAGAGAAAATATCTTCCTGTGAATTTACAATATTGACTTACTGAACTTGATTTAAAAAAAAATCAATCAAAAGTATAGAACATGGTTGTTATTTAAATAATGCATCATAAATAAAAAATATGCAAAAACATTTTTTTTAAATATATATAGTTTTGGAAACACATCTAAACAAATCTAGTTGTTAAGAATTAATTTACCGACACATTTTTCCATACACCCACATGAAATACTCACTGCAGCATTGAGGGCTTGTTTTAGATCTGCGATGATATCTTCCTCGTCCTCCAGGCCCACCGACAGACGAACGAGCGTATCACTGATGCCCAGAGCCTTCCTCTCCTCCTCAGACACTGAAGCATGAGTCATTATAGCTCTGGGAAAGAATAAGGTGTGGATTGATTGTCCCTTCGGAAGGAGTTTTTGATGCATTCAAATGAGTTGTTCTAGATCCATCTGGGCAAAAATGCAAATTGATGCTAAAACTTCTGGTGACACTGACATAACCAAAAGCATCACAAATCAGTATTTATACCCATTTTTAAACTTAGGTCTACAACCAAATAGATCAAGAACGTGTTCTGAATAATGTTTAAAAGTATCAATGCTCACATAACAAAACTTTGCTTATACTTGCTCTTCAGTTCCACAGTAAAGTGTTTACACCACCTTGTGGCCATTCGATAAAAGCACTCAAAGCCAACATTTGATTTATAAGCATTTTTTGTCTTTACTACCATGAAGTCAGCACTTACGGGTGCTCTGCTAGACTCTCCACACCACCAAGACTTTCAGCAAGAGTGACCACCTGAGATTCAGGACCAAACATAAACTTTCAGACGGGAAAGATTTGAGATTTTGAACACTAAATTTGTGAATCACCTTTAGATTGCTGAGGAAAGCGGAAGCATTTTCCAGGTTTCCTTTGATGTAGAAAGCGATCATCCCAGGGCAGCCGGTGCACTGTTTCTTTGTCAGCTCGTGCTGAGGGTGAGACGGGAGACCTGAGGGAGGACAACATTCAGCCTAGTGAAAACTGCCCATAAAATCTCAGTTATTACTCTTTAAGCAAAGTTTGTTTGCTCAACTGAAACAGTACGTTCTACAAATATTTATTTAAAAAAATGAAAACCTTACAAGGCAAGGATTCACGAGTGGTTTCCTCACAAACACTGCCCATTTCTTACTTTTGCTTTTTTATAGAAACAGTCGATATGGTGTGTGTGCGTGTGTGTTAACCCTATATAACTTGTTCAAAATAATTATTACACAATTATGTTACCTGGGAAGATGACTCTGTCCACTCTAGGGTCAGCCTCTAGAAACTTAGCCACAGCCAGACCGTTCTTAAAGTGCTGTTTCATTCTCAGATGCAGCGTCTTCAGTCCCCGATTGCACATGTAGCAGTCAAACGGAGACGGAACAGCCCCAAGAGCTGAGACAATAAAGATTGAATTAGTCAAATAACTGACAGAGAGAGTCAAGAATATATACTTTAATGTGATGATATTTTTGTGAATACTGATTGCAACGATTGAAAATGTTGGTAGTAGATTTGAATACAATAAACTTCTTAAATAACTTTTCAGAAGAACTTACTTTGAAAAACTTTATTTGTTTAGCACTTATGCATAACCTGACAGTTAGCCAAAAGAGCTTCTACATTTATGCTCAAAAACTAATACAAATAAACAAAATGATAAAACTGTACATAAATACACCAGACTGAGCCAAACACCTCCCTGAAAAGATGTTTTTGCCTTACTTTTAACAATTAAAATATAAGCTGGAAATCTTCCTCAATTAAAAGCAAATGCTTTCTTGCAAACATTTTCTGAGATGATTACTTGCAGGGATGTCAAAGTCAAATATCAACAAAAAAACTAATTTGCTACAAGACGAGTGCTGGACTGGTTCAATGTTTATTGAGTTAAGTACCTTGTCAAGACAAGCTTTACACAAGAAAAAAAATGCATGTTAATAGAAACAGTTACAAGAACAGTAAAAAAAACTTTACCATTTTGAAAAAACTTCAGTCGCTTATAAAGGTCTTCGCGGTTGAGAGAAATCAGCCCCATGACGACATCACTGTGTCCTGCAGTTACAAAATTTCTTAACAAGTGAGTGAACGTGTTAACTCAAAAGTGAATCACCTAACTTCTAACGCAAGTTTTCTTACCGCTCATGTATTTAGTTGCAGAGCACATGCAGATGTCTGCCCCGAGCACAAGAGGGCGCTGTAGCAAGGTAAAAGTAAGAATTGGAAATAAATAGCATTTCCAAAAATCAACTATCGCAGTTAACAAATTTTAGAAAAAAAAAAAAAAAAAAAGTTTACACTACATTTTTATCAATATTTTATCCTGCCGTGCCTTTACTGCAGAGTTCAAGCATGTACCTGGAAGTATGCTGACATAAAAGTGTTGTCCATTACTACAATCGTGTCCTTGTTGTGCTGATGAACAATATCAGCACAGGCCTGGATGTCCAAAACCTTCATCGTAGGGTTTGTGGGAGTTTCAAGCCACACCATCTGAACAAAGATAAATAATTACTTTAATGAGGATGAAAATGCACAGAAATAGTTAACATGGAGAGCAAGGCTTAATCCTGTGAGGGAAATTTTTCCATAACACTCTTATGTTCACCTTTGTGTTTTGGTTCAGGGCAGCTTTTAACTCCTGCTGATTTGTGAGGTCAACAAAAGAAATCTCAATCGATATTTCTGCTGCCACCTCTCGGAAATATTCATTTGTTCCTATAGAGGAAAAACACGCACAAAAGGTCTCCATCTTTTTGGAAGCGCAATCATTTTCATGATATTAGTCATTTAGGAAAATCACCCACCTGAATATACATCATTCATACACACAATTCCATCTCCAGGTTTTAAAAGGTTTGTGATGGTCGCAATTGCAGCTGTTCCAGAGGCAAGTGCGAGACCTGTTTTTAAAACCAGACAAATTAAATGGCCCTGCGTGCAAGAGCAGGATATTTAGTTTGTGTTGGGAAGGGACTCACAGTACTTTGCACCATCCAAAGCAGCAACCGCCCTCTCCAGACACTTTCTTGTGGGATTTCCACTCCTGCTGTACTCGTATCCCTTGGAGACAAACAATGACACGGCGAGGAATACAAAACATTAAACACAAGCAATTAAAAACTTGATATGCTTTGTAAACTAAAGTTTCTGAAGGTCATGAAGGTCAAAACTATCTGAATCATTTGATTGAACAAACCTAATGTAGTCAGGAGCCAAAGTTCAGTTTTAACATTGGAGTGAATGAGAACCTGCTCACTTCTGGAGTCAGCTTCAAGCGGCCGATTGAGGAACTACAGTTCAGACACTTCCCTTCACTCATCGAGAGGGAGAGCTGGTTTATTTATAAAAAAATAAAGATATATATATATATATATATATATATATATATATATATATATATATATATATATATATATATATATATATATATATATAGCCTCGAATAAATCATTCATGATTCTATAAAAGCTTTAGGTCCGTGTTTGTTAAAACGCAATCTGTAATTTAAAAAAAACTGCTGTGCTATAATTTCCCAGGAACTGAATACATCTTTCCTCAGGTTGAAAATGGGACTTTTATTTTGGCAAACGTAAGGCACACCTGCGCAATCAAGACAGCGTCTAAATATGCCACACCTGTGTTTCGGGCGTTAACAGATGAAATCGGTCTCTTTATTTAGGAGTTTGACGTTTGAATGGAGCTCATACGATATTGCAAACAAAAACATGTTTTGTTGATCATTTGTTTAGAATTAAAGGATTTGGAATGTTTAAATATGAATTACGTAAGTTATATCCTCTTGTAATCATCCTCTTGTGACGGTAAAGAAAGCGCCCAAAAGGACTGCTTTCAATTAAAGGTGTAGTTCTGCGAGATGATTTATTGAGCTCCATCAATGACAATTTACAACTAGCAAGCAAATATCTCAAAAACTAAACTTAAAACTATTGTAACTCCCGTTAACGACTCACCGCGTGTTTACCGGGGCCATGCTGTTTGAATGTGGTAGAGAGTGAAATAGGAGGCACCACTGCCATCGAGCTCCACTGCTCCGGCTCAGAACCGACGTGAATCGCTTCCGTGGCGAAAGACTTGAAGAGCGGCTGGAAGCCGGAGATCTGGTTCTGAGAGGCCATGAGGACGCTTAACGTGTCTCCGGAGGCTGCTAGTGTAGCTCTGTTTTGTGTGACAGCACGTGGGAAAACTACTGAAATTGGACTGGCGTACAACCAAAGGGCGTTGAGGGCCACGTGATCTTATTGTGTAACTTTTTAAAACTCAAACATTCAAGTGTTGCTTTCTAATAAGATATTTGATTGTCAGTACATCTCAACAATTCATTGTTGTATCTAAACTTGGCAATTAAGTTATAAAGTTCAGTCTTTTTACAGCCACAGAACTCGAAAGCTCACATTATCCATAATTGTGTGTTAATTTAACATTCACAATACATTTGATACTACATTTTAAAATAAATATTTCAGTTAACACAACTTTATTGTTTTTGTCTATTCATTCAGTTTGAAAGGATTACATAATCTAATTATGTGTTCTCAGAAAAGCAACACAACCAGTAAATTGTAGACAATTAAGTGCCCCAAATAGTTCAACTTTCACTTTTAAAACATAATCTGAGCTGTTTTTATTGTGATTTCCTTTGACGTGTCTGAATCAGGGTGATCTAACAATGATCTCTAGGATAAACACATAAGATCATTAGCTTGTTTTGTTATTTCTTCTGACCATTCTGTAAACCCTTGAGATCACATACAACTGCATTTCCAGGAACTCCAGGTTTATTAAACAGTTCATCGTGAATTAATTATCTCCAGTGTGACAGAGAAACTCAGGGGTTGAGATAATTAAAAGACCAATTCAGTCACAGCCTCTCAGCAGCAGGAAAACAATGTTCTGTGGGGAGTTCAAAGAGGGGCCAGTCTCGACCTTGTCATTTCAAGTTTAGCTAGCCAGATTACTGATGTCCTCACATAATGGGACATTTGGAGAACCTCACTCAATCAGTCTGATCTCAAACTTGTCACAGAAAACACAGGGAAAATGCCCATTTTGGCATTCATTTTACTAACCTTTACTAAACCTTTCTTGTTTTGCTTTTTTTAAGTTCCTAGGTGCTGGGGGTGTTTCGGAGCTAGAGTTGAAATATAAAATACCCAAATCAAAAACACTCCTAGACCAATAGCCCCTCATTGCTATTTTAATAGCACTTGCTAACTACACTTAATTGCTCTTAACTTCACTTAAGCGCACTACACTTTAGAGACTTTTGCTCAACTGTTTACATTTCATCAATCCTTCAAAATACTCTACCTCATAAACTTATGTTAATTGCTTGTTAGTTGTGTTGCACTTTACTGTACTGTGTTGTTTATCTTGTACGTATGTTGTTTGCACTGACTGATAATTCCTTGAGTGTGCACACACACTTGGCGATAAAGCTAATTCTGAATCTGATGTTTTTGCATCATGTGTTCATCCGTAATCTCTTTTTTTTAGTAATCTAACTAAGATAGTCAATTTAAGTTTATATTATGGCTTACAAATTAAGACAAAGTGCAATTGGTCAAGGGAAGTACTTGTTATAGTTTCAAATGCCAAAACTTTTAACTCACTTAAAGTGACTTATTTTTTAAGGCTGCTATTAGTTTTGCTGATGACCCAGATCTTCTTGTAGTATCCTTGCTTCTTATTAGATTTTTGTTGCTCTTTGACAGAGGTGGACAAAGAGGTCAGCCTCAAGCAACACACCTTATTCCACTAATTTCCACACAAACACCAAAAGTGGATGTGAAAGTTGGTCATAAAGAGGAAGTAAGATGGCTGCGCAGCATATCATTTGAACACAAGCAACGGAGAGTCAACTTGTGGAACTTTGGCAAATTCATCAAAGCCTTTTTGATGTGATCTCTGAAAGTGACCATGACACCAACGATCATGAAAAACGTTGGATGGGGATCGCTGCTTATTTACAGCTTCCAGGTAATCAATGCTATTTTGCAGGTTATCAATATTAAACATTTAAAATGTGGGTGAACTGATTTGTATGTTTTGTATGCAGTTTTTTATTTTACAGTTCCTTGTGTCGTGCATGTGTTTTTACACAATAATTTGTTTAAATTTAAGTGACATGTCGTGTTTGGAATACACAGAGTAGGTGGCGAGATCTCTTCTGAGCATCGGCTCGTAGAGTGCGAGTACTAAAATCGTTTACTTTGAACGCTTAACCAAAACGATTTTGTTTAAGCAGGAACTGAATCACTATATCACACAGCGTCTGCCTAGCATAAATGATATAATTACACCCTTAAACCCATCCCCTAACTGAGTCACAGCATTATGTACCAGTGAGGAGTGAGAGACTTCTAATTCATTCTAACTTTTTATCAGAGAAAGAAAAGACACACTTATTTCTTATCTCAAGAGCACTCATAGAAACACAAATGTTGAACATGGGAATTTATGTAGGTTTTGGGTGATAAATTATATTTTTTTTACTTACAATAACGTACATATCTTAACGCTAGCCACTATCCTAAATGTCAGTCAGTTGTATATTTGGGAGTGTTTGTCATGTAATGGTATTCAAACTCACAAGCAAAGATTTAACCCGAATCATGAAATGACTGAAAGAAGACGCAGTAGAACACTGCTAACAATTAACTTTTAAATTATGACTTCAGATCATATGAAAAAAATCCCCTCTTTTAAATATATCCGATAGTTATCTTAAATCAATGCTCTCCACTTGTACGAAATAATAAGAAGCATTTTAGTGATCAGATGATCTAACAAGTTTTATTTAATTCCCTTTAGTTAAGTATCGATTATAATATGTTTCAACATACATTTACTATCTTAAAGGTTGTTAAGGATCTGTGTACGTCGCCATTACTGTACAGGAAAGTCTTGCATATCGAAATCCCCCACATTTTAATGGCGTCACGAACAAGATGTTATAATTAAACTGTTGTGTGAAAACCCAATAAATTCACTTAAGCTCTCATGTCAAGTATTTTGTTCTCAAAACCATGTAAATACACTTTTATAGAATGTTCCTTCTATCTTGAGAACAAGATCCCATTAAATAAGATTTCTATGACTGTGCAGCTGGTGTCCAAGACCCGTCTGACAGTACATGCCGCAGGCAGTCAGCTGTATGCCGAGACGCTGACACCCGGGCTGTCTGCACAGCAGCCTGTAAGCCCACATGCGGTAAGGAACCCACAGGAAAAGCCTGGCATTAAAGAATGCGTCGGGAGATGACGGAGGCTGGGAATAAATTGGACGGGGCCCAGGCGGAAGCCACCAGAGACGCAGGTTCTTCGTCAGAACCAGCCTCCCAGCCTTGTCTTTGGCAAACAAAGCCTTGCTGACCCACAGATGCTGCTCTTTTGGCAAAGTCTTCTTCCATCCTTCGGGGAAAAGCAGCTGATTGGGCGAAAGAAAGATTGTTGATGTCTTCGTTCATCTACAAACGATATCGTTTACACGGGAGCATTCGAAAGGATTACGTACATCTTCTGGGGCCAGAGGCTCGCGCACACCAGGCATCAGGGTCATCTGGGTCATCTGTCCTCCGGACGGCTGCAGCTGTTTGTGGAGGGCAGAGAGAGTTAGCTGGGCTGTTCGTCAGTCTGTAAAAATGAAGACCTATTTCAGGGCTGCTTACTTCTGCAGTGGCCAATGGCTGCTTCTCCACAGCTGGTACGGCAGACCGGGTCCTCCATCCTTTGGTCAGCTGCAGCTGTTAGCGGAAGACAGAGGGTGTTGGTTGCGGCCTGTGTTGCTACAGATTTTAGCAAACATTGAAATATATGGCTTACATCTACAGTGGCCGCTGGCTGCTTCCCTGCAGCTCGTGTCGCCGGTGCCGGAGTCCCCTTGCTTCCTTCCGGGATCTGTTTGCAAGATGAAGATTACAGCCACTGGACTGTTCGGCCAGCTACTGAATTTAACGACAGCGTGACTGTGCCGTTTACTTCGAGTGGCTCCTTCTCAGCAGATGACGGGGTCTTCTTCTGCCGCTTGCAGGGTGGAAGCTGTTAGACAGAGATGGTTTCGATTAATCTTTTTCAACATTTTGTTGATATCAAGATAAACTTACGTCTTCAGTGGCCCGTGGCTGACCTGTCAGTCCAGCACCTCTTGATGTACAAGGATGAGAAAGCCCAACTGCAGACCCTGACAGAAAGGAAAATTAGACTCCAAGACACAACTCCTTAAAAAACAAACTGTGTGTGTGTGTGTGTGGCAGTGTAAATCACCAATGTAAAAGGTTACGTTTTCTATTAATACAGACACATATTAATACTACTACTACTCCTACTACAAACCACTAGTGATATTTGCAAATTAGTGCATGCAGCCCAAGGAATGTATAATGTATGAGACACAAAAATATCTGGCGAAAGTAAAGTAGGCGTTGATTAATGGTACCAAGTGAATTGCTAGAACTAGGCAAGTGAGTAAATGGGTAGCAGGGATGGAAAAGCCCACAGGGTAATGAAGACCACAGAGTAATGATTAAGGTTAGAGTTATGCAAGAGAGGGATTAAGTTTGAATAAGTGTGACAGACGAGCGCTAAGCCGACGCATTCTGAAGGTGTCGTACACCTCCTACCTTACTGCATCCAAAACCATCCATAAGAAGGCTGATAATACATAACGACAAGACAGGTTATACATCATAACAAAAATCTCTTTTCTTACAGACAAAAGCATACATGTATATAAATGCACAAAACAAGAAAATATTTGTACCTGTGACATCTACGGAGGCCGCTGCCAAGACCAGATCCTCATCTGACGGTTCCATCGAAACGGAGCTGCAGGGCACAGCTGCCGTCGATGCTATAGACGGTGTGAATAACAACTTCAGTAACAAGTACAGTAATAAATACACAGACACGCTATGAAACAAATACAAAACAGATGCGTGCGTGCCTTCTTCTTCCCTCCTCTTAAGGTACTTCTGGAGAAGCTCCATCTTGGTCCCGGGTCTGGCGGTCTGCTTCATCACCCACTTGACGAAGCTAAAATCAGAATCATAAAAACAAATTTGACTCAAACCCCCTGACTATAAGTATCATACCTCGTCGACTCTTACCTTCTCCTGTCCTTACTAGAGTCATCATACAAGGCCTTGAAGGACATGCTGGCACAGTTTCCAAAACCGACCACTATCTGGTCTCCCTGAGATGGTGTCCCATGACCCTCACGGACATTCCTCTCACTGATGGAAGCCAGCACATTTGGAAAAAGAGCAGCATACCTGTTGAAATGTAATTTATATGCGATGTGTTAATTATTCACCTGTAATGTAGATGTTGAGAAGCAAATCAAAGTTTTAACGAATGGTAAATATGACTTTTTCTGTATTAAATTATTATTATTATATATATTAAATCTCTCTCTCTCTCTCTCTCTCGAATTCTTGATTGAAAGACGCTTAAAAATAGTTGACCAAAAATAGGATTTAAAAATAAACTGTTAACTGGCTTTGGGTTGTCATTGTCCCTTCTTTAGCATTGTGTACCTTAACAAGGCGTCCTTGTTCCCCATCACTGGTGACTGGGAGGTGTCTCCGGCTCCACGCTCCCGTTGATGGGCAGCCAGCACCATGGATGCGTAGCCGATGTCATTGGACAGCATCCACTTGAAACTTTTGCCTCTATTCTGGCCAAACTGCAACATGCTCTCGCTCAGCACAAGCTGGGTATTGGAGGCATCACCTCCTGCTGCAGTCACACGATCCATAGCCTCCTCTTTCACCCTTGTTGCTGGCCATGACCGTCTAGGAGTTGGATTTTTCCTGTAGGCCTGAGCAAGGGACATGGCCTCTGCTGAAGGCTTCAGAGTGAGCTCACCAGAGAATTCAGTGCGAAAAACTGGTCTGAAATCCATTTCTGCTGAGACACAAAAAGCCATAAGATAAACTGCGAAGAGCACACTAATCGAACAGTTATTACACTTCTATAATAATTCGATAATTATACAATTGTGTAATGTACAATATCACAAAATTATGTGATGACCAATATCACAGACAGGATCACAAAATTTAGAAAAAGGGCATTTTTGTTCAAGAATGAAAGCATTTAAACAAAAAAGGCACCTGCATTGAATTAAATCTGATCTATCTCTCCATCCATCCAATCACCTTGGAACTGACAGCACAACGTCGAGTCGTTGCTGTTAAAGTGTTGAAATAAAAACTTTTTTCGTCAAAAGCCGGTCACCGATCTTTTTAAACTCATTGCGCGACGGTAAACACCAACAATCGAATTAACTTCAACAGATTATATAATATAGCAAGCTCACTTACCGACTGTTTGAGTGGATATGAAGGAAAACACGTAAAAGAGAGTAGAAAAGCGAAAATCTCAAACACGACCGTTCTCTCCGCTGTATCAGACGGCTGTGGCCGCTCCCCGCGGCTCGCCGGAGCGCGCTCCCGTTGCTCCCGCCCACCGGACAATCGGCGCGCCGGAAAAATGGAACGCCGCGAGAGGGCCAATGACACACTACATGTTTGCGAGAAGAAAAATGGAACAAAAAATCGGCGCGCTGCAACGGGTCGAACACGTTGGCCAATCGGAGAGCTGGGAAAATGGAACGCCGCGAGAGGGCCAATGACACACTACATGTTTGCGAGAAGAAAAATGGAACAAAATCGGGGGGCAATGGCGCGCTGCAACGGGTCAAACACGTTGGCCAATCGGAGAGCTGGGAAAATGGAACGCCGAGAGGGGGCCAATGACACACTACATGTTTGCGAGAAGAAAAATGGAACAAAATCGGCGCGCTGCAACGGGTCGAACACGTTGGCCAATCGGAGAGCTGGGAAAATGGAACGCCGCGAGAGGGCCAATGACACACTACATGTTTGCGAGAAGAAAAATGGAACAAAATCGGCGCGCTGCAACGGGTCGAACACGTTGGCCAATCGGAGAGCTGGGAAAATGGAACGCCGCGAGAGGGCCAATGACACACTACATGTTTGCGAGAAGAAAAATGGAACAAAATCGGGGGGCAATGGCGCGCTGCAACGGGTCGAACACGTTGGCCAATCGGAGAGCTGGGAAAATGGGACAGTGGAACAGAAATGAAACCGATCGGCTCGACAGAGAATTAAAATGTTTTACTTTCATAAAATTAAATTCAACTTAAAAAGGTTCAACTTAAAAAGGTTCAAAATGTGACTCGTTTAGAGATTGTAACTGTTCATTTTTGTATCAACCAGCTTTTATTATTGTCTTGTATTGTGCCCTGTTTACCTTTATCATTAGTACCCTTTTAAACCAAATGCAAACTTCTAGATACAGCTGGTAATGCTGCTAAAGCAAACTAAAAGAAGAAGAGAAAATTAAGTATAAAAAATGATTCTTATTAAATGGGCTTAAGAAAAAAAAATTCTTCTCAACAGGCTCCCCATTTATTGTAAAAGGAAATGATTTATCAAGAAAGTGCTGAAACCAAAATTACGTTATTTATTGCGTGTGAATGCACACAGTGGACATAAGAACTTACAAAACTCTTTCTTAGATGCATAAATATAAAATCATCCTGCGGTGGATTTTTAGGAATCAGAAGGATGTCCCTTTTAAAGAAATCTAGTAATTAAGAATTAATTTAATGACACATTTTTTCTTAAACCCGCATGAAATACTCACTGCAGCATTGAGGGCTTGTTTCAGATCTGCGATGATATCTTCCTCGTCCTCCAGGCCCACCGACAGACGAACGAGCGTATCACTGATGCCCAGAGCCTTCCTCTCCTCCTCAGACACTGAAGCATGAGTCATTATAGCTCTGGGAAAGAATAAGGTGTCATGTGCAGGGATCCTGTAGGATTTTGGTTTCTTCAGCAGGAATCCGGCAGGACTGAATGAAAAATCCTACAGGACAGGATATATTCCTGCAGGAGTCATCTAGGATTGTTCCTGCATGACTAATTGCCCCTAATGTAAGTCGCTTTGGACAAAAGCGTCTGCCAAATGCATAAATGTAAATAAATAAATGTAAATGTAATTGTTTTGTGCAGGGATCCTGCAGGACTAAATAAAATCTTAGAGGAAACAGTAAACTCCTGCAGAAGTCCTTAAGGGCTGCTTCTGTATTACTTCTGGATCCTGCATAACATCCTACAGTACAGATTCAAAATTCTAACACTCCTGCAGGATTTCTTATCTGCTTAACTATTCCTGTCATTGATCCCCTTTGGACCCCATAAAAGTGAAACTTATAATAGATATAAAGCTGTTGAATCTTAAGTATATTCGCTCTCATATTAAATATCTTACACTAAAGTTTATTGTCAATTCTCTTACAGACACTCCTATGAAGAAGTTTCCTGCAACTCCACAAAAGTTTGTTTGAGCTGCTTTTCCAAAGAAAAAACTCAATGAACAGAAACTCCACAGCAGGTTTTACAAGTGTTATTGTACATATTTTATTCCACAAATCAACTTACCAGCATGATAATAAAAAAAAAATAAATAAAAAAAAAAAAAAAAAAAATTATATATATATATATATATTTTTTTTTTTTTAGTGATTTTTTTTCAGGCAACACAAGAAAAATACAGTTGACCTTTAAGAGTTGCACATAATAATAAACACAAAAGAGGTGACATATACATGTAAATATATTTATTTGTACATATTTTACACACTAGTTAAGGCTAATTTTACACTATTCTTTTTTCTAGAAACCAAAATGATCGATTGATGAAGACTGGTGGGCCATAAGCATTCTGTTCTGAATGTTAATTGTCTTCACACTAGTTTTATTTTATCTTTAAGACCCTTTCATTAATAAATAAATAATAATTAAAAATTTCTGAAGTTGTTTTTGTTAGTATTCAAATTTGAGATCCATTTTAAAAGGGGTTTCACAGAAGGCCATGAACATCTCTTCAGCAGCCAAGCATTCAAGACTTCATAAGGATTTCTGCAGTGTTTAGGTGATATTGCTTTCATTTAGCTGAGTTCTGTAAACGTCCTCAAAGACCTGAACACATCAGGATTCCTGCAGGAGTTCTGTAAACGTCCTCAAAGACCTGAACACATCAGGATTCCTGCAGGAGTTCTGTAAACGTCCTCAAAGACCTGAACACATCAGGATTCCTGCAGGAGTTCTGTAAACGTCCTCTAAGACCTGAACACATCAGGATTCCTGCAGGAGTTCTGCAAACGTCCTCTAAGACCTGAACACATCAGGATTCCTGAAAGGAGTTCTGCAAACGTCCTCTCAGAACTGAACACATCAGGATTCCTGAAGGAGTTCTGCAAACGTCCTCTCAGACCTGAACACATCAGGATTCCTGCAGGAGTTCTGCAAACGTCCTCTCAGAACTGAACACATCAGGATTCCTGCAGGAGTTCTGCAAACATCCTCTCAGAACTGAACACATCAGGATTCCTGCAGGAGTTCTGCAAACGTCCTCTCAGAACTGAACACATCAGGATTCCTGCAGGAGTTCTGCAAACGTCCTCTCAGAACTGAACGCTTCAGGATTCCTGCAGGAGTTCTGCAAACGTCCTCTCAGAACTGAACACATCAGGATTCCTGCAGGAGTTCTGTAAACGTCCTCTAAGACCTGAACACATCAGGATTCCTGCAGGAGTTCTGCAAACGTCCTCTAAGACCTGAACACATCAGGATTCCTGCAGGAGTTCTGTAAACGTCCTCAAAGACCTGAACACATCAGGATTCCTGCAGGAGTTCTGCAAACGTCCTCAAAGACCTGAACACATCAGGATTCCTGCAGGAGTTCTGCAAACGTCCTCTAAGACCTGAACACATCAGCATTCCTGCAGGAGTTCTGCAAACGTCCTCTCAGAACTGAACACATCAGGATTCCTGCAGGAGTTCTGCAAACGTCCTCTCAGAACTGAACACATCAGGATTCCTGCAGGAGTTCTGCAAACGTCCTCTCAGAACTGAACACATCAGGATTCCTGCAGGAGTTCTGCAAACGTCCTCTAAGACCTGAACACATCAGGATTCCTGCAGGAGTTCTGCAAACGTCCTCTCAGAACTGAACACATCAGGATTCCTGCAGGAGTTCTGCAAACGTCCTCTCAGAACTGAACACATCAGGATTCCTGCAGGAGTTCTGCAAGCGTCCTCTCAGAACTGAACACATCAGGATTCCTGCAGGAGTTCTGCAAACGTCCTCTCAGAACTGAACGCTTCAGGATTCCTGCAGGAGTTCTGCAAACGTCCTCTAAGACCTGAACACATCAGGATTCCTGCAGGAGTTCTGCAAACGTCCTCTAAGACCTGAACACATCAGGATTCCTGCAGGAGTTCTGCAAACGTCCTCTCAGAACTGAATGCTTCAGGATTCCTGCAGGAGTTCTGCAAACGTCCTCTAAGACCTGAACACATCAGGATTCCTGCAGGAGTTCTGCAAACGTCCTCAAAGACCTGAACACATCAGGAATCCTGCAGGAGTTCTGTAAACGTCCTCAAAGACCTGAACACATCAGGATTCCTGCAGGAGTTCTGCAAACATCCTCTCAGAACTGAACGCATCAGGATTCCTGCAGGAGTTCTGCAAACATCCTCTCAGAACTGAACGCATCAGGATTCCTGCAGGAGTTCTGCAAACGTCCTCTAAGACCTGAACACATCAGGATTCCTGCAGGAGTTCTGTAAACGTCCTCAAAGACCTGAACACATCAGGATTCCTGCAGGAGTTCTGTAAACGTCCTCAAAGACCTGAACACATCAGGATTCCTGCAGGAGTTCTGCAAACATCCTCTCAGAACTGAACACATCAAGATTTCTGCAGGAGTTCTGCAAACGTCCTCTCAGAACTGAACACATCAGGATTCCTGCAGGAGTTCTGCAAACGTCCTCTCAGAACTGAACACATCAGGATTCCTGCAGGAGTTCTGCAAACGTCCTCTAAGACCTGAACACATCAGGATTCCTGCAGGAGTTCTGCAAACGTCCTCTAAGACCTGAACACATCAGGATTCCTGCAGGAGTTCTGCAAACGTCCTCTCAGAACTGAACACATCAGGATTCCTGCAGGAGTTCTGCAAACGTCCTCTAAGACCTGAACGCATCAGGATTCCTGCAGGAGTTCTGCAAACGTCCTCTAAGACCTGAACACATCAGGATTCCTGCAGGAGTTCTGTAAACGTCCTCTCAGAACTGAACACATCAGGATTCCTGCAGGAGTTCTGCAAACGTCCTCTCAGAACTGAACACATCAGGATTCCTGCAAGAGTTCTGCAAACGTCCTCAAAGACCTGAACACATCAGGATTCCTGCAGGAGTTCTGCAAACGTCCTCTCAGAACTGAACGCATCAGGATTCCTGCAGGAGTTCTGTAAACGTCCTCAAAGACCTGAACGCATCAGGATTCCTGCAGGAGTTCTGCAAACGTCCTCTCAGAACTGAACACATCAGGATTCCTGCAGGAGTTCTGCAAACGTCCTCAAAGACCTGAACACATCAGGATTCCTGCAGGAGTTCTGCAAACGTCCTCTCAGAACTGAACGCATCAGGATTCCTGCAGGAGTTCTGCAAACGTCCTCTCAGAACTGAACGCATCAGGATTCCTGCAGGAGTTCTGTAAACGTCCTCAAAGACCTGAACACATCAGGATTCCTGCAGGAGTTCTGCAAACGTCCTCTCAGAACTGAACACATCAGGATTCCTGCAGGAGTTCTGCAAACGTCCTCTAAGACCTAAACACATCAGGATTCCTGCAGGAGTTCTGCAAACGTCCTCTCAGAACTGAACACATCAGGATTCCTGCAGGAGTTCTGCAAACGTCCTCTCAGAACTGAACACATCAGGATTCCTGCAGGAGTTCTGCAAGCGTCCTCTCAGAACTGAACACATCAGGATTCCTGCAGGAGTTCTGCAAACGTCCTCTCAGAACTGAACGCTTCAGGATTCCTGCAGGAGTTCTGCAAACGTCCTCTAAGACCTGAACACATCAGGATTCCTGCAGGAGTTCTGCAAACGTCCTCTAAGACCTGAACACATCAGGATTCCTGCAGGAGTTCTGCAAACGTCCTCTCAGAACTGAATGCTTCAGGATTCCTGCAGGAGTTCTGCAAACGTCCTCTAAGACCTGAACACATCAGGATTCCTGCAGGAGTTCTGCAAACGTCCTCAAAGACCTGAACACATCAGGATTCCTGCAGGAGTTCTGCAAACGTCCTCTAAGACCTAAACACATCAGGATTCCTGCAGGAGTTCTGCAAACGTCCTCTCAGAACTGAACACATCAGGATTCCTGCAGGAGTTCTGCAAACGTCCTCTCAGAACTGAACACATCAGGATTCCTGCAGGAGTTCTGCAAGCGTCCTCTCAGAACTGAACACATCAGGATTCCTGCAGGAGTTCTGCAAACGTCCTCTCAGAACTGAACGCTTCAGGATTCCTGCAGGAGTTCTGCAAACGTCCTCTAAGACCTGAACACATCAGGATTCCTGCAGGAGTTCTGCAAACGTCCTCTAAGACCTGAACACATCAGGATTCCTGCAGGAGTTCTGCAAACGTCCTCTCAGAACTGAATGCTTCAGGATTCCTGCAGGAGTTCTGCAAACGTCCTCTAAGACCTGAACACATCAGGATTCCTGCAGGAGTTCTGCAAACGTCCTCAAAGACCTGAACACATCAGGATTCCTGCAGGAGTTCTGTAAACGTCCTCAAAGACCTGAACACATCAGGATTCCTGCAGGAGTTCTGCAAACATCCTCTCAGAACTGAACGCATCAGGATTCCTGCAGGAGTTCTGCAAACGTCCTCTAAGACCTGAACACATCAGGATTCCTGCAGGAGTTCTGTAAACGTCCTCAAAGACCTGAACACATCAGGATTCCTGCAGGAGTTCTGTAAACGTCCTCAAAGACCTGAACACATCAGGATTCCTGCAGGAGTTCTGCAAACATCCTCTCAGAACTGAACACATCAAGATTTCTGCAGGAGTTCTGCAAACGTCCTCTCAGAACTGAACACATCAGGATTCCTGCAGGAGTTCTGCAAACGTCCTCTCAGAACTGAACACATCAGGATTCCTGCAGGAGTTCTGCAAACGTCCTCTAAGACCTGAACACATCAGGATTCCTGCAGGAGTTCTGCAAACGTCCTCTAAGACCTGAACACATCAGGATTCCTGCAGGAGTTCTGCAAACGTCCTCTCAGAACTGAACACATCAGGATTCCTGCAGGAGTTCTGCAAACGTCCTCTAAGACCTGAACACATCTGGATTCCTGCAGGAGTTCTGCAAACGTCCTCTAAGACCTGAACACATCAGGATTTCTGCAGGAGTTCTGCAAACGTCCTCTCAGAACTGAACGCTTCAGGATTCCTGCAGGAGTTCTGCAAACGTCCTCTAAGACCTGAACACATCAGGATTCCTGCAGGAGTTCTGTAAACGTCTTGTCAGAACTGAACACATCAGGATTCCTGCAGGAGTTCTGCAAACGTCCTCTCAGAACTGAACACATCAGGATTCCTGCAGGAGTTCTGCAAACGTCCTCAAAGACCTGAACACATCAGGATTCCTGCAGGAGTTCTGCAAACGTCCTCTCAGAACTGAACGCATCAGGATTCCTGCAGGAGTTCTGTAAACGTCCTCAAAGACCTGAACGCATCAGGATTCCTGCAGGAGTTCTGCAAACGTCCTCTCAGAACTGAACACATCAGGATTCCTGCAGGAGTTCTGCAAACGTCCTCAAAGACCTGAAGACATCAGGATTCCTGCAGGAGTTCTGCAAACGTCCTCTCAGAACTGAACGCATCAGGATTCCTGCAGGAGTTCTGCAAACGTCCTCTCAGAACTGAACGCATCAGGATTCCTGCAGGAGTTCTGCAAACGTCCTCAAAGACCTGAACACATCAGGATTCCTGCAGGAGTTCTGCAAACGTCCTCTCAGAACTGAACACATCAGGATTCCTGCAGGAGTTCTGCAAACGTCCTCTCAGAACTGAACACATCAGGATTCCTGCAGGAGTTCTGCAAGCGTCCTCTCAGAACTGAACACATCAGGATTCCTGCAGGAGTTGTGCAAACATCCTCTCAGAACTGAAGGCTTCAGGATTCCTGCAGGAGTTCTGCAAACGTCCTCTAAAACCTAAACACATCAGGATTCCTGCAGGAGTTCTGCAAACGTCCTCTCAGAACTGAATGCTTCAGGATTTCTGCAGGAGTTCTGCAAACGTCCTCTAAGACCTGAACACATCAGGATTCCTGCAGGAGTTCTGCAAACGTCCTCAAAGACCTGAACACATCAGGAATCCTGCAGGAGTTCTGTAAACGTCCTCAAAGACCTGAACACATCAGGATTCCTGCAGGAGTTCTGTAAACGTCCTCAAAGACCTGAACACATCAGGATTCCTGCAGGAGTTCTGCAAACATCTTCTCAGAACTGAACACATCAAGATTTCTGCAGGAGTTCTGCAAACGTCCTCTCAGAACTGAACACATCAGGATTCCTGCAGGAGTTCTGCATACGTCCTCTAAGACCTGAACACATCAGGATTCCTGCAGGAGTTCTGCAAACGTCCTCTAAGACCTGAACACATCAGGATTCCTGCAGGAGTTCTGCAAACGTCCTCTCAGAACTGAACGCATCAGGATTCCTGCAGGAGTTCTGCAAACGTCCTCTCAGAACTGAACACATCAGGGTTCCTGCAGGAGTTCTGCAAACGTCCTCTAAGACCTGAACACATCTGGATTCCTGCAGGAGTTCTGCAAACGTCCTCTAAGACCTAAACACATCAGGATTTCTGCAGGAGTTCTGCAAAGTCCTCTCAGAACTGAACGCTTCAGGATTCCTGCAGGAGTTCTGCAAACGTCCTCTAAGACCTGAACACATCAGGATTCCTGCAGGAGTTCTGTAAACGTCCTCAAAGACCTGAACACATCAGGATTCCTGCAGGAGTTCTGCAAACGTCCTCTCAGAACTGAACACATCAGGATTCCTGCAGGAGTTCTGCAAACGTCCTCTCAGAACTGAACGCATCAGGATTCCTGCAGGAGTTCTGTAAACGTCCTCAAAGACCTGAACGCATCAGGATTCCTGCAGGAGTTCTGCAAACGTCCTCTCAGAACTGAACACATCAGGATTCCTGCAGGAGTTCTGCAAACGTCCTCAAAGACCTGAACACATCAGGATTCCTGCAGGAGTTCTGCAAACGTCCTCTCAGAACTGAACGCATCAGGATTCCTGCAGGAGTTCTGCAAACGTCCTCTCAGAACTGAACGCATCAGGATTCCTGCAGGAGTTCTGCAAACGTCCTCAAAGACCTGAACACATCAGGATTCCTGCAGGAGTTCTGCAAACGTCCTCTCAGAACTGAACACATCAGGATTCCTGCAGGAGTTCTGCAAACATCCTCTAAGACCTGAACGTATCAGGATTCCTGCAGGAGTTCTGCAAACGTCCTCTCAGAACTGAACACATCAGGATTCCTGCAGGAGTTCTGCAAACGTCCTCTAAGACCTGAACACATCAGGATTCCTGCAGGAGTTCTGCAAACGTCCTCTAAGACCTGAACACATCAGGATTCCTGCAGGAGTTCTGCAAACGTCCTCTCAGAACTGAACACATCAGGATTCCTGCAGGAGTTCTGCAAACGTCCTCTAAGACCTGAACACATCAGGATTCCTGCAGGAGTTCTGCAAACGTCCTCAAAGACCTGAACACATCAGGATTCCTGCAGGAGTTCTGCAAACATCCTCTCAGAACTGAACGCATCAGGATTCCTGCAGGAGTTCTGCAAACGTCCTCTCAGAACTGAACGCATCAGGATTTCTGCAGGAGTTCTCCAAATGTCCTCTCAGAACTGAACACATCAGGATTCCTGCAGGAGTTCTGCAAACGTCCTCAAAGAACTGAACACATCAGGATTCCTGCAGGAGTTCTGCAAACGTCCTCTCAGAACTGAACGCATCAGGATTTCTGCAGGAGTTCTCCAAATGTCCTCTCAGAACTGAACACATCAGGATTCCTGCAGGAGTTCTGCAAACGTCCTCTCAGAACTGAACACATCAGGATTCCTGCAGGAGTTCTGCAAACGTCCTCTCAGAACTGAACACATCAGGATTCCTGCAGGAGTTCTGCAAACGTCCTCTCAGAACTGAACGCATCAGGATTCCTGCAGGAGTTCTGCAAACGTCCTCAAAGACCTGAACACATCAGGATTCCTGCAGGAGTTCTGCAAACGTCCTCTCAGAACTGAACGCATCAGGATTCCTGCAGGAGTTCTGCAAACGTCCTCTCAGAACTGAACGCATCAGGATTCCTGCAGGAGTTCTGCAAACGTCCTCTAAGACCTGAACGCATCAGGATTCCTGCAAGAGTTCTGCAAACGTCCTCTAAGACCTGAACATATCAGGATTCCTGCAGGAGTTCTGCAAACGTCCTCTCAGAACTGAACACATCAGGATTCCTGCAGGAGTTCTGCAAACGTCCTCTAAGACCTGAACACATCAGGATTCCTGCAGGAGTTCTGCAAACGTCCTCTAAGACCTGAACTCATCAGGATTCCTGCAGGAGTTCTGCAAACGTCCTCTCAGAACTGAACACATCAGGATTCCTGCAGGAGTTCTGCAAACGTCCTCTAAGACCTGAACACATCAGGATTCCTGCAGGAGTTCTGCAAACGTCCTCTAAGACCTGAACACATCAGGATTCCTGCAGGAGTTCTGCAAACGTCCTCTCAGAACTGAACACATCAGGATTCCTGCAGGAGTTCTGCAAACGTCCTCTAAGACCTGAACACATCAGGATTCCTGCAGGAGTTCTGCAAACGTCCTCAAAGACCTGAACACATCAGGATTCCTGCAGGAGTTCTGCAAACGTCCTCTCAGAACTGAACGCATCAGGATTCCTGCAGGAGTTCTGCAAACGTCCTCTAAGACCTGAACACATCAGGAATCCTGCAGGAGTTCTGTAAACGTCCTCAAAGACCTGAACACATCAGGATTCCTGCAGGAGTTCTGTAAACGTCCTCAAAGACCTGAACACATCAGGATTCCTGCAGGAGTTCTGCAAACATCCTCTCAGAACTGAACACATCAAGATTTCTGCAGGAGTTCTGCAAACGTCCTCTCAGAACTGAACACATCAGGATTCCTGCAGGAGTTCTGCAAACGTCTTCTAAGACCTGAACACATCAGGATTCCTGCAGGAGTTCTGCAAACGTCCTCTAAGACCTGAACACATCAGGATTCCTGCAGGAGTTCTGCAAACGTCCTCTCAGAACTGAACGCATCAGGATTCCTGCAGGAGTTCTGCAAACGTCCTCTCAGAACTGAACACATCAGGATTCCTGCAGGAGTTCTGCAAACGTCCTCTAAGACCTGAACACATCTGGATTCCTGCAGGAGTTCTGCAAACTTCCTCTAAGACCTGAACACATCAGGATTTCTGCAGGAGTTCTGCAAAGTCCTCTCAGAACTGAACGCTTCAGGATTCCTGCAGGAGTTCTGCAAACGTCCTCTAAGACCTGAACACATCAGGATTCCTGCAGGAGTTCTGTAAACGTCCTCAAAGACCTGAACACATCAGGATTCCTGCAGGAGTTCTGCAAACGTCCTCTCAGAACTGAACACATCAGGATTCCTGCAGGAGTTCTGCAAACGTCCTCAAAGACCTGAACACATCAGGATTCCTGCAGGAGTTCTGCAAACGTCCTCTCAGAACTGAACGCATCAGGATTCCTGCAGGAGTTCTGTAAACGTCCTCAAAGACCTGAACGCATCAGGATTCCTGCAGGAGTTCTGCAAACGTCCTCTCAGAACTGAACACATCAGGATTCCTGCAGGAGTTCTGCAAACGTCCTCAAAGACCTGAACACATCAGGATTCCTGCAGGAGTTCTGCAAACGTCCTCTCAGAACTGAACGCATCAGGATTCCTGCAGGAGTTCTGCAAACGTCCTCTCAGAACTGAACGCATCAGGATTCCTGCAGGAGTTCTGTAAACGTCCTCAAAGACCTGAACACATCAGGATTCCTGCAGGAGTTCTGCAAACGTCCTCTCAGAACTGAACACATCAGGATTCCTGCAGGAGTTCTGCAAACATCCTCTAAGACCTGAACGTATCAGGATTCCTGCAGGAGTTCTGCAAACGTCCTCTCAGAACTGAACACATCAGGATTCCTGCAGGAGTTCTGCAAACGTCCTCTAAGACCTGAACACATCAGGATTCCTGCAGGAGTTCTGCAAACGTCCTCTAAGACCTGAACACATCAGGATTCCTGCAGGAGTTCTGCAAACGTCCTCTCAGAACTGAACACATCAGGATTCCTGCAGGAGTTCTGCAAACGTCCTCTAAGACCTGAACACATCAGGATTCCTGCAGGAGTTCTGCAAACGTCCTCAAAGACCTGAACACATCAGGATTCCTGCAGGAGTTCTGCAAACATCCTCTCAGAACTGAACGCATCAGGATTCCTGCAGGAGTTCTGCAAACGTCCTCTCAGAACTGAACACATCAGGATTCCTGCAGGAGTTCTGCAAATGTCCTCTCAGAACTGAACACATCAGGATTCCTGCAGGAGTTCTGCAAACGTCCTCAAAGACCTGAACACATCAGGATTCCTGCAGGAGTTCTGCAAACGTCCTCTCAGAACTGAACGCATCAGGATTCCTGCAGGAGTTCTCTAAATGTCCTCTCAGAACTGAACACATCAGGATTCCTGCAGGAGTTCTGCAAACGTCCTCTCAGAACTGAACACATCAGGATTCCTGCAGGAGTTCTGCAAACGTCCTCTCAGAACTGAACACATCAGGATTCCTGCAGGAGTTCTGCAAACGTCCTCTCAGAACTGAACGCATCAGGATTCCTGCAGGAGTTCTGCAAACGTCCTCAAAGACCTGAACACATCAGGATTCCTGCAGGAGTTCTGCAAACGTCCTCTCAGAACTGAACGCATCAGGATTCCTGCAGGAGTTCTGCAAACGTCCTCTCAGAACTGAACGCATCAGGATTCCTGCAGGAGTTCTGCAAACGTCCTCTAAGACCTGAACGCATCAGGATTCCTGCAGGAGTTCTGCAAACGTCCTCTAAGACCTGAACATATCAGGATTCCTGCAGGAGTTCTGCAAACGTCCTCTCAGAACTGAACACATCAGGATTCCTGCAGGAGTTCTGCAAACGTCCTCTAAGACCTGAACACATCAGGATTCCTGCAGGAGTTCTGCAAACGTCCTCTAAGACCTGAACACATCAGGATTCCTGCAGGAGTTCTGCAAACGTCCTCTCAGAACTGAACACATCAGGATTCCTGCAGGAGTTCTGCAAACGTCCTCTAAGACCTGAACACATCAGGATTCCTGCAGGAGTTCTGCAAACGTCCTCAAAGACCTGAACACATCAGGATTCCTGCAGGAGTTCTGCAAACGTCCTCTCAGAACTGAACGCATCAGGATTCCTGCAGGAGTTCTGCAAACGTCCTCTAAGACCTGAACACATCAGGATTCCTGCAGGAGTTCTGCAAACGTCCTCAAAGACCTGAACACATCAGGATTCCTGCAGGAGTTCTGCAAATGTCCTCTCAGAACTGAACGCATCAGGATTCCTGCAGGAGTTCTGCAAACGTCCTCAAAGACCTGAACACATCAGGATTCCTGCAGGAGTTCTGCAAACGTCCTCTCAGAACTGAACACATCAGGATTCCTGCAGGAGTTCTGCAAACGTCCTCTCAGAACTGAACACATCAGGATTCCTGCAGGAGTTCTGCAAACGTCCTCTAAGACCTGAACACATCAGGATTCCTGCAGGAGTTCTGCAAACGTCCTCTAAGACCTGAACACATCAGGATTCCTGCAGGAGTTCTGCAAACGTCCTCTCAGAACTGAACACATCAGGATTCCTGCAGGAGTTCTGCAAACATCCTCTCAGAACTGAACACATCAGGATTCCTGCAGGAGTTCTGCAAACGTCCTCTCAGAACTGAACACATCAGGATTCCTGAAGGAGTTCTGCAAACGTCCTCAAAGACCTGAACACATCAGGATTCCTGCAGGAGTTCTGCAAACGTCCTCTCAGAACTGAACGCATCAGGATTCCTGCAGGAGTTCTGCAATTGTCCTCAAAGACCTGAACACATCAGGATTCCTGCAGGAGTTCTGCAAACGTCCTCTCAGAACTGAACGCATCAGGATTCCTGCAGGAGTTCTGCAAACGTCCTCTCAGAACTGAACGCATCAGGATTCCTGCAGGAGTTCTGCAAACGTCCTCTAAGACCTGAACGCATCAGGATTCCTGCAGGAGTTCTGCAAACGTCCTCTAAGACCTGAACACATCAGGATTCCTGCAGGAGTTCTGCAAACGTCCTCTCAGAACTGAACACATCAGGATTCCTGCAGGAGTTCTGCAAACGTCCTCTAAGACCTGAACACATCAGGATTCCTGCAGGAGTTCTGCAAACGTCCTCAAAGACCTGAACACATCAGGATTCCTGCAGGAGTTCTGCAAACGTCCTCTCAGAACTGAACGCATCAGGATTCCTGCAGGAGTTCTGCAAACGTCCTCTAAGACCTGAACACATCAGGATTCCTGCAGGAGTTCTGCAAACGTCCTCAAAAACCTGAACACATCAGGATTCCTGCAGGAGTTCTGCAAATGTCCTCTCAGAACTGAACGCATCAGGATTCCTGCAGGAGTTCTGCAAACGTCCTCAAAGACCTGAACACATCAGGATTCCTGCAGGAGTTCTGCAAACGTCCTCTCAGAACTGAACACATCAGGATTCCTGCAGGAGTTCTGCAAACGTCCTCTCAGAACTGAACACATCAGGATTCCTGCAGGAGTTCTGCAAACGTCCTCTAAGACCTGAACACATCAGGATTCCTGCAGGAGTTCTGCAAACATCCTCTAAGACCTGAACACATCAGGATTCCTGCAGGAGTTCTGCAAACGTCCTCTCAGAACTGAACACATCAGGATTCCTGCAGGAGTTCTGCAAACATCCTCTCAGAACTGAACACATCAGGATTCCTGCAGGAGTTCTGCAAACGTCCTCTCAGAACTGAACACATCAGGATTCCTGAAGGAGTTCTGCAAACGTCCTCAAAGACCTGAACACATCAGGATTCCTGCAGGAGTTCTGCAAACGTCCTCTCAGAACTGAACACATCAGGATTCCTGCAGGAGTTCTGCAAACGTCCTCTCAGAACTGAACACATCAGGATTCCTGCAGGAGTTCTGCAAACATCCTCTCAGAACTGAACACATCAGGATTCCTGCAGGAGTTCTGCAAACGTCCTCTCAGAACTGAACACATCAGGATTCCTGCAGGAGTTCTGCAAACGTCCTCTCAGAACTGAACACATCAGGATTCCTGCAGGAGTTCTGCAAACGTCCTCTCAGAACTGAACGCATCAGGATTCCTGCAGGAGTTCTGCTAACGTCCTCAAAGACCTGAACACATCAGGATTCCTGCAGGAGTTCTGCAAACGTCCTCTCAGAACTGAACGCATCAGGATTCCTGCAGGAGTTCTGCAAACGTCCTCTCAGAACTGAACGCATCAGGATTCCTGCAGGAGTTCTGCAAACGTCCTCTAAGACCTGAACGCATCAGGATTCCTGCAGGAGTTCTGCAAACGTCCTCTAAGACCTGAACACATCAGGATTCCTGCAGGAGTTCTGCAAACGTCCTCTAAGACCTGAACACATCAGGATTCCTGCAGGAGTTCTGCAAACGTCCTCTAAGACCTGAACACATCAGGATTCCTGCAGGAGTTCTGCAAACGTCCTCTCAGAACTGAACGCATCAGGATTCCTGCAGGAGTTCTGCAAACGTCCTCTCAGAACTGAACGCATCAGGATTCCTGCAGGAGTTCTGCAAACGTCCTCTAAGACCTGAACGCATCAGGATTCCTGCAGGAGTTCTGCAAACGTCCTCTCAGAACTGAACAAATCAGGATTCCTGCAGGAGTTCTGCAAACGTCCTCTAAGACCTGAACACATCAGGATTCCTGCAGGAGTTCTGCAAACGTCCTCTAAGACCTGAACACATCAGGATTCCTGCAGGAGTTCTGCAAACGTCCTCTCAGAACTGAACACATCAGGATTCCTGCAGGAGTTCTGCAAACGTCCTCTAAGACCTGAACACATCAGGATTCCTGCAGGAGTTCTACAAACGTCCTCAAAGACCTGAACACATCAGGATTCCTGCAGGAGTTCTGCAAACATCCTCTCAGAACTGAACGCATCAGGATTCCTGCAGGAGTTCTGCAAACGTCCTCTCAGAACTGAACACATCAGGATTCCTGCAGGAGTTCTGCAAATGTCCTCTCAGAACTGAACACATCAGGATTCCTGCAGGAGTTCTGCAAACGTCCTCAAAGACCTGAACACATCAGGATTCCTGCAGGAGTTCTGCAAACGTCCTCTCAGAACTGAACGCATCAGGATTTCTGCAGGAGTTCTCCAAATGTCCTCTCAGAACTGAACACATCAGGATTCCTGCAGGAGTTCTGCAAACGTCCTCTCAGAACTGAACACATCAGGATTCCTGCAGGAGTTCTGCAAACGTCCTCTCAGAACTGAACGCATCAGGATTCCTGCAGGAGTTCTGCAAACGTCCTCAAAGACCTGAACACATCAGGATTCCTGCAGGAGTTCTGCAAACGTCCTCTAAGACCTGAACACATCAGGATTCCTGCAGGAGTTCTGCAAACGTCCTCTCAGAACTGAACGCATCAGGATTCCTGCAGGAGTTCTGCAAACGTCCTCTAAGACCTGAACGCATCAGGATTCCTGCAGGAGTTCTGCAAACGTCCTCTAAGACCTGAACATATCAGGATTCCTGCAGGAGTTCTGCAAACGTCCTCTCTGAACTGAACACATCAGGATTCCTGCAGGAGTTCTGCAAACGTCCTCTAAGACCTGAACACATCAGGATTCCTGCAGGAGTTCTGCAAACGTCCTCTAAGACCTGAACACATCAGGATTCCTGCAGGAGTTCTGCAAACGTCCTCTCAGAACTGAACACATCAGGATTCCTGCAGGAGTTCTGCAAACGTCCTCTAAGACCTGAACACATCAGGATTCCTGCAGGAGTTCTGCAAACGTCCTCAAAGACCTGAACACATCAGGATTCCTGCAGGAGTTCTGCAAACATCCTCTCAGAACTGAACGCATCAGGATTCCTGCAGGAGTTCTGCAAACGTCCTCTCAGAACTGAACACATCAGGATTCCTGCAGGAGTTCTGCAAACGTCCTCTCAGACCTGAACACATCAGGATTCCTGCAGGAGTTCTGTAAACGTCCTCAAAGACCTGAACACATCAGGATTCCTGCAGGAGTTCTGCAAACGTCCTCTCAGAACTGAACGCATCAGGATTCCTGCAGGAGTTCTCCAAATGTCCTCTCAGAACTGAACACATCACGATTCCTGCAGGAGTTCTGCAAACGTCCTCTCAGAACTGAACACATCAGGATTCCTGCAGGAGTTCTGCAAACGTCCTCTCAGAACTGAACACATCAGGATTCCTGCAGGAGTTCTGCAAACGTCCTCTCAGAACTGAACACATCAGGATTCCTGCAGGAGTTCTGCAAACGTCCTCTCAGAACTGAACACATCAGGATTCCTGCAGGAGTTCTGCAAACGTCCTCTCAGAACTGAACACATCAGGATTCCTGCAGGAGTTCTGCATGTTTCCAGAAGGAGTCCTGCATCCTGCATATCGTCAATCAAATTATGGAAAATACCAAACCTCAAACGTATGGTTTTAGTCAAAGATATTTTCTTCCTTTTATTTGCGAAAAGGATGTCTCTATGTAATGTCCACTAGATGGGGCTATAGGACTATTTTAGTAGAAATCTGAAAGTAACCGTTCACCAAAGAATTAAGATTTTGAACACTTTAGCTAATCTGAGGATTTATAGCTTTTGTCTTTAAACGTTTCAAAAAGAGAAAAATGTCTAAAGTGATTGACAATCAAATGACTGAAAATACCAACCCTCAAAGATGTTTAACAAAAGTACTAAAGTAGACAAAGTAACAAAAAGAGGATGTAAACAAAAAGAATGTGTCTTTGTAACAATTCTGAAACCCTGCAGCCTTAGTACCTACACAAAAACAGACATTTAATTCAAATAATTAAACAATAGATTTTTAAGGAGAAAAATGTCAAAAACTGTTTGTTTTTTTTACAGTAGTCCAAGTTCTCTTCCATGGTTGACGCTCAGTTTTTATGTAGTTAAAAAAAAGTTTGATGACTGTAATGAATATCTGTTGTACAAAAACGTACTCACGTTAAGAATCATTTCCTTTTTTACTGGAGTAAAATTGATCTCTTGGTCTCTTTCTGAACTTGTTTTGAGATTATTTTAAAAAGCTACAAGAAACTTGATTGTGCTTTTTTGCAGCAGGAAAGTCAACAAGGGTTTGAAATGTACACTTTTATCTCCAGATTCTACATAGTTTTCTGGTTTCATAGAGTTCAGATTAAACGGTGTTTACAAATACAAAATCCTTGGAAAGCACGTAGAATCTGAGAATGTAACAATGTCCACTAGATTAGACTGTAGGACTCTTTTAGTAGAAATCTGAGTGTAACAGTTCCCCAGAGAAGAATTTCTTTAGCTAATCTAAGGATTTATAGCTTTTGTCTTTAAACGTTTCAAAAACAGAATGTCTAAAGTGATTGACAATCAAATTATGGAAAACACAAACCCTCAAACGTATGGATTCAGTCAAAGATCTTTTCTTCCTTTTATTTGCAAACAAAAAGGATGTGTCTTTGTAACATTTCTGAAACACTGCAGTCTTAGTAACTACACAAAAAAGACATTTAATTCAAATAATTAAAGCATAGAGTTTTAAGTGGAAAAAAGGTCAAAAACTGTTTTTTTACAGTAGTCCAAATTCTCTTCCATAGTTGATACTCCGATTTCATGTAGTTAAAAGAGTTATATAACTATAAAGAATATCTGTTGTACAAAAGCGTATGCACGTTAAGAATCATTTCCTTTTTTACTGGAGTAAAATTGATGGTCTCTTTCTGAACTTGTTTTGAGATTCATTCAAAAAGCTACAAGAAACTTGGTTGTGCTTTTATGCAGCAGGAAAGTCAACAAGGGTTTGAAATGTACACTTTTATCTCCAGATTCTACATAGTTTTCTGGAGTTAAGGTTAAACAGTGTTTACAAATACATATTCCTTGGAAAGCACGTAGAATCTTAGAATGTAACAATGTCCACTAGATGAGACTATAGGACTCTTTTAGTAGAAATCTGAGTGTAACAGTTCCCCAGAGAAGAATTTACAGTTTCAACACTTTAGCCAATCTGAGGATTTATAGCTTTTGTCTTTAAACGTTTCAAAAAGAGAATAATGTCTAAAAATATTGGCAATCAGATTAAGGAAAATACCAACCCTCAAAGAGGTTTAACAAAAGTACTAAAATAGACAAAGTAACAAGAAAAGGATGCAACCAAAAGAATGTGTTTTTGTAACATTTCTGAAACCCTGCAGCCTTAGTACCTACACAAAAACAGACATTTGATTCAATGAAACATCAAAACACACCTCTCGCCTTTAAAACACACACTTTCTAATCTTCCAGCCATCAAATAGCAGTTTGCTTTTCAAGCCTTACCACCTTTTAAAGCACAAGCCATGAGGGCATTACTTAGAACACAACAAATAACGTGGTGCAGATGCAGCTCTGAAATGAGTTTCAACGTCCCTGTTGGGTCTAGCTTTTCTTCGGATTTGGCTTTTCTTCAGTTTTGGTACAGTTTTAAAACCACACGTCTCTCTTTGTTTTCACAGACTGCTGGCATCTTGAATGACACACTTCCTGCTCCTGGAGCCTTTTGTCCTCTCACCCGAGACCAGGGAAGGGTTCTGCGCATGCCTGTGGGGGTTGGAACAGGAAAAAGATAAGCGTAGAGCTCTTTGTTTGCTCTAACTCAACCAATCACTCTGGTTGTAGCCAAGAGTCTTTAGCATATGGTTTTACACTCAGAAAATACCATAGTGAAAAAACACATCAACGTAGATGTAAAATAATGAGGTTTAGATAGGTTTTCATGATTCTAACACACCCGGACATGGTCATGTTGTGTATAATGATGCTGGAAACGTGTATCTTATACTGACCACTCATGAAACGTGTCCCAGGAAGTGGCTGGTATAAACATCCCTCCTCCGAGTTCTCTGTTTGTGCTTGCTTCGGCAGCACATATACTAAAATTGGAACGATACAGAGAAGATTAGCATGGCCCCTGCGCAAGGATGACACGCAAATTCGTGAAGCGTTCCTCATTTTTATTAAAAATATGATTTATGATCAAAATGCTTCAATAATGTACATTTTAATGTACCAGCCGGATATACAATGCCCATCTCCACCACTAGATGGCGGCAGCGCACTAGCAATTGCTGAGCGCTAGAGGCCCTCGCTGTTCTGGAGTCGTTACAAACACTCGAAGCACTCAAAGTTTCTTCCAAACCCATTTTAAACTAAATAAACATATATTTACACGGTGTACATTTAGTATTCTAATTATTAAGGCTTTCGTGAAAGGTTGTAACGTTAAAAAAAAGCCGTGCTCGTTTCACATCAAACACTTAAATCTCATCTCAAACCATCATAAGTCGTCTCGTGTACAACGTGTATGATCATAAATTAATTTATATAAAATAATTAAAAAGCACTTACCATGTTCAGCTTTCGTTCGCAGAAAGGATTCGCCGTTCGTTGGCTTTTGATGGCTCAGCATAACCTGAAAACTAAAACGAAAGAGTTAACTTAACGTTACTCATCTTCTTAAATATCAAAATCAAAACATTTGATTCCAAATAAATGTAACCGCAAAGATGTTTTAATCATTCATTAACTCGGATAAATAAGCATATCATAAAAAAATGAGAGTAGTGTTCATTTTCTCTGCCGCCATGAACTCCATTTTGAGTTAACGTAAAATTGACCTCCGACGGAAATGACCCTCAATCAAAAGAAAATGCACTGTCATTAATACTGTACGTTACCACTAAACTTATTCGATCATTTAATAAACTCAAAAGCCCCAATTCGGAGCGAATTTTAAGTTAAAGTTAAATCGTAACGTCAATTCAGGCGCAGGTTTGGGCCTCTGGTGTGAGGCGAATTGAACATGTAAAAAGCTAACGTTGGAAAAATCACTCGACATTATAAGCAGAATAGGCATCAGCAGGTTGTATTTCTTTAACGTAAAAGTGCATTAGTGTAAAGTTACGTCATAATTAGTGTAAATTTATAAACTCACACATACTTCCACACGTGTAATGAACTCCGTCAGCCTCTGGACTTCGACTTCGGTTCGTCGACTCTAAAGATCGATTCAGATTTAAGACGAATCTATAATTTAAAAAACTGTCAAATATAGTATTTAAAACATGTACACGCATGTGCATAATAAACTAAACGTTGATATACGTTACCTCAGTCGGGTCTACTCCAGCGGAGCGGAGTGATATCACAGTCATCAGCAGCATGCGCTGTCACGCTCCACCGACAACAATAAAAAAAATAGTCCCTCTGGAGAGGCGAATAATGGCAAGCAGCCTCAACATTTAGTAGTTTTTCAGTCTATTCATGATTCAGTTATTAAAAGTCAAAATTCTTATTGTAGATAACGTTATATACCATTCTCTGACTCGTATATGGCTAGTTTTAACATATTTGTTTTATCTCTAATTATAAATGCAGATATAACGCGTATTGTTTACAGATACATGTGTTTTGACTATAGTCAAACTATATTTAGTATCCATCCATCCATTTTCATGTCAACTTTCTTCCCTTTCGGTGTCGCCACAGCGGAATGAACCGCTAACTCCTCTGGCACATGTTTTATGCGGCAGATGCCCTTCCAGCCGCAACCCATCGCTGGGAAACATTCACACACACATTCACACTATGGACAATCGTTCTTACTCAATTCACTTATACCGCATGTCTTTGGACTTGTGGGGAAACCGGAGCACCCGGTGAAAACCCACTCGATCACGGGGAGAACATGAGAACTCCACACAGAAATGCCAACCGACCCAGCCGAGGCTCGAACCAGCAACCTTCTTGCTGTGAGACGACCGCGCTACCCACTGCGCCACCCTGACGCTAATTAATATCCAATAAACTCTAATTCTTATTTACTACTGTAGTTAGAATTGCAGCCATGCAGCCATTTATTACTGTCTTTATGCCTAGTTAATATCTATCTATCTATCTATCTATCTATCTATCTATCTATCTATCTATCTATCTATCTATCTATCTATCTATCTATCTATCTATCTATCTATCTATCTATCTTATATATATATATATTTATCAATAGTCAGAATACAGTTTATAATGCTACTGGGGTTATCGCACATAACTAGTCTTTAATGTTACAGATGTCACAAGCCTTTTTTTTTTTAATTGCTAAAGGTGCTACAACTAATATTTACCTCAAAGCATATAACCTTTTAGGTGGAAAGGTTACAAACTTTAGAGTTTATGTAGGCTAATGCTACACAACTTCTACTACTACTACTGTACACAGACCACGAGCAACTGAAGTGGAGCAGTCCTGTCTCTTTCTGGGCTTGCATTCCATGTTAAGCGCTGAATTATGAATTAAAACATTGGCAATTAAGTAAGTAATCTTTCTGTGTTATCTGTGCTGAGTTTTAGCTAGCTTGAAGTTAGCATGGTCATCACGCAACACTGTGATATTGTTCCGTTTAGACACAAAGCTTCTACAGCAACAGCAGACATATGTAAGAAGTTATATTTATAAGATTTATGACAAGGTAAATAAAACGTGTCTTATGTTAACATCTGTGTTGTGTTTTGGTTTGCTAGCAGTTGGCTTTATCAAACCAGTATTGATCTGAGCGTAGGCAGAGTGCACAACTATAAATGCTTTGTTTTTATAAATGGTGGGAGCGAAGCTTCAGCAGAGAGTAATTCATCGATTTGACACAGAAGAATAAATAAGGTTTACTAGTACTAGTGCTGCTGCTGCTGCTGCTGCTGCTGCTGCTGCTGGTAGTAACTTTACAAACAAAAGCTTTGTTTTAAATCCCTTCTGTCTTCAGTCTCAGTTCAAATTTCTGTTTAATAGCATTTAACATTATTGTTATAACAATATACCGAATGTAATATTGCAGCTAAAATAAGTTCAATACATAAAATCCTGAAAGTATTGCACCTTTGCTTTTAAACCACATCCACACCTAGCAAAATTAGTTAATCACTGAATAAAGCCCCGATACCATTTTTAAAAGAAAATATTAAATCTGGTTACTTAATGTAAATCAGTGTGCTGTTTTTCCATCCACACATTTCAAAATATGAAGGCAATTCTTTATTTCTTTTTCATACATTTTATGTGTAGTGTTTTATACTGTAGTGATATTTTTCTGCTATATTCAAAGAGACTGTCGATGGAGTTGAGAGAAAATACTGACAATAATGAAGACTTGTGTCAGGCACTTCACTCAATAGCAATATATTAATAATAGCAATAAAGCAGTAAAAGGCAAGTCCACAGCTTAATTAAAAAAGGGGAGCAGAGAGAAATGGAAGAGCAGCCTCAATCTGAAAATGACTTGGATGTCTGGAGGTTTTGTCTGTTTTGCATCTTTAAAGCGCATATGACAAAGTCAAGACCCAGGGACAGAATGTTTTATCTATGGCCCCTGGGATGATATTTAATTACTATTGAAACCAGTCGGCAGGCCTCTGTCGTACACCGGTGTTTTGCATACACCAACACTACATTCCTCACAAAGTAACAGCGCAGCAGTAATTGGTAAAGTCATAGAGCAACACAATAGTGCATTTTCAGTTTATTCGTTCAATTTGATTTTCTAGAGAGAGAGAGAGAGAGTGTGTGAGGGATTGAGTAAGTGAGTTGTGAGTTGGACCATAGATAATCAGCAGGTCTTTGAGATAGAAGGGTGCAGTGTTATTAAGTGCTTTTTAAGTTAACAGCATGATTTTGAACGCGGAAAGCAACACAACTGAAAGCAGATAGTTTTTTCCTCTGTATTTGATGAACACAAACTGCTCTGATTTGATTAATTATAATCAATACAATCCTAGTGAGTTCACTACAGTGAATTTTGGTCAAAACTCTAGCCCTTAAACTTCCTGATTCCTGGAAGCCGGAGGAGATCTGGTTCTGAGAGGCCATGAGGACGCTTGACATGTCTCCGGAGGCTGCAAGTGTAGCTCTGTTTTGTGTGACAGCAGGTGGGAAAACTACTGAAATTGGACTGACGTACAATCACGTGATCTTTTCGTGTAACTTTTTTTTAAAACTCATACATTCAAGTGTTACTTTCTAATAAGATTTTTGTTTGTCTGTACATCTCAACAATTCATTTTTGTATCTAAACTTGGCAATTAAGTTATAAAGTTCAGTCTTTCTACAGCTACAGAACTCGAAACTTCACATAAGCCATAATTGTGTGTTAATTTAACATTCACAATACTCTTTCATTTGATACTACATTTTAAAATAAATATTTCAGTTAACACAACTTTATTGTTTTTGTCTATTCATTCAGTTTGAAAGGATTACATAATCTAATTATGTGTTCTCAGAAAAGCAACACAACCAGTAAATTGTAGACAATTAAGTGCCCCAAATAGTTCAACTTTCACTTTTAAATCATAATCTGAGCTGTTTTTATTGTGATTTCCTTTGACGAGTCTGAATCAGGGTGATCTAACAATGATCTCTAGGATAAACACATAAGATCATTAGCTTGTTTTGTTATTTCTTCTGACCATTCTGTAAACCCTTGAGATCACATACAACTGCATTTCCAGGAACTCCAGGTTTATTAAACAGTTCATCGTGAATTAATTATCTCCAGTGTGACAGAGAAACTCAGGGGTTGAGATAATTAAAAGACCAATTTAGTCACAGCATCTCAGCAGCAGGAAAACAATGTTCTGTGGGGAGTTCAAAGAGGGGCCAGTCTCGACCTTGTCATTTCAAGTTTAGCTAGCCAGATTACTGATGTCCTCACATAATGGGACATTTGGAGAACCTCACTCAATCAGTCTGATCTCAAACTTGTCACAGAAAACACAGGGAAAATGCCCATTTTGGCATTCATTTTACAAACATTATCGTCATAGATCATTAAAAGTTGGATTTTATATTAAGTTTTTAACAATTCTTTATAAAACAATGAAGAACTGGTAGCCAGTTAGCTAGAGCAACTGAAAGAAACGAAAGGCAGCGAAGGAAACAGAGAAACTGGTGACCAAACAATTATCAGACCAGAGGTCATACAGTTGGACATAGATCGGGAGAATTAAGAAAACTGAAATCCCTGAAATTCACTTCAACAAGAGAGTACCATTATTTTGGGACCTATTTCTTGCTGACTAGGTTTGCAACAATTACGGCCATGAGGTAAAATCTGCAAGAACAGCAATGGTCTCAAGATTCACCAAAGCAGGTTGAAGTGTTTGGAGAGAAGTGAAGTACCACAGCGCACAGATTTTGCTTCTGGTGAGACGCAGAACGTGCAGGGCCAGGATGCACCCCATAGTGTGCATCCTGGGGAAGGTTTGAATCACGTAAGAACAGAATAAGGAGCAGTATAAGGATGTTGACCTAGTACTTGAAGCAGCAGGGGAAAGGAGAAGTAGATAGTAGGCTACAGGCAACGACTACCACAGTCATCAGTTTTGCCCAAGAGAGGTTCAATGCTGAAGAGAAGAAAGCAACTCCAATGCTTTATATCAAGAACCAGAGAGTACTGAAGATCCACAATATCCGACAAGAGTTGAAGAGTCTGAAGAAATGGCGCAAAGAAGCTAGTCAGGAGCAGCGACTCCCTCTTGTAGAACTGAGGGCTATCTTGAGGAGAAGGCTGATAACTCTGCGCAGAGCTGAATGCCACCGAAGGCGCAGGAAGGAGAGAGCTAGAAAGCGAGCAGCCTTTATATAAATTCCTTTTGGCTTCACCAAGTTGCTGTTGGGCAAGAAGCAGGATGGCAAACTTGTCTATTCAAAAGAGGAACTACATTTGCACATGCAGACCACCTACAGTGACCCAAACAGCCTGTGTGACACCCTTGTAGATCCAATGCTCCTCGCTGAAGGCTTCGACAGCAGGGAACCAATACTGAAGGAAGTCCAGGAGAGTGTGAACCAAGTAGCATCCCTTATAAGGTCAAACACTGCCCACGGTTACTCAAGTGACTTTGACTCATCTGGAGAAGAGGGAGGTAGGCAAAGCAGTGTATATGTTCGGAAGGAGTCTGGATTCCTAAGGAAGAGGATTCGAAGAAGATTGATAATTTCAGAGTGATTTCCTTGCTGAGCATGGAAAGATCTTTTTCAGTGTGGTGGCAAGACAATTGTCTAATTTTTTAGCCAGGAACAACTACATAGATACGTCAGTGCAGAAAGGGAAGGGTCTCTGGAGTGCCTGGATGTCTAGAGCACACTGGAGTGGTGACTCCAGATTTGGCCAATGCATACGGCTCCACCAACCACAAGGTGGTCAAGACCACCATGACCAAGCATCATGTGCCACACCAAGTTCTAGACCTTATCCGGGATTATTACAATCATTTCAGGAGAGTCTCAGCAGGAGCAGCAACCTCAGATTGGCACAAGTTGGAGGTGGAAGATATCACAGGATCTCAGAAATCTTATTTGCAGCCTATTTCAATGCTTCCCCTCTAGATCCGGAGAGACAGTCCATGGATCAAGCTAATGCCACCTAAACAAAAGCCATTGTCTGATCAACCGTGGGGGTGGGGTCGCCTGGGAGAGGGTCTATGATGTTGAAAGACCCAAAACACCAGGTAACATCACTGACAATTAGGCGCATCACAAAGATGTATGAAAAGCATGAATATACTCTTACATCACATTGTTCATCTGTAATTTCTTCATTTTAGGGAACTTAGAAATATACTAATTTTAAGTACCCTGTGTATATATAGCACAACAAATTGTTATTAGTGTTATTGGTCTAGGGATGTGTTAGTTATAATTCCAAATGCCAAAACTTTGAACTTACTTAAGCTGACTAACTTTTTAAGGCTGCAATAAAAATTGTATTGGTCACCCAGAATTTGTAGTAGTTGCCTTGTTTCTTCTCGTGTGGTGTGAAACATAGCTTTAGGATAGTGGAACACACTGCTGGAGTTGCAAAAGAAGGTACTTTGTGTATCAAAATATTGCCTTTAATAATAAGGAGTCTAATTGCCAGAGAATTAATGAATTTGCTGTTGAGTAAGGAACTGGAACTATATTTTCACAGGATCCTGAATGATGAACGCTCTCACTATGAGCTCGACTCAAACCTCGACTTATTCAATCACAGGCAGTTTGATGTTGCGTTGATTGCACTCTGTTAATTGGTTATAATTTTTATCAATGCAATTTCTGTCAACACGGTCAAAAGCAACTCAGACATATTTTATTCAGCAGCTCCATAAGCTGTAATGAACAAGCCAGTAAACAAATTATTTGGAAGTCACGACTAAATGTGGCCAAATTAAATCCATCTTATAAGAAAAGGGAAGCTTTTATCATGTGTGTTGATCTGCTTTTGGAAACCTCCAGAATCAAACAAAGAACCTTTCAATATCACAAAAGGGGAATTTCAAAGGAAGACAACTGAAGAGTATCAAGATTAAAATGGCTTTTAATGTCTCTGGCAGTACAGACAAACACTTGAAGTGATCTCTTTAGAAATTAGGAAAAAACACTCAAGCATCTATACCTACTGTACAACCTGATTAATGAAGATCAGTAAGAAACATGAAATCCAGATGATTGAAATTCATAAAGGGTGATTCCAGTGCTTGCTCTGTTAACCTGATGATCTCCCCTGAACAATCCATCCTTAAGAAGATTTCCCTTGCACTCCAGCTGTTTTTTGCTTTAACACTACATTGTGAAATTTCTCAGGCACCTAATGAGCTCTTTTGACTAGAAATTAACGAAAAGCAAAAACACACAAGCAGAAATCTTCTTTGATTGCAAATATGGCAAAAGATTCAAGTCATGGTTCAAGCTTTGTTCATGTCTCAAGTAAAAACGCCACACGATGGTGTCGTCTGTCCACATGTAGCGTCAATGGCAATCCAGATGGATCGTCGAACAGCTTCTACTTCTTTGGATGCTGGTTAAAAAAAAAAGTGAAGTGGTGGAGATTATAGACGATATATTTCTTTCTGAACATCTAAAAAACATAGTATTTTTTCTCTCTCAAATTTGCTTATGGGTGTTTTTTTTACTCAGTCATGTTGTTTATTTGTTATAGAAAAGCAAACTTATCTTTTCTAGCAACCATGAATACAACTGTCATGTTTTGTGGCAAGCATACTTTATTTTAAGTATTAACTGCGATTATGAAAATCTACATCTTTTAACATACAACAAAAAATATATATATACCCATTAGAAAAATTCTATCTGAAACAAATAGGTTTATTGTTTATTTTATTAAAAGAACACCCAGACTGATAAGCATCAACTCAAGGCCTACAGATAAGGAGGCATAGACTTGCTTTGAAGTTCTGACCAGTGAAAAGGCATTTCTCAAGTGTACCATTACGTAACCTTTGGGTGAGAAATTCAAAGATATTGCCAAACCTTTGATCTCAAAATGGTCTTAATTGCCATCATACCTTAGAGAACAGTCTACCAAACAGACAGCTAAGTGAAACCAAAACTGAGCTTCGTAAGGGAGAAATTAACTTAAGCTAAAAGAATTTAGTGCTAGTATCCTAAAAGAACTAGCAGTTGCACAAAAAAAAGTTAACTGTGAAACAAGACGAATGAGTGCACATGTTTTTATTAACATCCCTAAAGCCAGACAGACACTGCGATTTTTAGCCCATTTTGCAACGATTTTTCCATCGTGCAACTATTTGCAGATCGGACAGAATTCTGCTGAAATCGTGTCTCGTGACTCATGCAGAGTACCTGGGGTAACAAGCAGCAATTAACATCTAAAGACCAGCTCCCGACCCACGATTGTGTTGGCTCAAGACAATCAAACTACAGTAGTTTGAAATTCTTCAGAAGTTTGAGGACATCGAACTGTTGAAGCAGCAATTTAATGCACCATGCAATCTGCGCATGCACAAACACCAATAGCAGATTCAACTTTGGGTCCGATATTACAAAATCTGAGAGAAAACTAAAAGAAGCAATCTCAAGTATTTCTATTTACATCTATTTGAGTATATGATGATGGTAAATTCAAGCATTGGAAATGCACTACAGTCCTATTTTTATTTTTTTTTTTAGTGATCAGAATCCACTTGTTTTTTTGTTTGTTTTAACGGCATCCTCAGCTCAAAACCACTGTTCTGGTCAGTAAATAAGGACATTTTGTTCTGAAATACTCACTGCAGCATTGAGGGCTTGTTTTAGATCTGCGATGATATCTTCCTCGTCCTCCAGGCCCACCGACAGACGAACGAGAGTATCACTGATGCCCAGAGCCTTCCTCTCCTCCTCAGACACTGAAGCATGAGTCATTATAGCTCTGGGAAAAAGGAAACTGTTAGAATATTCCTTTTTCCCTTATTACATTATCCTGATTTAAAACTGGTACATTGTAAATGTAGTAGTACCATGAAAGGTTTTATAGTAAAATATTTTAAAAGTATATTAGATAATTAGAACTTACGGGTGCTCAGCAAGGCTCTCATATCCACCAAGACTTTCAGCAAGGGCAAACAGCTGAAATAACAAACACAAAACAGTTCATGTATTAATAGCAGAGACTATCTTCTGACTAAAAGAAGATTTAACCACCTTTAGATTGCTGAGGAACGCTGAGGCATTTTCTAGCTTTCCTTTGATATAAAAGGTGATCATCCCAGGGCAGCCGGTGCACTGTCTCTTTGTCAGCTCGTGCTGAGGGTGAGATGGGAGACCTGAACAAAAAGGAAAGAAAGAACACCAATTAAGAGACAGATTCAGGCAATCCATTGCTTTATATTCACGAAGAAATAACGATTGAAGCCTGTTACCTGGGAAGATGACTCTGTCCACTCTAGGGTCAGCCTCTAGAAACTTAGCCACAGCCAGACCGTTCTTAAAGTGCTGTTTCATTCTCAGATGCAGCGTCTTCAGTCCCCGATTGCACATGTAGCAGTCAAACGGAGACGGAACAGCCCCAAGAGCTGAGAAAAGCATGATTAAAAAAAAAGTTCAAACAGCTTCCATATTTACATCAAGATGCTACGGTCATCTATTATAGCGCTTTTTACACATTGTTGTATGACTTCAAGAATTAACTTTCTTTTTTAAACTTTATTCATATATTGAAGGTGTTGTAGTACTAATCCAAAGTGCGTTAAAGTTATCTGGCCATGAATGTACTTAAACTGCATTCAAAAGGAGATGTGATGGTAAGGTCAGATATGTAGGGGAAATTTCAGCTATGCACATCTGTTAGACTTTGCATCAGCAGCATGAACAGTAGTTAAAGCTGAAGCCAGAAAAAAAAAACGCTTGAGTTTAGACTATAAAAGATGAAGACACAGAGTTTGCATTCATTTGAAAGAAGATGCAGCAGCTCGTCTCTGGCGCCAGAATTGCCAGCTGATGATGGGCGACCAGAACTTTGAGAGGAGAAAAGACTCATGCTTTGAGAAGCAACAACAAACTTTTTGAACTATAAATTGTGTGTCAGTCAAAACATTTTAAATGAGGAATGTGAGCAATTCTCTGAGGTACAGAAATCCTTTGGCGGTTATGTTCTTTTGACACATAGATGCATTCTATACATGCATTTAATGTTTCTCTGGTATTGTAGTTGTCATTTTAGCATATTACTTCCTTTTTATACTCAGTAAAGCTCTTAATAATTTATTGGCTGCCAAAATGTAGAATTGAAGTTTACTCACTTAAATCTAAGCGGGTTCTTAAAACCATAAATTCAACTCCGTAAAATACACAAAACACTGATTAAAGAGTGAATGAAAGACTTGTTTTAAATACTCAATATGTCAATGGAAACATCTGCCCAAATATCTTCTTCTCGTGAACTTCCTACTATTTAGTAAAGAAGAGAAATTTTCTTATCTTGAAAGAGACTAAAGGCAGAAACAAATGAATACATTTTTGCTAGGTCTTCTTGTTTAGAGAGAATTTCATTCCAAAGTTTTGCCTCCTCTCCAGCATGGAAATCCCTCATAAGATATGAACTATTTTATGATCCAATAAAAAATTATTACGCAACAGCATTCCAGAAACAGATGTTTATACACACATTGGAGTTTGTTTCAAATAAAACCTAGAAACTCGAAGCTGTTAGCAACACTGCAAAAATAAATCCTTATAACCTTTACTTTCAACAGTGTAAAACACAAACATTAAAAGTGATGACATACAATTTTGCAAAAACTTCAGTCGCTCATAAAGGTCTTCACGATTGACAGAAATCAGGCCCATGACAACATCACTGTGTCCTGAAAATACAAAAACGTTTTTTAGGTCACAGTTCGTCAACAATGCCATTAGTTCAAAATTAATTTTCATACCATTCATGTACTTTGTTGCAGAGTACATGCAGACGTCTGCTCCAAGAGCAAGAGGGCGCTGTTAAAATAGAAAGAAAATAATTTGAAATTTTCTTTGTAAGAAAATGTCAGATTGTGGGAGTGTGCCAATGCTTATGGGTCCACTGTAATATTTTACAACTAGAGCTTGAATTCCACACACAAATTATGTTGCCGTAAAGGCGCAGGTCCAGGTTCAGGGCGTGACAGTGAGTGTCTGTCGACAGCCAATCACAGCTGCAGTGTACTGTAAGCTACATTTGATCCATTACCTTAATCGCAAAAAGGATGTTGCATGGTGGAAACTGGAATTAATGTAATTATCAGACGTTTTTTTTAAATAATGATTATTTAAATCATTGAGTTATATTGTAAAAGTAATTTAGAAAAGTAAAATATCATAAACTGTTGATTTGCAACCAAACGGATTATGATGTCGCAAACCCCTTCCCCCACACGGCCTCCCAACAACTAATGATTGACAGGTGCAGTTCTTGTTCAAGCAATCCCCAAATAATGTGAATTACATGAACAAAACAAGCGAACAACTCTCAAACCTGATTATATAAATCAGGAAACCACTTTTACATAAAATCGCCAATCTTAAAAGACTTTCGAAAGTGACATTTGAATAAAGCTTACGGCCTTGTGTCAGGACTTCCTGAGAAATAAATAGCATTTTCTAAACTTTTAATTTAATTAGAGAAGCTGCGAATACTCATGCTTAATGGTTTGTGATTTTGCAAAAAAATGTTTGAATCAACGTGGTTTCGTTTTTAAGATGACAAAAGATCATAATTAACCACTGTGTAGATCAATCCAACCATCTCTAATTCTGCTTTACTCCATGGAGAAAATATTACATTTATGGTGGTACATCGAGATACAAATGCTTCCTATTACAGAAAATTCCAGATACGAAATCTTGTAAATTTTTGGCAAAGCCTATTTTTATGGCCCTGTCTCTCACCTCCTCTGACACTTTGCCACATCATCTCACTCGAAAGGTAAGGATTATAATTTTAATTTATTTTATTCTGTTTTCCTTGTGTTTTTATTATTTATTAGATTTATAATGTGTATTTTATCCTACTTTAGTTTTATAAATTATATATAATTTTATAAATCCATATTATTGATACATGTTATTACATCATATTGCAAAGAAATATGATCCAATTCACTGCCGCCGCCATTCATTGGAGGAACATGTTAAATCAACAAGAATCAGACACACCCCAAACACTTAACATTTTGACTAAAACATTATAGTAAAAGTTCTGATGTGTATTTTAACTGAAACTTTACCACAAGACCCCTAAGAATGATCTTGCATCATGTAAAAAGGATATTAGGAACCTTTTAAGTACAATGAAGATTTCAATAAAAAATCATTCGGATTGTACCTTTATTAATAACTAATAACAATAACTCTGCAAAGTTCATACAAGTTTTCAGGTTACATTACAAAGTAGGTGGCTGTAATACCTGGAAGTAAGCTGACATAAAAGTGTTGTCCACAACTACAATCGTGTCCTTGTTGTGCTGATGAACAATATCAGCACAGGCCTGGATGTCCACAACCTTCATCGTAGGGTTTGTGGGAGTTTCAAGCCACACCATCTGAACAAACACAAATATTTATTTCTACTACACCCAGAGCTTAAGTCACACACCATGATCTCATCCCGTACCTTTGTATTTGGTTTCAGTGCAGCTTTAAGCTCTTCCAGCTTTGTAAGATCAGCAAAATGCACGTCAAGACCAACCTCTGCTGCCACTTTTCTAAAATAACGATTAGTTCCTATAACAGAAATATATTACTCTTCATCACTTCACTCTCCATCAGGTGTAGATGTGCTTTTATTCAACTCACCTCCATATACATCATTCATGCACAAAATCCCATCCCCGTACTTGAAAAGATGAGTGATGGTCAGAGTTGCAGCCAATCCAGAAGCAAGAGCGAGACCTGTTAAACAGAAGATTCAGATAATCTCTTGTTTTTTATTACAAGAGCTCTTGAGTTTGTGTTGGAAAGGGACTCACAGTTTTTAGCACCATCCAAAGCAGCAACCGCCTTCTCCAGGCTGTTCCTTGTGGGATTTCCACTCCTGCTGTACTCAAAGCCCTGATGGGTAAAACAGCATAATGTACATTTCACAATTGTACATATTTAGATGTGCTTATAATCCTCTCTTACAAATCCAAAACAATTTAACCAGGGTTAACTGAGGGTATCCAGAAATTAGGTGGCACTAACCATTCCCACCCCTGAAAGACTTACAGTCCCTCATCCTCTGAATCCTCCAGAAAAGCAAGATTTAGCTTATGGAGAAAAAAATAGAACCGGTAGCTACAGAGCGAGCTTGCACAAGCGCTGGGAGACCATGCAAACCACAGACATTCACCGGGAGAGCAGGTACATTTAACCACTACACCACAGGGCTTCCCCTCAACTTTATTATAGTAGTTATTGACAGGTCAAATAAAATCACTCAGAAATGAGTGAAGCGATGTGGAGGCACTGTAATCTTGCTAGGTTGCAATTCTAGCAGCCTGTAACCTCTTGGTAGAAATAGTTTCAAAGTAAACATGTGCTTCTGTCTCAAACATCTGGTTGTTCTCATCGCTTGTAGTCATTCATTTTGCAGCATTTTGGCTTTTGCAGTGTTGGGGATGAGGTTTTACAAAGCATTTAATTACAATAATAATTACATTAATCAGACACACAAGGCTTTTCCAGTCCAGGTTCAATAGTTCATAGTTAGTGACGCGAGAAGCTTTAGTTCCTTGACGAGTGAGTAGACGGTCTTTAGACTACAAACAAGGTGCTCTTTTAAATAATTTATAATAAATATTTGACAAAACTAGACATTTTATGGCACACAGAAAAGACACTCATTTCCAACAAATACTTTCATCTTTTGGTAAGCCAAAAAACTTTTTGGTCCGGGACATCCAGAAACCAACTTTCTTTTCCTTGTTTATTGATATTTTGGTTCTGCCAATGTTCACTTCCAAGTCAGCGTTTATATTCTTCATTGAGATGAGCTACAATATCACTTCATCTGATCAGTTAGTGGGTGGTGCTATGGCCATTAAGTCGTTTTGAGCTCCCAAAAGAAAATAGGATTGCACAAACATGTATGAACCAATCTGAATATGATGAGGCCAGTTTTTTTATGAGAGAAAAACACAAAACTGTCTGAAAAGTCTATTTTACATTATACGGCACCTTTAAGCTTTTATATAGCAATTAGTGTCCAAACTACACAACAAAGAAAATCATTTTTTTAATAATTCTAACAAACTTCGAAGGTGCTTTTATTATATCTAATCCGGTTTCTTTACATTGGGATACATTTATTATAGAAGTTTAGAGAACTACAGTGAATGTCACATAAATAAATGGTTTTGCTTAACTAGTCAGGTTGCAAAGAAATTGGAAAGTAACGTAATTGGTTATGTACTGAATTTCTTTTTGTAGGAAGTAATTACGTAATAAAAAAGATGACTCTTCAGAGACTAACTAGTAATGTTGTGTAATTCCTTAAGGCGCTAAAGTTCCTAAACAAAAACTGCTTATACATTTTTCAAATTCTGTGCATCAACTGTATCAACCATTATGTATTTAAATGTATTTGAGGCCTAGAAAATATACAAGTTGTTATGTGTGTTGTTGACAATATAACCCGTCTTTTGTAAGGAGAACAACTGGTTTATTAGCTGGTGTAAATGGCTTGTAAAGCAATTCAACTGCTTTGCCGGAGGCACTTAACAGATTCCTTTGATGTTTCAAGCTTAGTCACAGTGACAAACTTATTCAACAACATTTTATTTATATATATATATATATATATATATATATATATATATATATATATATATATATATATATATATATATTATTTTTTTACACTGTAAAAGCCTTTTGTTTCTGCTCCCGCGTTGAGGTTCATGACACTAATCTCCCTGTCGCGTGCTCTATTGTCACTCAATTAGTTCACGCGCCGTTGGTCTTCATAACAACAAACTGCAATTTAACACAATAAAAGCACAAAACATTTCACTGGTAACAATAGAGACTATTTCATCGACTCACCGCGTGTTTACCGGGGCCATGCTGTTTGAATGTGGTGGAGAGTGAAATAGGAGGCACCACTGCCATCGAGCTCCACTGCTCCGGCTCAGAACCGACGTGAATCGCTTCCGTGGCGAAAGACTTGAAGAGCGGCCTGAAGCCGGAGGAGATCTGGTTCTGAGAGGCCATGACTGTCGGTATGGCTGAAATCAGAGAGTCCCAGAGATGTTGGGACAGTCACACCGGTACAGTAAATGATTCACATCAAACAGGAAGCTCGCACGCCAATCATCGTGAGAGGTGTGAAAGCATGAAGAGGATTGGAGATTACGCAGGGCGTGCTGGGTCACGTGATCGTGGTTGACGCGATGTAAGGATTGACGAAGTTATTCTTTCATCGTATAAAAAAATTATTTCATCGTATCCTTCCTCTAATTTTCACTTAGTATTTGATATGTATATAATTTATTTTCCCTCATTATTTGCCTTATATATGTACTCAATATGTAGAATTATAGTTGAATTCAATGCACTTTTTTCGTTTATTTAATTGTCATTCCATACCTGTTACATAACATGCGTTCTATTCCTTTCACTCTTTCACTGTTTAATGCTCTGTATTTTATTGGTTGTGCTGTTAAAATTTTCTTTTAAATATGCCACCTGAATAAATGAGCCCACCTTTTCAGGCTGCATCTGCCATCACAGTTTATCTAATTTGCTAAATCTTTGTTCTGACAGATTGAGTTAAATTTAAAACAAAGATTTTTTGGAGTAAACAGTTCAGTGGATCTGTGGTGCACAATCGACAGCTTTTAAGCAATGGTAGAAGGCAATAGATTGGGGTTTTACAAATATTTTTTTCATGGAAGATTTTTTTTCCTAATAGCCACTATGCTGCATAAACTGGAGGCCGAAAATACGTGTTGCCTACAAAACACACAAAAAAATTATTGGAAGTATGAACGAGTCATAAAAATAGATTCCTACAATTCTGTTAGTAGTACAGTTGCATTTTAAAGTCACACAACATGTTAAATCTTGTTGCTCTGTGGGTATAATTATATTTGGTGTTTATAATATTTATATATTTTGTGAAGAATAAATACATATATTTTTAACAAGAAGTAACTTCTAATGTTCCAATGACACAAAAACAAAAAACAACGGTCTCCAAACTCACCTTGTCAGCATGTGCAAAAGCCTACTCTGAGCAAGCTTTTGTCAGCCTCACCCCTGCCTGAACAGAAGGGACCGTTTCCATGCCAACCCATGCATCTACAATCTTTCACTGAGCCAGAAAACCAAAACACATCTCTGCGCATGACTTTGTTTGGGAGAATTTAAACACTTCACGATCTTCAGAATGGAAGGAGCCAACTTCTTTAGGAAACATGTTAACATCTGAATATGGAAAGTTGACTTTCATTTTTCAAATATTTTTTACAATGAAACATAGCACAAAAATTATCAATGATTGGGTCTAGTTGTAGGACAATTAAGACAGAAAAAAGCAAGATTTCAATAATTGAGTCTTAAAACCTGTATGCACCAAAGGCAAAGAATTGATTTAATTGGCAAGCTTATTTAAAAAAAAGCTAGTTTTGTTTTGTGTTTGTTTTCTTTGATTAGTTGAATTAAAGTATGGCCAAACAATGAGAAAAGCTCTTGTGCCTGGAGCAGCTGAAGTTGCAGTAAACACAACTCTGGCTCTCAAGCACAAGACAGTCTCAGTTTGCTCAGTCTATTTAAAATCCCTCAGCACACACAATGAATAATAATAAACAGGATTAAAAAACTAAAACCAAAAAGTTAAATTCATCACATTAATTGATTGATGAAACTTCTTATTTTAAAACAGTTTAACGAACCCATTGTTTGTGTATTGTGTTTATGTGTACATCTGTGAATCTGTATCAAATGTATTCTGTGCAGAGGCGGATGAACAACAGCTAAAGGCTGTGAAGATAAAGAAGGTAATGTACATAAAGATAAACAGAGCAATAACTCATATATCAGGGAATTTTTCATTCACATACATTGATTCCACCTTGGCATAATTCTTTTAACTCGCCAACATTTACATATAGGTGTCACGGTGACGCAGTGGGTAGCACGGTCGTCTCACAGCAAGAAGGTCGCTGGTTCGAGCCTCGGCTGGGTCGGTTGGCATCTCTGTGTGGAGTTTGCATGTTCTCCCTGTGATCGCGTGGGTTTTTTGGCGGTTCATTCCGCTGTGCCGACCCCGAAAGGGAAAAGGCCGACATGAAAATGGATGGATGTACATTGATTTATTTAAAAAATGTTCTGAATTGTTATTCTGTTACTTAACAGAGCAAAATATCAATCAGTGAGCTTTTATAAAGTTCCATAACAACCCTTTAATAAGGTAAACATACAAGCGATCCAAAAATAATATATGTTCACATTTTTTAAATGTCATCATTATGGGTGTAAGTCTCAAAGTGTCTGACTTTATTTTATTAAAAAAAAAACAGACTCCATGAAAAACGTGTTTCATATTAGTTAGTGTTCATCCTAAACAAGTGTAACATTTTAACAAAATCAAAGCAATGTTTTCACAGAAATATCAAAGTGTTTAAAAATCTTTATGATCTCACATTTCTATCAAAAATACTCCTCATTTTACTCCCTTATTTTAGACCGAAGCTTAAAGATAGTTTTGATGATAAACTCTGGCTTAAATTCAGAGTTCAGGCTTCCTCAACACTGTACAGGTCACTTCTTTTCTGAGTCGTGATTGGGATCTGTCGACGCACGTCAGACAAATACTGCAGGTCTGCAAGCAGAAGAGAAAGATTCTGTTACGCTTATGATAATTACCTAACATATAGAAATAAAAAGACTTGACTTTACCAATATCAGCATACACAACAGATTCCTCTGCCCCGGCTTTGCTAACCACTTCTCCCCTGTATGCAAAAAACCCAGTTCAGCTAAACTAACTTCTGAATAAAATGTTTTGTCCAAAACACTAAAGTACATACCAAGGATTAACCACTGAGCTGTGACCCCATGCCACATAGCTAGCAGTCTCATCTCTTGCCGGTGACGCAGTGGCCACGTAGACCTGATTATCTACAGCCCTGGAGAAGGATGCACAAGTTGAGAATATCAACATTTCAATTAAATGTAAAAATCGATCCAATCAGATTTCATCCAATGTGTACAGGAAATCGAGCAATTTGATGAGGAGATTAGAACAGTAACTCATGAGGGAGACTTGAACTGTAAAGTATCTCTCTACCTGGGCAGGGCAAGATAAGCAAGTTCACAAAATACATTGCAGCTAATTCTATTTAATCATATATCTAACATGTAGTACCCAATTTTGCTGTTTAAATGTGTATTAACCACCTGGTGGTGAAGCATACAGTCTATTATTATGTAACAAGTGTTCAAATCACTTTGTTAGGTGTGGCTTGGTGGAGGGAAGATTTTACCCCACCCGCACAAACACAAACACCCACACATTTTATGGTCTTATTATTTCAACTTTCAAACTAACTGTACTCGACACCTCTGGACTCTTATTGTACCTAAAGCATTTGTTTTTTCCCACTAAGCTAACAGAAACTTTATTTTTGACATTTGGGGTGCTACTTGAAACTTGAAATGTATTCCTTTAACATTACTTTCGAGTTTTTTTTTTATTACTTTTGCATTACACATAATAATCATCATGATGAAATTGACGTTGTGTAGCAAAGAGTAATCTAAACTCAAGCTGTAGGTGGTATCAACCTCATAACCGAAACTGAAGAAACAAACACCCCACAAAAGGACCAAACTAGTGCAGTAATCCCAATCAGTGGAAAATCAAAAAGAAAATCTGTCCCAAACCACAGAATTTTGCGACAGATGACATGTATTTGTACTTTTTCCCAGTTGGATTCTGAAATGCTCAACTGGTAATATTACCCACAATCCACAGCACTCATGTTGGAGGAGTTTTCTCTTGGACCCAGCCAAGTGAGCACTCACTGTAATTTGACAATTTAATAAAAAATAAATAATAGTAATATAGAGAGTGTTAAATGTATTATTATATTATTTTATACTGAAGAAATGCAGAAGGAGTTAAGCTCTCGTACAAGTTGCGCGTAATGTAGTTAAAAAATCTTCCATTATATGAAATTTTAGTGTCTCCTTGAATGTGAACACTCATGTCTTACACAACAAAAATTATTTAAATTTTAGTCTTCTACTTTAAGGATGCAGTAAGAGTATTCATGATGGGGCTGCTCAAATATTTCCTCTTTCAAACAGCAGCCAGAAATTGACATATTCTGAGTTGGGCTAATATCTGGTAACCAAAATGTATATACAATTTTTTTGACGATATATTTAAACAGTAAAAGTGGTCTCTCAATGTCGGGGATGAACTCACCTCCCCCTTTGCAGCAGCTCCCAGTGAGCGGGACCTGTGGTCATATTGAAAGCACCGGGATAAACCAAAAGCTGGCAACCTAAAAACACACAGACCTAGATCACAAATATCAAACAAAAGATTTGAAACAAACATCAAAGATTTTCTCAGCAAATACCTTTTTTAGCATAAATCTGTGCGAGCTCTGGAAAGCGAATGTCATAGCATATTCCTACCCCGACTTTACAAAAGGCTGCAAAGACAGACATGATTGTGAAGGCAGCAGAACCCCGTTGCTTCCCAAAACCCAACACTGACATTAGCTCCAAACTTACGGGTCTCAAACATGGAAAAACTGTTTCCTGGACTGAGCGTTTCAGACTCCTGAAAGCGGATTTTCCCAGGTACATCAATGTCAAAAAGATGAATCTGAAGAAAAAGTACATTTAAAAAGCTCAGGAACTGAGAATCCAACATGTACTTGATATATTGACTTGGAACAGCAGAGAACATTTTTAAAGTTTTTCAGAAAATTTCATTTTATTTCATGAAACAGCTTTTATTGCAGCCTGTCAATGGAAATGAATGCTTTTTTTAGACGTTATTAAAGCTCACTCACATTTAACTACTTATTTGTCAAACACAGCTTGTTTAAAAGCCTGTAGCCAAAAATGGGCTTGAATTACCTCTTATTTTCAGTCTCATATTTTGTGTCATTTCCTACTTGCTTGAAATAACTGACACAATAAGTGGAGAATAGCATTATACATTTTTGAATAAAAGTAATAAAATGACACTTAACAGTTGTAACTATATTGTTGTAACTGTGACTATGCAGAAATGTAAACCTTGTAATGGTCAGCCTGAATGAAAAAAAACTATTTTCAACTACAAGAGGGCTAAAATAGATTATCAAACAGATAGTTAAATTTTAGCTACGTTTAGTCAAAATATTGATCATTAAAAAAACATAAACCAGATACCCTGTAATCGCTTTAGATTATATACATACATAGTATTTCATTTTGTTTTGTGTTAATTATTTAGAAAAATGGCTATATGAAATTCAATATTATTTGCACTACATTTGGGTTACATATAGCTAGTGTTATTTATGGCCTGTATATTATTAACTTGCATGTCAAATTTAGAGCCAAATCACAACACATAAAGACCATGTAATAAAATGACACTTAACTGTTGTAAATATATTATTGATTTTGCATACATGACATTGGCGCTGCTTGTCCAATAAAAACAACAAATAATTTTTAACCAAAAGATGTTACGACCATTAGACATAGACATATCATCCATTAAAAAAAATAAAACAACCGCCAATCACTGTTAACTTAATGCACATTATAAAATAAGATATATTGTTTAGTTTCTTAAGAGTTTTTTTCATATAGTCAGTCTAATTCTAGTCTATACTTAGTCTAGATGCTGAAATGATGGATTTTGTTGCTGGGCACCGTCTGCCAAGTTTATAACTGTAAATGATTTAAATGATGAAGCAACACTAGAATATGGCGGAAAAAGCTAATTTGACTGCTTTAAAAAGTCAACAGAAGGTCAAAATATCAACTTTTTTTATCTTCTGCAAAATAATACACACCATTATTCAAACTCACTTTTCTGTGTTTCACAAGCTGTTTCCCATCGGGTCCAAAAACCAAGCAGGTGTTATAGAGTTTACCCCCATCCTCTTCAGGTATGGAGCCTTCAAAAATAGGGGCATGTAACTGGATTACCCACAAACCTTACTGACCATCTAAAAGTTAATGTTTAAATTACCGGTTATTACCTCCAACTAAAAAGATTCCACTCTCTTTGGCTGCCTGCGCCAACACCTGGGCAGACTCTCCAGGGATTTTCTCAGCATACTCTGCAAAAAACCCGGTTCCGTATGGAGAATTGAAGCACTCCTAAAAACACGATGAATGTTTTAGTTCATTTCATGCTGTGATATCCAAAAATTTGTGATACAACACAACACCACAGAGTAGTACATAAGCCAGAGAATGTTACTTACGGGTAAGACTACAACTTTTGCACCTTGTCCTGCAGCCTCCTTCACAAGTTTTTGTGCTCTTCCTAAATTGTCTGCCTTAATCTTTGACACGTGTAACTGGACCACAGCTAGCCGGAACTCTGGGGAGCAGAGGATCAGAGCGTCATGCGGTTTGCTTATTAGCTTCTGTAAGATCAATAATTAACAAATGTAAATGTTAAAACCAATGCTGTATTTGGATTCAGGACTCTGCACTTGAGTTTTTCCAAAACTTGAGTCCATTAAACTACAATTGTAGACATGCAATTTTTATATTGATTCAATACAAAAAGAGGGAATTACTTCAAGCCTTAGACAAAACAGTGAATTTTTATACATATTTTACATATATTGATTTTTTTAGCAAAATCTATAAACCTTCAACATCTTAAAATATATGTTAATTAATATATTACATAGTTTTTAACTTTTTGAAAAGTATACTGAGGTATTTTCATGACATTCTATTTTTTTATTTACATTTAAGTCAAAATATCTGGACAAAAAGAAAAACAATAAAATTGTCTCTTTTTAAGGTACAAGCAATGACACATTTAAATTGTCCAAGGTGTGAAACTAGCTTCACCTTTTAAATAGTCCACATATCATTTATTTTTTGAAATATAGCAAACGATTATACTCACTTGACATATTTTTAAGAATAGCAGACATTGAGCACAATACAGCTCAAGGTTTCACGCCGCTGCGGCTCACACTGTTTTAACAGAACAGAATACAAACCAAAGCTTACACCACGCCCCTTTTTACATACAGAATAAAGGTCTTTCTTCAGTTCAAATGAAAAGTCAAAATGTATTTCTATTTATTTTAAGACAAGACTGTTTTGGCGATACAAATTAAACAATTAAATGTACTTTATTCCTTTAAGTATAATTTAAATCGTTCACTCTAAGTAAAACGACACACTTGAAATAATTTTTTTTTGCAGTTCTTTGTTTGTCCTTACACAGCTATTCGCTATTACACCCTGACGAAACTACAACTCAGTAGGTGGCGGTAATGCACAAACGTACGATTGGAAACCACCAATGAAAATCATTAGAAGAAGAAAAATCAAATCATGTACAAACATACCGTAATGTCGAGTTAGTTCTACAGTAAACTAATCGAGTTTATAACTTTGATTTAATGTACGCGTCATCGTTTGCACTGGAAATGTTTAAAGTTTTACGAGTTGTAAACTAACTGTATTGTTATAAAGATGCTTCTTACCAATAGATGTGTGCTTACAAGACATTTCTTACTATGCAAGCACGTTCTGGGTATGTTAAGGATAACTTATCCCAAGTGTTTACAAGTCAGATTATACCAACCAGTTTACAACTTATCTTTCAACTCACTATCAACCAAAATGATGAATAGTAGGACTATATTTCCAATTTTGCCATCAAGAACTTTTCATCTATCAGCCTGCATGTTTAAAGTCAAAGATAACAACACGGATGAGAGGAGTCTTGAGGAAGAGGATATTGACGAGGAAGAAGTAGAGGAGCTGTTTCAGGAACAGAGCCCTTTGGGTCTTGGGAAAGATGACCACAGAGTCTTCATTGTTCATCCTGATGTGAAATGGGGAAAAAGAAAGCAGTATCTGACCACAGGTTAAACTGTCACATGTACTGTTTTTAATGTAATTGTTGGCTTAAAACATGTTTTAATGATCATTTTAACAGCTGCACTTCAAATGGAAGAAGCTGTTGGGCTGGTGAAAACCTTACACAATTGGAGTGTGGTAGACAAGCTTATCCTCTCCACCAAGACACCAGAGAAAAAAAGAATATTTGGAAAGGGAAATTTTCAGACTCTTACAGGTATGTTACAAGGTAGCCAAGAATTAAGATTTAAACCCAATGTCAACATATTTGTCTATTTGATTTATTTAAGAGAAGATCAGAGGCACTCCTGGAGTCACAGCTGTCTTTGTGAATGTGGAGCGCCTTTCACCCTCGTCCGAAGTCTGTATTTAAGTGCAATAATACTCTTGTTTTCCTTACTGCTTTAAACCAACATCTAGGCCGAAATCATTTCTGTTTCAAGTATAAATACATTTATCTCTATGCTTGTGTGTTTCAGAAAGACTTAAAGGAGGCCTGGGGGGTAACAGTTTTAGATAGATATTCACTTGTTCTGCACATTTTCCGATGCAATGCTAAAACAAAAGAGGCCAAACTGCAGATTTCTTTGGCAGAGATTCCCTTGTTCAGGTGAATGAAACCTTCTCCTTCCAATCCATCACATGTTCTCTACACATAGTTCTCACAGCCTTTATGTCATGTGGACGCGCAAGCTTTGGCAAGGTTTTCATTTCAAGTCTTAAATTCACTGTTTTAAGTCTATTAAGTCTAAGGTATAATTTTTCACAGGTATACTTTTTCCGATGTCCATGTAACTCTCTGTTCAAAGTTTATTAATACACACTCATCTGTGTTCTTCCATACAAATATAATCACGTAAACACTGCTTAAATATGTCTTTTAGCTTTTAATGATTAAATAGAAATTAAAGTGTGAAATGCATTTGAATAAAATATTTCCAACTTGGCACATAATTGAACACGTATTCTTTCTCTTTTGAACCCCTTCAGACCTGAATTGTTTTCCAGTTTTCAGTAAAATTGAAAAGTTGCCAAGATCTGAGAAAAACCTCAAGAGGGAAGAACCTCAACATGTTGATGACTGATTGAATTAATGGACAATAGGCTTTAATTGTAGTGAAAGCCCAAAAATCCTGCCTGACATGTGACGTCCATTTAAATGGATGCAGGGTCTGAAAGGGTTAAATTGATGTAAACCATTAACATACAAGACGATACTGGGAACTTATTTTTTTTTCATTTTGCATAACAGAGCGAATAATACCAATTATTTTGCTCTTTTACACATTAAGATCACGCCTGAGAAACGAGGTTGACAATCTAGACCAGCAAGGTGGGGGCTCGAGGTACATAATGGGCTCAGGTAAGAACAGAACAATTTGTTCCTGATTTTAACATCAAGATCACTTGGTTCTGAAGACATTAGATTTGAGTGGAACAAAAAACACTGCACACACAGGTGAAACTCTCTACGAAATGCAGCAGAGGTTGTTGAAGGAGCGAGAGCTGAAGATCCGAGCAACTCTAGAGCAGTTGAGGAGGAAGAGACACCTGCTGCGCTCCCAGCGCAAACACAAAGACTTTCCCATCATCTCTGTCATGGGCTACACCAACTGTGGTGAGTCTTAGATAATAATAACTTATTAAAGTTTAAAATCTCGGAAATACATCGAGTGTTATTTTGTTCTGAAGGTAAAACTACCCTGATTAAAGCACTGACCGGAGATTATGCTCTGGAGCCTAAAGACCAGCTTTTTGCCACCCTGGATGTTACCGTGCATGCTGGCCAGCTTCCATGTCACATGACTGTACTGTATGTGGACACGATTGGCTTTTTGTCCCAGCTCCCTCATCAGCTCATTGACTCGTTCTCAGCCACGCTGGAGGATGTGACGCATTCTGTATGTACTGCACGCAAGCACAAGCTATACCAGTTACACATGAGTTATTCACAGAAAGAAGACTATTCACACATTGAACTCAACTCCAGTGAAAGTAAATTGTAGCTCAAAGTAAATGAATACTGAGTGTTTTTTTAAACAGCGGCAGGGTTTTTTTCTCCAAAGAAGGTCAGAGTCATCTCTGCTGTTTCAGTCTGTCAGTGTTGGTAATGTTTGTTTAACTTGAAATCCATAAATCTTGATACCAATCCTTAAATTGATAATGTCCTATAGTAAGGGTCACCAACTCAGTCTCAGCCTCAGATCTCAGGGCAGCAGAACCACATTTTTTTTTGGTATGGAAAGTTGAAAACACTTCAAGAATCATGAAGGGGTGGTTGGATTGGTTAAACGTATCAGAATTTTGGTTCCTCTCAGAAACAGCATGAAGGCGTACGATTAAGAACATCGATCTAGTCTCCACCTCAGAGGTAACATCTGCATTGTTGTTTTGGCCTAGTATCTCTCGTCTTCTATGACTCTTTTTATATGACTAACTCATTGCATGTTGGTCAGTTGTTGTGGTAACATTTCCGCACCCTGAAACATGAAGCTATGTGAAACGACATGGGGTTTGTTGTTTGTCATGTCAGTCAAAGGCCTCATGGGTGGGTCTTGACTAAACAAAGGTGCCAAAACCCCCAGACCTTCCCTCAAAGCTGGCTACATGAGACTTCTATCTCTGGTTCTGGAGGGCTACTGCCCTGTACATTTTTGATTCAGCCATCATGAAACATCTGTTCCTCAAATTAAGGTCTGCTCGGCTTGTTTGAAGCTGAAGTGTGCATGCTAGAGCAGGGTTGCTATTGAACTGTGGAGTTCTGGAGGACTGGAGTTGGTGACCCTATTTCTAAAGGCTAAAGTGTAGGAAATTATATCATATTTCTCAATATAATTGTAAAAGGTGTTTTATAAGAACAAGTCCACAACAACTTTCATGAGAGAAAATAAGATACTAGAAGCTAGCTTACCACAACTTTACTCAGCTTTATGAAAGAGCATGATTTCAACTGTAGTAAAGTGCTTTTCTCCAATTATCCAATCCAGTCCACTTTATTTCTATAGCATTATTTTATAAACAGCAAAGTTCCCAAAGAGCTGCCCAAAGCATTGCTTAAGAGAGATGGACATGTCAACTCATAAAACTAAATAAAAAAGGAATAAAAATGACTAAAACACAAAAAACGAACCAAAACTAATATACACACAATATTAAAACTCACAGAGGAGCACACAAGCTCAGGCTGAGTTAAAAACCAAAGAGTAAAAATGGGTATTAAGACGATACTTAAAACATTCTACTGTAGGAGCCGTTTTAACAAGGGGAGGCAGTGCATTCCACAATCTTGGTCTAACCACAGAAAATGCTCTGACCCACTCGTTTTTAGTCTCATAGTTGGCCCTCTCACCTTAAAGAACACGCAGGTGAATATTTCTGAATGAGTTCATTGAGGTATTCAGGTGCCTATCTTTTTAATACCTTAAAAACAAACAGTACAATCTATTTTAAAATCAATCGTGAAATGTACCGCCAACCAATGGAAGGATACTCAAAATGGTGTGATAAGCTCTCATTTTGATTCTTGATGAAAAATAATCGGCAGCGTTTTGGACTGACTGTAAGTGATGAAGCGTTTTGTGATTAATCTCAGCGTAGAGTGATTTACAGGAGTCCAAATATTAGGTGATTAAAATCTACTTGGGCAAAGTATACATTTTAAAAACTACTTAGAAAGGTATAGGTACATAAAAAAAGTACAATAGTGTGAGTAAATTCTCTTCTTTTCACCTCTGGTTATTCATTATTTAAAAGTAATGATGCTTTGTGTACACAGGATCTTATCATTCATGTGCGAGACATCAGTCATCCAGAAACTGTCAACCAGAAGGTCAATGTCCTGAATGTGTTGAATAACCTTCATATTCCAGAAAGACTTTTGAGCTCCATTATAGAGGTGCACAATAAGCTTGACCTTGTTGATGGGTAAGTTATACATGTGTCTTAAGCCAAATATGTGTCTATCAAGCATAGCTGCCTTACAGTAAGGAGAGTTTTGGTTCTGATCTAATGTTGTTCACACCTAAAAGCAGATAAACCGCTAAAACTGTTAAAAAAAAAGTAAAGATTTTTTCGTAATGCATAATTCAGTCAATTATTTTTTTAGTTGACAACCTTTGTTGAAGAGTTATGAAGAGTTGTTGAAAAGTTATATTTTCTAATTGAGTGCAACTGTTGATTGGATTACAAAAAGTATGTTCAGTCAATTGTTGTATCAGAGGGATGTGTTGAGCCTATTAAATTTTTTTTATTTTATTATATATGTTATTTTATTATATATATGTATATAATTTTGGGAAGAAAAAATTGACTTGACTTAATAATTGTAAGTTGAGCTAAGTCATTTTTTTTTAGAGTTCAGCTTTCATCTGCTACCAAAAATCTTCCCAGACCACGCACCAAAACTGGTGGGGCATGGAGAAAGCTCCATTCAGAAAAAGTCTTCCTCAGTATCTTCTACTTCTTTCAACACACTTTAACTACAAATATACAGCAACTTCTCAACACAATACTAGCTCAGTGTTTAAAGCTAACAACGTGTTATTAAATTCCCAATGCGAGTTGAAAACTTGACGTTCTTTAGATTCTCCTCCTCTGCACTGACTCTCCTCTGAGCAAGAACCATTTGATCGTTTTGTAGTTCTCCACTTTTTCTGTTTAGACATTCCTCCGACCTATGTGTCACTAGTCTGGAGCAGCCTGTTTAGCTGGGGATGCAGATTTATTACATAATAGATCATAATTCAGATTTTTCAACATCTTATATTCATTTCAACTTCTTTTCACTGGCATCACAAGAAAGTGTGTACTCCACCCCAGGAAATTCAAGACTAGATTGGAGCAAGTTGTTTTAACTAATGTTAAATTGGCCAACAAAGACTCATGTGTGTCTTTTTTGCTCCAAGGAGATTTTAAAAATATTTTTTTTATCTTTTTAAATACTTATAAATGCTTGTATATATGATAAGTAATGACAAATAGTTTTTTGCCATGAAGATAGCCTTTGTTGCTGACATTGCACTAAGCAAAAAATAATCAAACTGCACCTTAGGAAATCAATATCTGCTCAGTTATTCTTCTTTTCCTGCATAAAGGTGTCTTCGTAATGATTTACAGTTTCAGAGCGTGACAATGTCACCAAATTAACTCACAGACACAGAACAAGTCAAAGAAAACAGGAGCTAACGCAAAAATAAAAATAAGAATAGAACAACAATCTTCTATAATCGAATGAAGGTGGCACGCAGCTAGTAAAATGAACTGAGGCTGAACTAACGAGCCTAACAAAACAAATATGACACTCACTTCTCCAGAAATCCGGACAAATTGAACCAGTCAGATCATGTCCTCAAGATTCTTAAAGTGCCTGCCATAAAAAAAAGCTCCAAACCCATCAGACCTTTAGCCAACGTTCAGCAGGCACTAGGTCTGAGGCTGAGATTATAACTAGCCCAGCTAAAGCTTAGTAATTGTGATTTAAATACACTTAACCCTTAACACTTAACAAATGTTCTTTACAGATATGAGGTTAGTGACTCCGAGGTTATCCCAATATCAGCTCTGAAACAACAGGGTTTGAATATCCTGAAAGAAAGGATTGAAGAAGCTGTTCTAAAATATACCGGGAAGCAAACAATGACCCTCAAAGTGCAGCTGAACACCCCTCAGCTAGCGTAAGTGTATCTTTTAGTGGGAAAATACTGTGTTCTTCTCAAGACTCTTTGAAATGAACTTCCTGCCTTCACAGTTGGCTGTATAAGGAGGCGACGGTCCAGGCGGTGGATGATGCAGAAGATGACTGCAGTGCCAATGTCAAGGTCGTCATCAGCCAAGCTGCATACGGTCGCTACAGGAAGCTGTTTCAGCTCACCTCGTAACAGATGGCTCTAAAGTTAGAGCTGCATTTTCCAGAATGATTCACAAGCGGTTTCATTAATGAGAAGATCTATTTATTTTGAGAGTTTGTGTTAAAATCATCTCTACAAGTTTTAATAGAATAAATATCACACATCAAAAGCTGATGATTTATGTTAATGATATTTAGTGTCTATCAAAAATGTGATGTTTGACTTTAAAATGCATAGAAATATTTAATACTTAAGCTCTTCAAACCATGGTTATGTTCTCCTAAATGAGTTTGTGGTTTAGAGCTATGACAAGTGAACAAAAAGGAACGATTCCAATGAAGTCGCCTGCTATAATGTTTAAAGAAGTGGCTTCAGTTCCGGGTTTCTGTTCCTCGAGCCATTTCTTCATTAAGTTCCAGTTCTTCGTTGTAAGAGTTTTCAGAGACTCTTGAGGGTGTGCGGCTATGAAGCATTTATCGGCCGTTAGATTCAAGCCTGCTATGAAAAAACCCTCTGTGCAATAAAAAAAAAGATTGATTAGGTTTAAGAACAGACATTTTTAGGTGTTAAGCTAAGGTCTCTCTCACCTGGTCGACCGAGGTGTTTCTGCCATTCTATATACTGCAGCAGCTCCTCCGCATTAGGCTTATTGGCCCAGAAGTATGGGATAGCAGGCCACAACTCTGTGTGGCGCGCTGCTGACTGATCATCGTATGATAGGACCACTTGATAGCCAGATGTCCACAAGCTCCGCAACGTCAAGAGAGTTGTCTATTAGAAACATGTATCACGTAATAATGTTAAACCAATGTTTACAAAACAAGGGATTGACTTTGAGTTTGTTTAAAATAGCAATTTAGAGCTCACATCAATTACTATATATTAGGAAGAAATTACTTAAGAATTATTCTAAATATATTATTCTTAAGAATTAAACAAGATGACTGTGTGAAAAAACAGCTGGACTCTTAATTTTGTTTGTAATTCAGTGTCTGACTTTTTCTCAAACTTTTACAGACAGATAGTGATGACCACTGATTTTTGTCCTATTAAATTTTTTATGGATTCTTTCATATGCAAATCTGTTATCCGGGGCCAATGGGTAGCCTCCTGCTCTGGGTATGAGTCACTCCATATCTGACCAATTGGTTACTTTCAACTTTGGAGCTGAAAAAAACATGTTTACCCCGCTGGTGCTGCAATGTTTTTTTAATTCAAATCGCTGGTTTTTACCTTCATGAACACTCTGAAGGGGTGTCTTAAAATTTGTTTCTTTGAGATATATTAAGATTTAAACTTTCAGCCAATCAGACATCTGTGCTACACTTATATCCCGTCTCTCTAAACCTATTTTTGGTTACCAGGAAGTGACTCTTCCATGAGGGTGATGGCGATGGCTGGCTACGCCCATTCTGAGCCTATTTTACCATTTTTACGCAATACGTCCACGTTATAACCAGTCAATGGCCAAGACTTGGACTGTGAATACTTCTTTCCAATCTAATTTTTCAACATTCAACAAAGTTTTAACTAAAATAAATGATAACAACAAAAACATTTTCCTTATCAGGACATTGTAATGAAACTGTGACACTACAGCAGTGTCAGAGTACAGCAAACAAATTGCTTAATATTCACGCTTAGCATTGTAAATTTAAAATACATTCTAATGTTTATCTTTTTTAACAGATGGAGCACAATTGGTAGCTGTTCATTTGTCTTCTGTACTGACTCCTTAATCATAAATAAGGCCACATGTGCGACCATAAGCTAGTTCCTATCCCAAGTAGAGTTAAGCCTGATTTATACTTCTGCGTCAACTCGTCGAATAGATAACCTCAGCCCTCTGCAAAGCTCGACAAGCACCTCTGAAAATTTCTAACCACGCATCTAGGCTTCGCAGAACACGAGCTCCGTGATTGGCTAAAGAAAGCTCTTCCTCTCCCTTTTCCGGGCTTTTGCTCCATTTTAAATGCTGGATAATGAAGTAAAACTTTAATGATAAAGTAAATTACCTTCCTTGTTATCTGTGCTGAGTTTTAGCTAGCTATAAGTTAGCATGGTCATCTCGCCACGTTGTGATATTAATCAGTTTAGAAACAGTGCTTCTACAGCAGCAGCGGACGATTGTTAGAAGTTATATTAAAACGATTTATGATAAGGTAAGTAAAAGATGTCTTTTGTGAACATCTGTGTTGTGTTTTGGCTCGCTAGCAGTTAGCTAGTAGGCCTTCTGAGCAAACCAGAGCATAGACAGCGCAGACGGAGCGCATAACTATAAATGCTTTGTTGACAAATGGGTGCACGAGGAGCTCCTGCAATGGCCAGTTGATGTATATCTGGCTTAAGACAGAAGTCCTTCTGTAGGCCGTTTCAATCAATATCTACCAATCTAACAAAAAAAGCTAAAAAGTAATGTTCTACAATGCTAGACTTTGCTATAAGCTCAGTTCAACATTTCATTCTTACATTCTGAGGGCTAAGCTTAGAACTAAAGATCCTCTTCAGTGAGTAGATGAATTTCTCATGCAGTTCATCATCGAGCCCTTCGAAATGACTGCATGCCAGGATTATTATTTCTTTTGGATGAGATTCAAGCCATGAATCAACAGTCTGCAGAGTTTCCTATGAAACAAAACATGTTAAGAATGTGGAACTTTTACTTCATCCATTCAGACAGTGAAACGATCCCATTCCTCGCTGAAGACTTACAGTGACTGTCGTATTTGTGTAAATGACATGAGTGAAGTAAAGCTCATTGGAAGAATCGGACTGCTTCCGAGCAATTCTGAGGTCAAAGTATCGAATTCCTGCTGTAAGTTGCTCCACAATACTTTTCACCTGTTTGGACACAGTTTGGTTCAGTGTTAAAATAAATTAGTTTTAAAAACAGTTTTTCTTGCCTGGGTAGTGGCCCATTTGTAAATGAATGGTCGTGTGAAACAGCAGAAAACTCGATCCAGCAGCCTGAAGGTGTCTGACTCTGACCGGAGCAGTGGAGACGTGATATCCAGGCAGTAGCTCATTGCATCATGACTACCTGAAAGCAGAAAAGAGGGTGATTGATTTTTGTGTACTTGATTATGGGGGAACATGTTCCAACAGTCCATCTCTAATGAGCTTTGGAGTTCCGGAACCAATAATAGGGTAGATAGGGTAAAACTATGAGTGTTTTTAGATTATTTAGTGTGGAATATTATCTAATAATCAGTTATACTCTAAGAATGTTTTTATAAGCTCATACAGCAACTTAAAACTACTATTCCCATGCTAACAGTGAAATAGTCATTTAATGTAAATAAAAATACATTAAATAATTTCAGAAATCACTAAATCAACTATTTTGCATTCTTAGAAATGTATCTCATTCACTAAGAAGATATTGAAAGTTCAAAAAGATATCATTACTTTTCATTTTCACGGTACAGAGAATAATCTTTTTCAAATAGCATTACTTTAGCTTAACACTCGCGTTAAACTCTTGATTAAAGTTTTGGGCTAATTAAATGCATACCTTTTAGATTTGTTGATAGTAAAAACAACTTTAAAATCCTCTTATCAATTTCACATTCAGTACCAAATGTTTTTTGCAAACTAAACCACAGTTTAAACTCGGGTTGAGTCATTGAACTGTTTTGTGTCCATCTACAGCATCATTAAAACACATACGTTTTAGATTTGAAGACCTTTGAATATAACGTTATATAAAAAGTTGCCTATTCTAGAGTTACATTAATAAAAACAATAAATGGTATACCTTTAAAATATAGATCACTGACAGGAATTCAGTGAAAATGGCCTTCTTTTTGTAAACATTGACCACAATCTAGATTTTTGTGGATCTTTGTCAATTAAGTCTAAAGAGTTGGAATTGCTACTTTAGGTTATTCTGGTAAAAAGCTATTGAGCTTTCCAGCATTGCTTAGACAGTAGTGGTCAGTTCCAAAATTAAAAAAAAAGTTTTACATCTGATTTAATTTTAATATAATAATAACATGTAAAATGTATGGAATATAGTGGAGGTCATCCTGTTTGATTGCTGTAGAGGCAAATTATTTACAACACAGAGTGCCACTTTTGAAATTGTCTACATTTGTTTGACTATATATAACGTCTAAATAAATAAAACAATATAATAATATCTTCTTAAATAAACAATTACATAAATGCTCAAATAAAAAAATGCATAATTGGTGTATTATTTCAACACATCTGTATTTATAAATTTCTAAATGTATTCTTTCATTTGTTTAATAATTCTATTTGTTACCCATTTACTTAAGCATATTTTCATTTATAATTTTGAGCAAAAAAACATTCACATCACATTACAAAACACGTTTATATACAACTTGCCTACAACACCTAAACTTTCATGGCTGTGCTCATTTTAAGTGCTTTTGGCACTAAAATACTCCCATGCTCCAAGATTATTGTGATGATACACCTTTAATCATTTAATCAGCTGGTCATTGAAATAAAATCTTATTAAAAACCACTGGTTTATTTAACAACACGTAAAGGTTAAGGGAGAAAAGAACAATCAAACAAACAGAGAGCTTCACGGGGAGCTGAGGCTCACCTGGTATAGCGAGGTTTGTTAAAGGGACGTCCAAAAGTTTCTCTGGTAAACCTGACATCCAGTTCTCCTGGTTAACATCGTCTTGTATGATCTGATCCATCAATCCGCACTGTCGAAACACTAACTCTTCAAAGCTTCATTTGTAAGGCTAAGAAACTAAACAAGCTTAGGAAGTGAAAGAGTAGCGTTTGAGTCAATCAACAGATAACACATCGTCAATACCGAAGCTCAAAAACTCCTTTTAAGAGCGACCGAAGCGTTTCAGTGAGTACTGAACTCGGTTATTTTCAGGCGTTAATTCCGAAAATGTTGGTTATTTCCTTCACACCGAAAACATGACAAACTTGATGTGCTAGCCTCGCTATTTCCTTGTTTGTTTCGCGGGGCTGCTGGTGTCAGTCACGCTGTCGAAAACAATTCACATTTCTGTCAAATAAATTCTCTCAACTTTGAATATTTTGTTGTTTTTTTATTGCTAAACGGAAAATCTTATTTGATATTTCAGCGTTTAACTATCATCAGTTTAAAACCTACAACATGTTTATTTACTAACCTCTTTATTTAATTCTGTTTAGCTTTGCCTTTATAGGTAAGACATGAATTTAGTTAGTTAGAATTTGTTCTTATTTTTACACTAGAAGTTTGATCGTCTGGTGAATTTTCATCAACTTATGTGAGTTGAAGCACAGACTCCCATTATCAAAGTTCAACATGGACAGAAGGGTTTCTGCAGCACATAATCAATGAGACAAACACTTAGAAATCCTCGCTCTTGCGAGTTTGCAAGAGAGCATCTGTTCTTGTGATGTATCCCAGCAAGCAAAAGACTCATTTCAACGTCTAAGCTAAGCAAATATGAGAATTAGACCGGCTTTATGTAACCCAATTCTAGCCCAACTAACCTTACATTTCGTTTTATGTCGTTTTTGTCAAAATAACTCTTATGAAACTAAACAATAAGTTATATTTTATGATGTGCATTGAGTCAGTAGTGATTAGTAGGTGTTTATTTATTTTTTAAAGGTTGATATGTGGGCTACACATAGCCCTATTTTAGCTCATCTTTTAATCGTCTATTTGTATGCCACTTTTATCTCTTTATGTTTACAATATCGATAATATATCGAAAGTGTTCAGCCTTCTCGCATGAAGACTAATCGAGGAAGTACGTTCAACTCTACCTGTGCGACTCCACCGAGCAACGCCACAGAGTCGACGCCCAGTAAGCTATATTCCTGTATCTGTTTCTCTTTTATTCCTATACTTTGTTTTCCCTGCTAGTTTCCTCACATATCTGCTAACATGTGCTTTAAGTACATTCCAGTCATCCTCTCAGCTGCATGTCGTTCCGCCCATCCTCGTAGAACACATTCCAACCCTTCAAACCTCCACTCACTTCATTTCGCTTCACCAGGACCATGCTCTCTCTCTGTTGTGCTTGGAAACTGTCAGTCTGCTGTCAACAAGGCAGACTTCATCCCTTCCTTTGCTCTCCAGTCTTTACTGGACATCGTTGGTCTGACTGAGACATGGATCCGCCCTGAGGACACCTCAACGCCTGCAACCCTCTCCAATAACATTCTCCTCTTCCACACTTCCCGTGGGGTGGGATGAGTTGGGGGTTCTGGACTTCTCATCTCTCAGACCTTCAGATTCTCTGCCTTCATATCTTTAGGTAAGACATGCTCATTTGAATATCATGCTGTCACTATCACTTCCCCTGTCCTCACTATATAATGCCCACCTGGAGAACAGCTCTCCACATTCCTGGAGGAGATTGCTGGTCTTCTCTCCTCTTTCCCAGAAGAAGATGTCAGCCCACTCATTGTGTTTAAAGACTTCAATATACATCTTCATAAACCATAAGCTACTGACTTCCTCTCACTCATGTCCTCCTTTGACATGACTCTTGTCGCTACCACAGCCACACACAAATCAGGAAATCAGCTAGATCTCATTTAAACACGCAGCTGCTCTCCTCATCATCTCACAGTTACTCCTCTGCACACATCTGATCACTTCTTCATCACGTTCAAACTCACACTGCCTACCTGTTCACACTCCACACCACCTCCTGTCACCTTCCGACATAACCTTAAATCCTTTCTTCAGCTGTGTCCCCTTCTCTCTCATCACCTGCAAACTTTTTCTATTTAAACATTCACAATGCAACTAACCATTTTTTCAACACACTCACCATGCCTCGATCAACTATGCCCTCTCTCTTCCAGACGAGCCAGAATAACACCATCAAACCCTTGGCTATCGCATGCTCTCTGGGAACAGAGGTCCACCCTCAGATCAGCAGAGCGGAAATGGAAGAAATCAAAGAGCATGGCAGACCTCAAAGCGTACCAAACTGCACTCTCAGCTTTCTCAAGCAACATACAAGAGGCTAAGACCACATACTACCACGACAAGATTGAACATGCCAAGGACAGCCGAAAGCTCTTCAGGACTTTCAACTCACTCCTCTGTCCACCCCAACCTCCCCCAGCGACCTCTCTCACGGCAGATGACTTCGCTGATCACTTCACAGACAAAACCCTGTGTCCAAAACTCCTTCACTCAGGGCATCCAACCACCTTTCCCCTCGATCCCATCCCCTCTCACCTACCATCACACCTGCCCTCACTCACATCATCAACTCCTTGATCACTACCGGCATTTTACTCAACACCTTCAAGGTGGCCAGAGTCACCCCGCTTCTCAAGAAACCCACACTCAACTCATCACTGGTGAAAAATTTCAGACATGTCTCTTTGCTGCCCTTCACTGCAAAACTCATCGAGTCTTCAATCAACTCTCTACCTTCCTGACTCAGAACAACAAGCTTGATGACAACCAATCAGGCTTTAAGAATGGACACTCAACTGAGACTGCATTATTGTCTGTAACGGAAGCACTGCGAGATGCAAGATAACAGATAATCTGTCCTCATTCTACTAGACCTCTCTGCAGCGTTTGACACAGTCAACCGTCAGATCCTCCTCTCCACTCTCTCTGCGATGGGCATCACTGGAACTGTACTCGATTGGCTTGAGTCCTATCTCAGTAGTAGATCTTTCAGTGTTGGGTGGAGGGGTGAGGTCTCAAACACTCATAGACTACTCACCGGGGTTCCCCAGGGTTCAGTTCTTGGGCCCCTTCTCTTCTCCATCTACACCACTTCCGTGGGCCATATCATCCTCAGACATGGATTCTCCTACCACTGCTATGCTGATGTCGTTCCCCCCTGATGACCTGTCAGTAACTACCCGCATAACTGACTGCCTGAACAACATGTCTACTTGGATGAAGAACCATCACCTACAGCTCAACATGGCCAAGACAGAACTTCTGGTAATCCCGGCTCATCCCTCTGTGCATCACGACTTCACCATTCAGTTGGAACACTGACTGCTTTCAAAAAGAAACTGAAAACTATATATTTTTTTGCCTCCTGTCTTTATCTTCTTCCTGCTATGGTTTATTGATCAGTTGATACAATTTCTATTATGAGACGCTGAGATAGACTTAGACGGTGTAACAGATTGCTTATTGTCTCTTCCCTACTATAAGTCACTTTGGACAAAAGCATCTGCCAAATGCATAAATGTAAAGATAAATATAGTTGCAAAAGTTACATGTCGATTTATTATACGGTCTTTATGTAGCCGCGATTTAGCTCTAAATTAGACGTGCAGCCGTCATTTTACCTGAAAAGTTACTCTATATATAGACCAGATTTAGACCGGCTATATGTAACCCAAATCTCGTCCAAAAATCTTGCACTTAGTCTTTAATGACATTTTTCAACAATTTGCTAAAAATAAACTAAATTCAATCACATGTTTGTATATAATCTGCAATGATTATATAGTGTCAATAAAAATGTAAAATGTAAAAAATTCTTTCTATCGTCACAGGTCAGTAAATGCATTTTAAAATGACCAAAGCCTCTCCTTAAAGTCAAGCTATGTATTAAAGAACAAATGTTTAGCAGTTGTGTCCATGTTGTGATAAATATAAGACGTTATCAGGTCTTTGTGAAGTTTTGAAAGGCTGAGCGTGACACTTAAATGCTGCGTTCACGAACAGATTTCAGTTATTAACGAACGCGGTATTAGGTTCTTTATAGTTAATCTTAGCGTCCCTAAAGCTTGGATCTTTAGAATTGTTTTCTATTTCAATTGCCTTGAAATACACAGCCTTAGTTTAAAACATTAAAATATAGGTAAATTTTGTATTTTTTTTTTAAGAAACGTACTATAATGCTCACCAGCCCTGATGTGCATGCAGTGCATTGCATGCTAATATAATGATGGTGCTTCCTCTAACGCTTTTTCTCTCTACTTCACAGAACTCTAATAATAAGTTTCCCAGTGGCAGCTGATCTCAGGAAAGCAGTCAGCAGTTATGTAAATGAAGTTTTTTTAAATAAAGTGTTCTTTTTTTAACTGCATGAATGTGTTTGAAATGTCTTATTGTAAATTATTGCTATTAATTCAATTTCTTGTATATTTGCATAGGTGCAAGTGTGTGTTTTATTCCAATCATTCATTCATTCATTCATCTTCATGTCGGCTTTATTCCCTTTCGGGGTCGCCACAGCGGAATGAACCGCCAACTCTCTGGCATATGTTTTACGCAGCGGATGCCCTTCCCTGCCGCAACCCAACCCCTGGGAAACATTCACACACACATTCACACTTTAACACTATGGGCAATCGTTCTTATTCAATTCACTTATTCTGCATGTCTTTGGACTTGTGGGGGAAAACCCACGCGATCACGGGGAGAACATGCAAACTCCACACAGAAATGCCACCTGCCCCAGCCGAGCCTAGAACCAGCGATCTTCTTGCTGTGAGACGACCGTGCTACCCACTGCGCCACCGTGACGCTTATTCCAATCATATTAAACTAAAATATAAATTACTTATTTACATTTCCTTGAATGTGTTACTTTAGCCAATTAGGATAACCATGTCAACTTAAAATTGTAATGTTACTTTGTTTTATTGTGTAGCCTAAACACAGATTTTATGTTTATTAAATTTGGGTATGCAGTTTTTTGTTAGAGATCTAAATGATGTCTAGGTTATTTTTAATCTACAGTTAAACGTCTTTTAAACTTTCACTGGCGGCCCAAAATTAACCGAGATTTAGCCTATACCATAAATCACTGTTTATTAAACGTTCACGTGTAGTTGTTTAATAGTCGTCTAAATGAGGGTTAGGCTAATTCTGGTTTATGTTTAAACGTCATTTAAACTTTCACTGACAGCCCAAAATTAACCGTAATTTAGCCTAGAACAAAAATTCACCATTTTTTAAATGGTGATGTGTAGTCATTTAATTGCCGTCTAAATGAGAGCTAGGCTAATTGTGGTCTATGGTTAAACGTCTTCTGAACTTTAACTGACAGCCCAAAATTAGCCGGGATTTCTTTTTATTTTATTGAACGTGTTTTGAACCAAAAAATGCTTGCTGGGATAAGGGATATCTACAGCATTGCAGTAAAATTCCTTGACCCTGATGTAATGTGCGTTGCATCAACACTGGGTGGCGCCTTAAGGCCTTTACCCTCGTATGTGTGTGCTCCTGCATGCAGTGGCTGCATCGTTGCAAAAACAATAGCACCTATGTGATTGTACATACTAGCTCTCTAAACACGGTGAAGCAAGGCATATGCTTTTCAAAAACAAATCTATGGAGCTCATTTTGTGCCAAATTCTGTTCAACACAATCACAACCACAATCTGTTTTGCAAAGAATAACTGAACATGCAAAAAAAACTGAAACTAATTTGCAAATATATAAGTGGATTTAGTCGATTAGTCAAGCCTTTTGGTACGATTCCAGAGACAAATTCAGAATAAGCATATCTCTTTTCAAAAGAGTCGAGAGTTAATTTGCAAATAATTCCCATGGGTCAGATCATCCTACTGGTAGGTTTTGGTCTTCAGACCATACATTTAACACCGCTGATTTAGATCTTTTTTTCCAGGTCTAATTTAAAACTACAATAACCTTTTAGCTTTAATAATTATCACTCTAGTATTACATGAATGTAAATCTGTTTCAACAAAGGAAACTCAAATCTGGTATTTATAATCATGTTGTTAAATAGGTTTTATTCAGTGAAAAGATAATAAAGTGGAATAATAATTTATGTAACATTCAACTCTTGATATTTAAAGCATTTCTTTGTTTGTAGTGCAAACTGTTACTGTGATTAATTGGGTTTGAATGACATGCTACAGCAGCAGAAATCTCCACAATGCTCTGTAACAAATTGACATGCATCTGATTGTTCTGTATGCACCATGCTCACCTTTACGCAGATTAATATTTCCCAAAGTAGAAAATTACTTGAATGAACAGTCCTGAGTTTGACAATCCAATAGTCTTTTTCAGCAGTTCCCATGCAAACTGTGCTTGTGTTCGATGTGCTGAGCTGAACCAAATGTTAAAACGAAACATAGTATCTACTTTGAAACATGTCCTTAAAATACCAAACTTACTACTTAAACCATGGTTTATGCAAGAGGCTGCATAAAGAAGTGTCAAGTCAGTAAACTCAAGTCATAAAAGTGAGTCATTCCCTATCTCAAAAACAATCAGCTCAGAGTACCTACACACTAGATGAAGCTCGTTGATGAACAAGATCCGAAAGTGCTTTAGTTTGCATTCAGAAAACCATTGTTCCCCTTTTCATTCATCAACAATTTTGAAATTGACGAAGCCTATGCTGCTTATATCTGCAATGTGTAAGTGCTCTGAGACAGTGCAAGGTTCACTAGTGTTAAATTATAATTATAGAATTACAGAATTAATTATAGAATTGAGTCTAATTCCTAATAAAAGTGTTCAATGATGAGCTATTAAGTTCCTATTGAGCAGATTTTCATTCAGTGCAATGACGATTGGTATAAACCGGCTCTCTGTCACAAAGTCCCCAGCGATGATGTTAATGGATCCCGTGTTGGAGCCTGGTTTCTGTTGTTTAACCCAACCGAGCAGTGTGGGATATGTAGACATCACCATGTCCTTTAGCGATTCCGTGGGATGAGAGCAAATGTATTTCAGATCTTCAGTTAAATTGATGCCTGTCACAAAGAAGCCCCCTGTGTAGAACGACCAATGAGAATGATAAAAATAAAAAAGTTAGCATTGTTTTCCTAAAGTTGGGTTCGTGTACATCGACCCGTTTTCTTCACGCACTTCATCTTGGTTAGGGTCACAGGTGCTGCTGGTGCTCGCAGAGGGCACTTACTATTCACTCTTACGATAACTTGGGGGGAAATTTAGGGGAAAACTATTTTGAACTGTGGGAGCAAAATCACTGGGAGGATAGCAAGCTCTCAAAGGAAGGGACTTGAAAGGTGACTTTCTAAATGACAGTAAAATAAAGGAAATATAGTAAATATTTATTTTTAGCTAACTGTTCTAAAAAAACATAAAAACAAAAAAGTAAAAACTAAATCTAAAATTGTGTTAAAACATTTTTATAATTCTTTTATTAGGAAAAACATCCTAGTGTCAGAAAAACACTTTTAATGATGAATTATTAATTTTATCAGTTAAGGAATTTAATTCCTTAATTTGTAATTATTTAAATATGAACTAAAATCATTAAAATACAGATGATCTTATTACTTATTTACAGAACAAGTTACATCTGAAAAAGTATTCTATAAATTAATGTATAAATCATACAAGTGAACGCAATCCTATACATCACAGGCCTACACCAATAATATCAAATTTATTCAAAAGGGATCCAGATTTTAAGACCGGTCAACTGTAGAAGCAAGCATTTACACAAAAACCACAAAAATCAACAAGAGTAATTTAACTTTTGATTTGAACAAAAAAATTGGAATAGGGTCCAACCCCTAGAGAAGCTGAGCTGGAGAGCCCTATGACCCTAACCAAGATTAAGCTGGCAAAGTATAATCGACTTGAGTATGATGACATGCCAAAAGTTACTAATATCATTTTAAAACAGTTAGCTAACTGAAAACACTTATTCAAAGAATATTAATGTTGTTTTTCATAAGATAAAAATAAAAAAAGCTTCATACTAAAGTATTGAACTTACCAGGCCTTCCATTTTGTTTCCTCCGCTCAAATTCCTCGATCAGCGCTTCAGCCTTGCTCTTGTTCGCCCACCAGTAAGGTATATGGGACCACAATTCTTTGTGGTGGCTGGCAATATTGTGCTCGTATGAAATGATCACTTGATGGCCCTCGCTCCATAATTTCTGTAAAGTGACACATTCCTGACAAAAAAAAAACAAGTATAGTTTTTGATGCTTTACCAATTGAATTGAAAACTAATTGAAACCTACCATTTTGGGGCAGAGTTTGGAATCAAAAATGCTCTTTATGGTGGAAACAAGTAGTGTGTGAAGCTCTTGATTGAGCTCCAGGAAGTGGCTGAATGAGAGGATGACAACTTCCTTTGGATGAAGATCCAACCACTCTTTGATTTCTTTTAGCACAATCTTCAACAACATGAGACACTGGTTAGGCTCCATTTTTATTTCAGTTTTTTGTTTTGCACAAATTTCCATAATTTTGATTTACTTGTGCACGGTTCTTTTAACGTTCTCATCCACACTGGTGGCATCAATTGCTCTTTAAATGATTGTCTCTGAAGAATTCTTTACTTCAAATATTGAACTGTAACAACTGAGAACTAATACAACTTATCGAATCCTAATCTATTAAGTCAGTATTCTTACCTCCACAGTAATGGTAGTGTAAACACCATGGTAGAAGTAGAGGTCATTTGATCTGTCATTAGGCCGATGGGCTATCCTCAGGTCACAGTATCTCACTCCACAATCCAACTGCTCCCTAATACAAGCCTCCTATATTAAATAATGTAAAGCACAATCATTAACAATGCAGGTGCTCCAAAGAAACTGCTGACCAGCTCTCAGGCAATACAGAGTAGAAATTAAACTGTCAAAGTGAAACCATTTCTGTTAAAATAAAATGGTAGTCCGCACCGAGTTACCTGAGACAACATGCTCATCCAAGTTTTTATAAAGCCACTGTGTTTTTTGTTCAATAAAATAAGTTTTTTGGTTGGCTATATATTTTCTTGTCCTGTGAATAAATGAAGTTCATGATTGGTTGCATGTTCTACCAGGGTTTAATTTAAGACCTTTATCATATCATCAAAAAAATTTACAAAACTTTATTTGCATAACAAACAGTAAGCTTTAAATAGATTGTTTGAAACCGTAACCATCACTTTTATGTTTTTGAACATTTACAAAAGTTTTCTCGAACTCTGGCGACCCCAATCATGTTTTTTTTTTGCAAAGTCTGATGTTTATGAGTATTTTCTTAAACTCTGGCAAACTGTAACAGTATTGTTTGTATTTTTTTACAATTAGGAACATTAGGAACCCAAGCAACATTTGTTGGTGCGCTGAGTTGGTTGTTCATTCCCCTGAAATTATAGGAACTAAGCTGATAAAAGGATGGATGGATGGATTTTGAGCTTTTACATGCACTTTTTCAGTCTTAGGCAACCATTACAATGACATTTACATATATTAATGTCAATATCTGGCAATCACTTTTAAGATTTTGAACATGTATAAGTGTTCACAAGCGTTTTCTCAAACTCTGGTATCTCTAACCATCACTTTTATGTTTTTGAACTTTTGAACATTTTCTCAGATTATGGCAACCCTAAAAAAACTTTTAAAACTTTTTGGCATTTGGTAGCATTTTCTCAATCACTGGCAACTACAAGCAAACAGTAAAAAAAACATATCACATCTGCTTTACAAAAACAAGACATGTGAAAAAATATGTATTACCTAGAACAGTGAATTTTTTTTAAATTTCAGCCTTTTTAAGACCCCTCGGTGAGTCATTTCTAAAAGTTTAACAAAGATCTTAGATTTAATGTTACAGTATGTGTTTCTTTTGGATTCAGCCTCTCACTTGTATTGTGGGATAGATCCTCGAACAGTTTTGTACATTATATGAAAAGTATTTAAGACTTGCAAAACACAAATTGTTAAAATCTGAGTTAATGGTCTATAGCACCTGACGGGTCAAAAGGACACCATCCGTTCCTTTTTTGGAACTGTATATTGATTATAAAACACACAGACAGCACAACACATCCCTGTTTGGGCCCCAACTCTCTATCACCTGGCTAAAATCCTTTTGGGGAATGACATCGGCTACATACCTGTGCTATGGCCCACTTGTATACAAATGGTCTTATGATGGGTTTCATGTACTTGTCCAATTTTTGCAACATATCAGGTTGAGTGAGGTCTACTGGGGAACGGTCATTCTTATCCAGACAGTAGGTTATAGCATTATGGCTCCCTGTAAAACCATACAATGGATGACAACTGGGTTCATTTTGTTCGATTCGTATATTAAAGAAGTGAAGGGAAGTACCTGGAATAGCCATGTAACAGAGAGGGGTATCCCACAATTCAGTGGGCAGATGGGACATCCACCTCTCCATGGGAAGCTCGCTCAGTGACACTTGGCTGACCTCTGATGTCATCTTGGATTACTAAAAAGTGATGTATTATATGCATAATTTCTTTTCAACACACAATACACACAAAGAGAAAAATAACAAACTACACAAAAGACCAAAAATGGCTGTAACCTTTTATAAAGCATGTATTGCAAAACCTTTTAATTAGATTGCTGAGCTTGTGGAAAATAGTGTATTGTAATCAAGCCAAACCCACCAAACAAGTAACCTTAATAGACGTTCATATCACGTCTATATGACGTCTTCTGGTTCAGAACTAGTAAAATCGAAGTCCTGATCACGTTGACTGCTCTGGGGAGGTAGTGACCATATATGGTAATGTCTTATAAAAATTTTAACTATTGTGGAAATTCCTGATATTTTTTGTTTTAGTGATTAATATTGAGGGCACGTGTTCATTAGCATTACTTGTGACTTCCCACTAGTTCTGATAGGTTGTCTACAACCATCTGATTCTCTCTTGTAGGAAGTACTGAAAATAAAAGGAAAAAATAAGGACATAAAGGGAAGCATGTAATAGCGGTTTAGATAATGTTAAATAAGGAGGATGAAAACAGAATTACACATGTTAGACGTGATCACTATATTATGAAGGAAAAAAATCGAATACAATGTGTTATAATGGAATAAAGTTGTCTGCTTTCTAAAAAAAGTTAGGAAAAACTATGATACTATTATATAAAAAAAAATGATATACTTGAATCCAATATTACAATTACATTATTTTGAGAATATCAGCATTACCAGGCTTTTCGTTTCTTTGTGCCGGAAATGCCGTATCAGCGATGATGCTTCAAATCATTTCATGAACCACGCGCGTCACGTGAGAGCAGGTTAAAGAGGAGCCGAAGATGATGAAGAGCAGGAACGCTACTAAGAACCGAAAAACTCGTCAATTGTCTTAATTCCCAAAGCACCATGGTGGTCCAGGTAAAGTGCTGTGGGGTTTACGGCATCCCGAGCTTGTCATTGGCGGCTCCAGGCTGAAATGTGCAGGGTAAGTTATCCACAGGGTCCTCGACGATGACTGAAACAGTCCGGAAGGAACTCCTCTTCGTGCCGCGCGCTGATGTTAAAGTTGCTTCTCGAGGCTTTTCATTTTTCAGCCATCGACCGAATCTGAATACCTCGTTACGTTTCAATAGTGTTTGGATGAATTTGGATGAATATTATAGAACAAGACGCTTGTCCAGCTCATTCTCCACCCGGACAACCTGACAGTTTCGTACTACGGTAGAGGATGGCTCATGAATATTAATGACGCGACTAGACGCTTCGTATGAACAATGTGGTGATTCGTTGAAATTACTTTTGCGTAATGAGACGTAATGAATAATGTGAAGAAGTTGAATGAATGGACGTTTCGTCATTCATGAGCCTCACCCATGGTAGAACTCGTAATTTTCAATCAAAAACAAATTTATCAGAAACCTTTGTTCAGAACATAAATTGTGGCATTTTGAGAACTAGTGATGCCATTGATGGCAAGCCATTTTAGTAAGCATTTTATTTCCCACAGTAACATACACAATCGTTTTAGCCTTAATAGAACAATATGTAAATTAACTAACCCTAAATGCAAAATGAATATAGATATGTTGAACATTTATCTACTAGTCCTATAATGATTCATTTGTTGATCTTCCAACCTCGTAAACATATAAAACCGGAAATAAACATAAAAAAGTCAGTAATAAAGCAAATAAATTGCAGATTATAGAAATATTTTCTATATAAAAAAATTATCTTATAACTAACATAATCTGTGGATTGCATTTTTAAATAACTGATTAATGTTGTAAGACTTCAGCTAAATAAAAAATAAAAAACTTTTCTGCCTTTGATATTCCTATGTACTATAAATCTAAAATATTATGTAAGCTACAGTACAGAATAATAAATAAATCAACATTCTTAGGTGGCATTTCTGTGTGGAGTTTGCATGTTCTCCCCGTGATCGAGTGGGTTTTCTCCGGGTGCTCCGGTTTCCCCACAAGAACAAAGACATGTGGTATAAGTGAATTGAGTAAGAACGATTGTCCATAGTGTTAAAGTGTGAATGTGTGTGTGAATGTTTCCCAGTGATGGGTTGCGGCTGGAAGGGCATCCGCTGCGTAAAACATATGCCAGAGAGTTGGCGGTTCATTCCGCTGTGGCGACCCCGAAAGGGAATAAAGCCGACATGAAGATGAATGAATGGATATTAAATGTCTACTTTTTCAATAAATTAAGAGAGTGTTTTTAGGCTGAGACAGCAATTATCTAAAAGGACCTCAAAGATGTCTTTAGTTCTGCTTTGACTTACCACAGTCTAAAAGAAGAATACACATTCTGAATGGTCAGCACGTACTTGTTCAACCATGATTTTGGGTTGCAAGGAAACCAAACCTTCCAAGATCCTCGCAGGCTTCCCAAGCAGCTCATCCAGAAAAACTCCTCTCCATTTGGTTATCTTTAAAATAGGGCATAATTAAGTGTGACTTACTCTAATCCACAGGCCGTTACTGAGAAGTGCGCTCTTAGGTTTCATAAAATCAAAAAAGATCTGCCCAGCTTTGAAGACCATTTGATTAAGAAACCTATGAAACCTACGGGTATATGACATCATGAACACTGTCTAAATTTTTACATGGTATATATGACCATAGGACATCATCAACAAAGATGAAGATTTCAATACATCCGTCAATCTCATGCTCCATCCAAGACGAACCACCTTGCTCCAGCCAAGAAACAAGACTTTAAACTCATCTTCATCTTCTTCAAAAAGCATATAAAACTCCTGTGGTCTCCATAATGGACCCCCACATCCCCTGCCTTGCTTTCACATTCTGTCTATAAAATTGTTGAATTAAACAAATCATAATTTAGAGCCATTCATTTTACATATGATAGTAAAAATGTAACATTTGTAAACATACAGATCTTTTTTCTGAATATGTTCACTGAATCCCAATGTTGTCAAGTTGCTCAAACTAATTCCAGCTCCCTGAAAGACTTTTTCTAAATGTTACATATCTCACTTTAAAGTACCGCAGCTGTTTTTAATCCTCATACATATATTTGATATGTACCTGATAAATGCTAAGCGGGCTTGCCATAACCACTGCTTTGTTGCTGTGAATGAGGGAGGCAGAAACTGCTGACACTAGGGATGTTGGATGAGCAGTGTTTCACGATGGCGCGGCTCACAAATCTTTACCATAAGAAACCATGCAAAATACTTTGCAGATTCACTTCTGGCAACAGCTAGTAAATAAAGCTTAGAAAACAGAACCCACTCTTTCTCTGTTCAGTTCATTGTTTTCTGTTTGACAAAGGCAAGTGAATCTGATGCAGTGACTCCAGCTGAACTTCTTTTCACCGAGCTGGAATTCCAGAGTCACTCCAATGGCATCTTTGTCTTTTATTATTCCACAAACCCTCTTGTTAAGAAAAAGTTGTCAGACCAGACAATATAGTATTTCAGTCATGGCACAATAAGGCTTTTGGACATTATGCAAATCATCTGAAACTGATGAGTGTAGTTCATTACATTAGCATAGCGCACACACACATAACAGTTTTCTCTTGTGTTCCTTGTTGTTTTTAAGTGGAGACAGACGAATGAACAGCCATCTGTTGTATGCTATTTTAGTCTTTTTTTTTGACATATACATCGATCACGAGTGGTGTGGGTGGTTCCATCAATGCAGGGACTTTTGAGGGCCTGAACATTAACGAAATGTCCCAGATTTTTGCACACGCCTCAGATCCAGTGAAAAATTTCATAAAATGTCAGTTCCAAAACTGATTTAAAGAAAATGGCCCTATAGTGCCACTTGATGCGTTTTTGTAGCTGTTGCGCAACCAGTTAGTCGTAGGCGAATGACATTTGGTACACATGTGTAAAGTACCAAGCTGCAACATTTACTAATATAATCCCTGTTTACAAAATCGACAGGAAGTCGGTTATTTCGCAAAAACCTCTAAAAATGGTGTTTTTGCTCGCTCTACACTTTGACAAACTCCTCCCACAGATTGTATCCAAACATCTCCAAACTTCTTGAGTATCATCATAAGGCATACGGCATGTGATATTGAGAAGCTTTTTCGACTATCTTAAAGTATGTGGTGGTGGCGGCGGGCCAATGTCCAAATTTTGACTTGAAACAGGAAGTTGTTATAACTCGGCTATATAATATCCGATCCGGCTCAAACTTGTCTCATTCTCATCATCGTCCAAGCCTGAATGACAATAAACATTGGCAAGCACTGAAAGCCTGTTTTATGTTTGTTTTTTGTTTGATTTACGCTTCTATTTCAGGCAGTGTATTGCATACACACTTAAAACTTGTCATGTGTGTAGGACCTTAAGACCTACAAAAAAGTAAATTGGGTCGAATTTCCAAACGGGACAGAAAACCGGATATTTTAGGTTTTATGTAAAAAATATAGACTTCATACTTTGACGAACTCTTAGGCGACAAGTCCGATCCAGATGATAATTGATGTAGTTAATCATAAGGCATGAGAGAAAAAGTTATCAAAAGCTAAGAAGTACATCAAATGGTCTTGGGGTGGGGCCCCAGCAAATTTCACCCTTCAAAAATGTGCAAAAATTTCATATATTTTGGACTGTATCTCCATTCAAGTTAATACAATTTTAACAAAAACAGCCTGGCATGATTATCCTTGTCAGGCTGAAGAAAAGCATATGCATCACTGTGACTCAAAAAAAATTGGCTATACAGCGCCTCGTTACTGCCCCCTTAAATGTGACTAAAACCTTCGTTTTAGCTTTTTTGACCCATTGAACATGTTAGAAAGCCCACCAAAATTTGTTCGAAGGTCATGTTCAATAAGTATAATAAATGAACACTGTCACTGAAATCGTATCTTGGACGACAGCTCTGCAGCGCCCCCTTGAATGCGAAAAGCCTAATTCGCAATTTAACAAACTCCTCCTAGGAACATTTCCATATCGAGCTGATTTTTGGTCTGGTGACTCTTAAGGGATTTGGGACCAAAAGTTATCAAATGCTTTGTCACACGGTCTTGCTATGGCACCTTAACGAACTTGACCTTTTTTAAACATGTAGGGCTAAATGGATTTCTTGCTGTAGCACTCAGATACTTTATCCAAAAAGCATGAAAAAATGATGGAATTACGAGCCTACCGTTCTGACCAAATTGCTATGCTTAATTGACGATACGCTTATAGCGCCACCTACTGCCTGTGTATATTTGTGGCTGTATCTCCCATATACTTCATCCAATGTACATGAAAAAACTGAAGCGCGTCAATCTTGTGATTCTGAACAGATTGATATGCTAATCTTATGCTAATCGTATAACACCGACCCTTGTTTTTATACGAGGTGTTTATGTTGTTGTATAACTTCAAGAATTTGCAATCCTCCTTCTTTTAATAACTTCATTCTCATGCCTAATTTAAAGACATTACATGAATTACGGTACTAAATGAGGATGTGCTTGCAAGAGAGATATGTTTGAGTTGCATTCTGCATGCGTAAAGCAGATATAGGTTAAAGGTGAAGTAAGTAGGCCAAAAAGTTAACTCTGTGCATCTGTGAGCCTGCCTGGTGGGCAAAAGAGGTAGTGTGTGTGATCATGAACACTCCATGATCTGGACACGAGATGTACATGCCTAGAACACATGAAAGACGAGCCAATGAACGTTCGAGATCGGAATGCGTCATAACGGGTATAAAAGATGAAGACATGCACAGAGCGGACGGATTTGCTAGCGGAGCGGCTGCATCCCCAGAGCCAGGAGACACCTGATGATGGATGACCGAGCGAGGAAAAAACTTTTAAGATGATGAAAAGACATTTCCTTTGAGAAACCAACCAACCAATTTTTATCCACGATGGATGAGTACTATTTTACTTTATGATGATTATTATGTTTTGTAATATATTTAAACGCGATTAATTAAAAGAAATGTAATTAATTGCAATTACTGACTATCGAGTTTTTGATTTAAAAATGATTTTTAATCTTTGATGAAAGATTTTTAATGTAAAAGCTTAAGAGAAAGAACTGACCACAAAGGAGTCTTCTGACCAAGCTCTAAGCATTTAAAACTTAGAATTTAGGGCAGATTCGACTAAAGATTAAAGAATTAATTGAACACCATAAAACAATGTAACTATATAGATCATCGTTACATTTAAAACTTTGTATTGTTCAGTACTTTGTAAATTGCCTTTTTACCTTGTTTCGAGCTCTCGATGACGAAGAGTGAAAAAACTCGGAAGGCCCGGAGACGGTGCCTTCGGTCCGGCGGACGCATCGTGCGAGACCCCTCCCATCGCTGCTTGCAGCTTTAATTTGGCTACACATTTCTAAATACATTTCTAAATCCAAGGTTAGATTTTTCAAATATTTAGTGGCACTTTTCTATTATTTAAAAAAAATTTGTTTTAAAGGATCAAAGACTTATACGTTTTATACTTATACGTTTCCTTTAGATTTTTCTTACGTAAACATTTTAAGTACTGTCTTTAAAAAAAGTGCTGTGAAATTAGGATCGGTTTTGTTTTACAACACTCTGAGTTATATTTTTCTACTGTCAGATGGACATGTTCATCCAGTTGGAAGGGCGAGTTCCAGTCAAAAACTCCTGTTTGGATCATGTCACATGTTACATACGTGTTTTGAACATGCGCATTGCTCTTTAAATCTGTAATTCAGTTATGCTAAGTCTGTGTAAAATCTACTGTTTGTTATAAACATCTGGCTGAGCGCTTAATGGTGAGTTGTTAGGGTATACAGACTTATTATGGACTATTGCTGTGTTCTCTACTTTGGACTCAACAGTTATCTCCTCTAGTGTGTGAATGTGGAGTGAATGAATAATGCGCTGAACATTGTAAAGAATGTTTGATTGTCTGACTATATAAATTGAATGCATTAATAATTTCACACAGTATCTAATTTCTCTAAAATTCATAATAATTTGTTCTTCTAATGTGGAGCTGCAGTGGTCTTGCGCACCAGAATGGAAACAAAGAGGGATCAAGCTTTTGCTGTTGTTGCCTTAGATTCAAAATGGAGTTGTCTTCGGAAATGCATCTCTCATAAGATTGAGGTTTGTAAATCTAGACAAAAGACTTGTATTTGCAAACATTTTATGATGTGTGCTGCTTTTCAGGATGTATTTAAATATATTGTACATATAAATGAAATGTCTTATTTCTTGAATTTTTCTGTAAGCTTTTGACATTATAGAATGTCTTGTTTTTTATTCAGCATCTCAGTTGTTTTAAATGTTCTTTAGAAATAATTTTCACTCGCATACTTTTACTTCATCTTATTCATTACAATGGCGTCCAAAAGTATTCACACCTCTAACTTTTCCACATTTTCTCACATTATGAAAACAAACATAAATATATTTTATTGGAATGTTGTGTGAAGGCCCAAAACAAAGTAGCATACGACTGTGAAGTAGAAGAGAAAATGATGCATAACGTCAAAAGGCAAAAACTAAAAAGTGCAGTGTGCAAAAGTTTTCAGCCCTCTTTTCTCAAAGAAAATGGCCTTCAGAAAATGTCTGATGATTGCTAACTGTTCTAATGTTGGCCTGATAACAAAAGAGAGTCCACCTGTGTGTAATTTAATATCAGTACAAATACAGCTGTTTTGTGACAGTCTCTGTGGAGCAAACATCATCATGAAGTCAAAAGAACATACTAGACAAGTCAGGGGAAAAGTTGTGGAAAAATTTAAGGCAGGGTTAGGTTATACAAAGATTTCCTAAGCTTTGAACATCTCACAGATCACTGTTCAGTCCATCAAATGGAAAGAGTATGGCACAAAGGCAAACCTACCGAGACATGGTCATCCACCTAAACGAATAGTGCAAACAAGGAGAGCACCGATCAGAGGTGCAGCCAAGTGGCCTTCGGTTATTCTAGATGAACTGCAGAGATCTGCAGCTCAGGTGGGGGAATCTGTCTATAGGACAACTATCAGTCGTGTACCGCACAAATCCAGGCTTTATGGAAGTGTGACGAGAAGAAAGCCATTGTTAAAAGAAAACCACAAGAAGTCCCACTTGCAGTTTGCCAGAAGCCATGTGAGTGACCCAGCAAATGTGTGGAAGAAGAAGCTCTGCTCAACTGTGAAGTAATTTAACATTTTGGCCTAAATGCAAAACACCACGTGTGGTGGAAGCCTAACACTGCACATCACTTTGAACACACCATACCCATTGTCAAACATAATGGTGGCAGCATCATGCTCTGGGGCTCTTCAGCAGGGACAGGGAATGTGGTCAGAGTTGATGGGCAGAAAGATGGAGCCAAATACAGGGCAATCTTGGAAAAAAAACTTTCTGAAAGTCTGAAAAACCTGAGACTGCGGTGGAGAGTCATGTTACAACAGGACAGCAACCCTAAACATAAAGCCAAGGTTACAATGGAATGGTTTAAAACTAAACATATTAATGTGTTGGAATGGCCCTGACCTAAATCCAATCAAGAATCTTTGGCAACTGAAAACTGAAGTTCACAAACGCTATCCATCTCCCTTCTGCCCAATCTTCCTTACAAAGGGGGTTCCACAAAGTATTGACTCAAGGGGGCTGATTGCTATTTTCAGTTTTCTATTTTTAAATAAAAATTGAAGTCATGTATATATTACTTTTCTACTTCACAATTGTATGCCTTTTTTGTGTTGGCCTTTCTCACAACATTCCATTCAAATATTTTTTTTTTAATAATGTGAGAAAATGTGGGTTCAAAGGATATGAATACTTTTGCAAGTCACTGTATTTACAGCAGGAAAATGCATGGTTATTGCCTGATGCAAGCTCTGATTTGGCTTTAGTTGAGGTTGTGTTATAGTTTTAAAGGTCCCATGCTATGCCCTTGTTATAGCACCTGAAATCAATATTTGAGCCCTCCATACTAGCGCTGCACTGTTGAAATAATGTTGAAAATGTAATATTCTTAATAAAAAAACTCTTTGAATTACCTCATTTTTTTGGCTCAGCAAAAACGCTCTGTTTACACCAGTACCTCCCACAAACGAGCTTTCGGCACGCCCCTACTGTCCTGCACTCTCACGCACGTCTAGTTTGAGTAAAACCCAACTAGTAACGCTTAAAACACATGTAATTGTTTTAAAACATTATAATAGACAGACAACGGCTATGCGTGATGTAACAGCACCTTATATGTGAACCTGAGTCTGACACAGAGTTTAAATCCACAGGAGATAACCGGAGAGTTAAAGGCTCCTCAGAGGCGTGTTTACAGTTAAATCAGACTGGCTTCTCTTACACTGTATGATTTCTAAAGTAGGCATACTGTTTTATGAATGATTTATTTTGTTATAGGTCTTCTTGTGTAAAAGGCCAATATATATAATATCTGGTCACGATCTTTACTTTTTGATGCGTGAGCTTTAGTGTATGTTCCACACGATTACCTTTTGTAGAGTGGAATGTTTACGATTTTAGAGAAAATAAAATGCAGTGTCTCTTGTGTGCTGAAACCAGATTTCCTTATAGGGTTATACAAGTCATGTAGTGTGCGCACGACTTGATGTATGAAGAGTTAAAATTATGTATTTCATTAATGTATTTAGGCCTAGCACAAGTAAAAAAAAAACTTACTGTGTGGAAAAGAAAAAATGTTGGAAAAGTGCCTGGTGTAAGAGCCAGCCGTCATAAATCTTTTATTAAACTGCTTTTTGTTGATAAACCAGGTGAATGTGAAGTGCTGCTCACAAGCAAAGGTGATCTTTCCAAGTTTTGTCTGATCGACAGAGACAAAATCGAGCCATTTCTGGCAAAGAAACTACTTCCAAACAAAAGGTTAGACCCCGGGCATCTGAAAACGCACTTCTCTGGCATTGTTTATCCATTGCGGGTCTGCTGCTCTCACACTTCCAGGTTAAAAAGTATTTCCTGTTCGTTGTCAAAAGGAGCTGTACTAGACAAGAGGGTGGGGCTTAGGCGAGGATAAGGAAAACGGTTTCAGCTCAGAAAAAAATGATAAAGGATTACTCAAACATGTGTGAACTAATCTGAATACTACTTGAGGTATGATTTTGATGATAACCTTTAATATACCGGTGCAGTGTTCACCTTCTGAAACAATCTTTTGTAGCATTTATTTTCGAGCTATGAACGCAACAAATATACCTGTCTTAAAACACAGTGCTGTTGAGTAGCAGTTAAAGGATTAGATAAAAGTATAAAAGATAAAACTATTCTTCCTCACCACTCTATTGCCATCAGAACGCTTGCTTTCCTAACTGTTTACATTTTTGGAGACTTGCTTGGTAAGTATTCGCGATATCTTGATCGGTAAAGGGCCTTTGAACGTCAGCATTAGTGACTGCAAGACTGCAATAAAAATGTGCATCTTTTTTGGACCTGTACCTCCAGCCTGCAGATATCCTGAAGCTGCACAAGTAAATGTTTCTTTTACTTGCTGTGATTTATATTTTTGTACAGATTGAACGCTGTGCTGGCTTGCTTTAGACTGCAGCCAAACTCAGCTTTTTCCTCAAATGATCAATACGCCTTAGGCAGCATTGAAGTCCTGCTGCAGCAGCAAACACAGAAGCCACTCAACCAGAAGAAAAGCAGTTGAGGGTAACCTGTTAAAGCTTGTAAATAATACATTTTGACAGTTTAGCTCAGGATTCCAAAACCATTAAGTTATGTTTCATGGCTTTAATAACATTTTATACCCAATAGATTGCTAATAACAAATACTTGCAATTAAACAGTGCTTTTAAAACAGATGTATGGGTATTCTAATTTACCATTAGTGTGTAATGGGGACCTTTAGTGGGCAACTAACAAATTTTTATTTTTTTTTACTTAAAAAAAATTCACATATTTAATAGATCTAAATTGATTATGTACAGTAGACTGTGTGTGGTGTGGAGTGAGAATAGAGCGGATTGATTTTGCATGGAGCATAAGCAGATTTTCACAGTTTTGAGTCAATAAAGAAGGTAACTGGAATTGTAACTGTAGTAGAAGTGTCTGATAAACTATGAAAAGAAAGAATGTCCAAGGCCAAAAGTGCTTTTTGGAAGAACTACTCATATAATCTGATGTTTAGTAGTAATCTGTATACTATAACTATATCTGCAGCAAAAAATAACAGACATGGGGATAGGTTAGATTGACTTATGCTAGCTAGGAAGAGAATCCAGCATGTTTTCTTCGAGATTTGTATCATTTAGTTCTGTATGAATAATTTTTAAGACTAAAAACCATAGATTCAGATGAAAAGGAAAATTAATAGACCAGACAAACCAATTAGAAAGTGATTCAGACCAAAGTTTTCTGGTCTTTTTTTTTTAATTCCATAAGCATATCAGTAAGAAAGTATGTTTTAATACATAGAAAGCATCTCAATTAGCTCCACATGGTAACACAAACTACTATTTACAATCTAAAAACAGGATCTTTTTATATACAAAACACTTCTTTCATCGCACAATGCTCTGCTGTGCAGTACTGATTCCAAAAGCACCAGAACCACTACAGCCTGATTGAAGACACAGTGATAAAATCAGTCCAGCACAAAAATAGACCAATCTCGACTTCTCCGAACAAGAGAGAAGACTTGGCACGTCTTGTTAAAACCCATCAGCCAATCCTCAACAGAGGAAACTAGCACCTCTCATAACCACAAGAACGACTGTGGTAATTTGAGTTTTTTTTTTTATTTAAATTTGAGAAGATTGTCACCTTTTCACTGCTGTTCTAGAGCTTAAAGAGAGTTTTGTTCGACTGTCAGACTTAACACAGTCTCCAGCATGATTTTGTCTGGCCTTTCCTTTAGCTTCAGGTTCAGAATCACTCAGCTCTGCATCCGGGCAGTACCCATCACTTTCATGACGTGCTCTGCTGCTCCCTGGTGGCCGCTCGATGCATATTGGCTTAGAAAACCCAGAAGACTTATGTTTGCTCTTTTCAAAAGCCCGAAGGTCCTCGGTTCGAACCAAACTGACCGTTGCCTTCTTGAGAGATCGACTGAATTGTTCAAGAGAGGTTTTATGAAAACCACTCGGCTGGCTTTTCACTGAAACCTCAATCGAACCATCTTTGTTGGGGGTTGTGTGACTGGAAGGGTCTCTTTGGAGTAGTGTTTTATCTAAGATTCCGTTGGCTTTATGTTGGTGTGGTTTTTCTGGTTCAGTTTTGCTCTTTCCATTGGATGATTGACCGTGGAGTGCAGCATGCAGAGCTAAGGGTTTGCCTGTTTGCTTTACAGCTAATGGAGGTATCCCACTGTCCCGCCTTATATAGACTGAGGTGGGTAAGAGACCATTGATGCGCTCTTCCATCCGTGCTCGTCCAATATGGAGCTGGGGCTTACCCTGACCCATGCCTCCCCCACTCTTGTCGAATAAGTTGCTGCTGTTATCTGGACACAGTGGTCCATTAACAGATTTGGAGCTGATTTTGCCATTGCCGAGTGATACTTTGGGCATTTTGAGTTTTAGGGTTATCCTGGGAGGAGGGTGAAGCAGATTCTCTAAAGAAGAGGACACCGGAAGCCCTGTTAAGAGAACAGTTATCAGTCAATCGCACACATTTGAAATCAGAATGAGTTATCTTAAATTTAACCAATATTTGAGTTGATTTATTTGAACATGATGATATTTTAGCTGCAACAACTAATTGACATTATCGATTAAACATCTTGAACATTTCAAAAGGGTTACATCTGAGTTTTTGTTAAAAAACGGCACTATAGCAGAAGAATGTGCAAGAGTACATGAACACAAGTGAGTGGAATCTGCTAATAGAAGATAGATTTAAAAACTTCTCTGAAAAGATACTCACTTAGCACTAATCAGAGCCGCTGTGTAGATGATTATATATTGTATCTCTTTATAGTCTGTATAAACCATGTTTAAACATGGAAACTTCAGGAAAGCAGCAACACTAACAGCTTTCAAAAATAAACAGAAAACGCTTCTCTTCAGATAAAACATATAATAAAAATATAATAAATAGTCTTTTTTCCCCCTCCTCTGTCTATTTTCTTCCTGCTATGGATTATTGATCAGTTAATACAACTCCTATTATGAGCAAGCTGAGAAAGACTTTGACTGTGTAACAATTTGCATATTGCAACCGCTTTGAAAAAAAGTGTTGTCAAATGCATAAATGTAACGTAATGTACATGAAACTAGCTCAGAAATGTCTAATTTGAGTGACAAGTGAAATAAAAAAAAAATACATTCGTATTTTTATTGTTGTTGTGCTTTATTCCTTCTATGTTCAGTTGATCCACTGAGACAACCTCTATTGTGAGCGACAGATGGCATATTATCGTCCCTCTGGTGTACGTTGCTTTGCATAAAAAAAGTGTCAGCTAAATGCATAAATGTAAATGTGATGCAACGTAAATTCTTTAAAAATGTATGTAGAAGAGAAGAAGAGTGTGTTTGAGACAGATGTCTATAAGTGGGATCCTCCTGCTCTCCCTCTCGATGTGTAATAGGAAGAGACTGAACTGCAGTTCCTCGACCAGCCTCTTGAGGCTGACTCCAGAAGTGAGCAGGTTCTCATTCCCACCAATGTTAAAACTGACCAACTTTGAAGTTGCAAAAAAAAAAAAAACTTGTTTCCACCCCTGGCTTCATGAGGCTTGTTGATTTTGATGTCTAGTTTGAACATTATGAAAACTCACAGGGTAAATTATTTTAAAATGTATTTATTTAAGATATATTACGTTTTTATATTCCTCTGGGAACACATTTTTGATTATTGGCTATGCCTACTTGGAGCATCATTTAACTTTGGGTTATATACAGTCAATGGCCTACAATGGTCTCCGTTCAAAACCACATCTAGTTGCATGATAGTCTACAAGTTAAAATAATTGCTTTCTGTTCTAAATATTTTAAACTTTCAATAAAATCTTGCATGAAGAAAAAACTGACAAGCCAATTTCCTAGCACAAAATGTTGCAAGATAATATATTGTTTATTTTAAATACAATACATTTATTTTGTGTTCGCTATACATGTAATCAACACTATTTTTTTTAGATTTTGACTAATTTGATTGCGTAAACGCTTACCAATTAACAACTGGAATAGGCGTTGGTGAAGCCCTAATAATAACGATCTTTTACTAAGAACGCATCGAGTCCCTTTAATAGCAGAGCATGTATATAATGCAGATGCCAGCCTATACTGATGCATTTGTTTTGGTAGGTTGAAGATGACAACTGAAGTCCCATTTGGAGTGTAGCTTTGTGATTTGTCTGTAGGGCTCAAATGACATACACAGTGCAGCTTTTAGGCATGTTAAACCTACATATGAACAAATCTTTTGTTCTTTCCCAAAGTAGTTGGTGTGACATACATTGAGGAGTGCTCGATAAGATACTCAACAGTAATGTAAACAAACAAGCCCTGAATTGCAGTTTGTTCAAAAAGGAGTCTGAAGTAATAAGTAAGCTCACACATACACCATTTTTGGAATATGTTCAGGGACTTGGTCTTCAAAAATAAAAAAAAGCAACTCAAGCATGTTATCCTCAGTTCCCTATTCACTGGAAACAATGAAGGGTCTTAGTGTCGGTACCCTCAATGGGATTTTTCTTTAACTTGCATCTAAACAATGGTGGACGTTAGATAAAATGGAAAAAAGCTAGTGGGTATAGAGTTTCATGTCATAAACCTCTCAACAAACGAACAATAGGCCAATAATACATTATAAATCTGTAAGTAATACCTGCTGATAGTTCTTGGTTGATGAGCTTGACGTGAAGATTGAAGATCTGTTCCTGAGCTTTACTCTGAGATAGCTTCAGTTTCTCTCTTCGACTCACCATGTAGCACAAGTTCCGCACCTGACAATAAATTATGTAAAAAAAAAAAAAATTTTTTTAACTATTGATCCTCCACACTTTCCTCACATTAAAAAAATCATGAAAGTCAAGCAATCATTGAGAAAAAGCTTCAAGGGTGTGGTATCTGTTGGTGTGAATTAACTTAGGACATTTTAAGACAAAAAGGCCAAATCCCTCATCTCGCACCCACTAGGGGACACCATGCCGAAACTTTGCAGGCAACCTCAGATCGTGGCGAGAATCTTAACCTGAAGAAAATATCCCCAAGATAAAAAAATAGCTAATTACGCTGAGGACCATTAGGATCCATCACTTAAACCCGCCACTCACCCTTTCCAGGTCCTGACGCAGGTGCATGAACATGCGCATGCGTGTATGAATACTGTCCTCCTGTGGCTGTAGCAGCATGTTCTCCTCATCTTCTTTTGGCGGCAACAGAGCCTTGTTAAAGTTGCTTTTCCTCTTCATCTTCCAGTACTGAAAGATAAAATCCAGCAGGTAGAAAGGCAACCCCAAATCTTCAGCCACTTTTTCAGAATCCACATGAATGTAGAACTCTTCCTCCAGCTCCTGAAGCTTCTGCGCCCTCAAGCCCAGCTTCTCAGTCTCTGTCGGAGGCTTGGGGCGAGCTGGACTCAAGCCTGCTTCTCCTGCTTTGGGTTTGCTGTGCTTTAGACAGTAGGACTTGAACTTGACCTCATCGCCTTCATCCAGTATGGTCTTCATCTCCAGGCTGTGCTCAAAAGCACAAGTCACATGGAAAGGAATTGTGCAGTTCTTCACAGAACACTACAAGAAGAGAAACCAAAGAACCATATTTTTTTATTATCAATGACTCAATCAATACGTCTCAAAAATCTAAATGAGATAAGAGTCGAATGTAGGCGTGCACAAATATGATCACAGGTAGGAGTGTGGGTAGCCGTTTTTATAACAACTTACTGAGAACATGTACTCCCTTACCAGAAGCTAGAAAGTGTTTGTAGATTTTGAAACACTTCAGGTAACCTTAGTTCATGGTAAGAATCTTAAGTACCAAGTTTGGTCAAAATATGCAACTGTCCTCATGAGAATTTTGGTCTCTGAACGCAACTGACGCTATCATCTTGACGAGAAGCTTGTGCTTGGGAAAACCCAACTGCAGGAACGTTTGCAGCTGGCTACTTGATGGACAGGTGGGAGAAGTGGACATTGTGTGCCTGGCCACTCTGTCCCTGGAGGATATTGAAGATATTTACTTATTCGGAGCTTTGATAACAGGGTTTCCGCTAATGGTATTAGGTGTGACCCTGTGGAATCAACTATTGGTAAAAAATGGTCAGTGCGGCTCAAAACCCCACTAAGCTGTACGGCTGAATTGAAATAGAGTAGGGCAGGGCTGTTGGTACGCAAATTTGATAACATTGTGGAGAACCTAGTAGCTTTGAGCATTGTGGAGAAATTGCAATAGATTTGGGATAGAATGGAGACTGGTGACGAACATTAGATCTCTGTGAAATTGGAGAATTCTCCCCCAACTCTGGCAACAAAGGCCTTTGTCTTTTGGCTTCCCCCATTTCATCAAGATGATATGGCCATTTGTTGGGGGACAAAGCATTCCTCTAAAAGGACACTAATGTGTTAATTCCCCCTGAGCAGGTCTATGATAAGTGTTTATTGCTGTAATGGCCACATTGGCGTTCTTCCACCACTGCCCTGTTGATGTGCTTGTGACTTGTAGCTTGTGTGCCCCCCCTCCTAATCTTTCACTGTCCTATTGAGCAGCTGTGGTTGTTGAAGATGGGAGAGCAAGTGTTTCATCACTCACAAAACCTTCAACTCGGTGGATCTGGAGATTGAACCGGCGACCTTCCAATCACAAGTCGATCTCCTTATCCACCAGACCACTGCCCTTTAACAGTGTCTGGGGCAAATAAATGGTGTTATCGATTGATATTAAAACGCACAAAATATGAACATACCATACTGAAATGTCAACTTTTGTGAAGAATAAAAATCTCTTCATCTGACATGGAATCAAATATATATGGCTGTATTTTGTCAATGTTAACAATATCTGTCAGTGATTTTGGGCAGGACAAGTGAAAGTCTTTAATGAAAAAGGTATTTTTAATAGGGGATCAATATCAGACTATATCATTGGCAGTTTTGTCTTAAACCATTTTCAGCAATTGTTTGCAGCGGTGATAAAACATGAATGCATGACTGTGAATAAAGAGTGCATGCACTCTTTATAATGAAAACTGCATTGTACCTGAATGCAGGCCCCCGTCTTGAGTTTACAAAGACTGCAGATGAGCGACCAACGACTGGGCGGAATATGAGACACTTTGGTGATTGGTTCCATTCGCTCCGGGCATGCAATGCTCACCTAAAGGAAAAGAAAATCTCTCAGTTCTCATTTCTGCAAATCTTCTATAGAAATCAGAGTATAATTTGAGAACACAGGTTGTCACTATGTGAGGAAAAAATATCCAAAAAGGATTTTAAACAGTCTCTGCTCACTTTAGACCTGAGACGTTTCAAACATAAAAGTTAATAACATTATTCAAGCATATAAACAGCACACAACAATAAATTACATTGACGCAGTATTTTCAAATGATGCAGGTGACAATAAAATTGGTAAAAAATGGAGGCATTTTCATTTTAGGCTCTCTGAAAAGATTTAAGTTATTTCAATTCTTGACCCATAACTTTTCAAGTTTTCAAGCTCTAAAAACATTAAAGTCAAGAACCTTCTAGACTCTACAGCACTCCAAAGAATCTTAAATGTGTTCTTCTTCCCATAAATTCATTAGCTTATTTTTGGAAGGTTGGATATGAATTATTAATAATTTCTTAAATAGAAATAATAATTTCTTTCTGGAAATTATTAACAATTTCTAATCTGAGGATACAGAGTGAAACAATGATTAGCAAACAACAAAACCTAAAGTCAATATTCATTGTACTAATTTATGCAAGTCCTCCACTCCAAGAAAGCTTACTTCAGGTATCCAGAGTGCACAGCTTACATGACCCCATTTGGTTCCAGCCCTGGTAGCCTTCATTGCACCCCCACTTTTAGGACAGAGCAGGCACTGCGGATTGATGCCAAGCACACAAGTTCTACACATCCAGTGACCATCCGGTACCTTCACAATACCATAGCAGGCCTGCAACAGAACAAAAGTGTGATGAGCACCCAGAAACAAGCCACTCTAGCAGACGAAGGTTTAGATTCAGATAAACTTGATCATTTTAATTACTTTCTAGCAGCACATTCTAAACATAATTCCAGTAAACTAATTAGTCTTTCTTCTGTTCATCATTAAAAACAATTTTTTAACCTTTTTTGCATTTAGAAACTTTTTCTTAAACTCTGGTAACCTCAAAGCAACAAAAAAAACGTTATCAGATGAGCTTTACATGGACAGCAGAAAAATCTGACCTGTTAAAAATATTTAAATACTTAGAACAGTGAATTTAAGACTTTTTAAGGCCTAAAACCTGGTATTTTACATTTTAGACTTTTAAAGACCCCATGTTCATGGATAAACAATTCAATCATATGGAAGAAACAAACTCAAAAAAAAAAAATAAATAAAAAAATCTCACCTGATGTACACAAATGTTACACTTGTCACAAAACACCATATCATTGCCCTCCTCACTGTCAGGTGAGCGGCACACATCACAGATAACGTCTTCATCGTACTCAATTCCCAAGCCTTCCTCTGTCTCAATGGCGTGGTTCATGTTCTCATGGCACCGCCTCTCCAGCGCCTCCATCACCTGCTCCATGGTTAGCTCATTCACAAATCCATCCCCTGACGAGGCACACAAACACAGCCCAATCATTAACAAATAAAAAACTGCAAGAAAGATTAAAGCTGTATAAATGTTTTACCCATTAAACCAAGTTCAGCATTGAGCTGCTGGAGCCAGAATAAATCCATGTCGTCCAGGTCATATCTGCACATGGCCTCTGCCAGCTCCTTGATGTTAACATAACCAGTCTCCAAAGAGTCCTGACTCCAGCACTGAATAAATTTCCTTGGTTTTGTGAAGAGAACTTCCTTTGGTTTCTCTGCTATGTTCCTAATAGCACAAAATAAGACAGGGGCACCCATTAAGACAGCTAAAAATACTTGATCTTTTAATAATGCAGAGCCCCAAAAAATTCTATGTATTTTTATTTATAAAATTCAATGTATTATATGTAGAAAAAGCAACAAAAAAAATCAATATATGCAAGTGAGCAGAAGCAGGACTCAAATTAGAAATATATAGGGAAACCACATAAACCCTATTGACAACATTTCACTATTATTTTTGAGGAATCGCCAACTATATATTAGCAAATGGATGAATTATTTCTTAAATAAAACTTTGTCTTACATCATTAACTTGTTTTTTTTTTTCAAACTCCGGTAGCATCAGCCGATGGCCAGGCAAGCCGGGCACATCATTAATCCGGCACCGAGCGGGGCCCTCCTCCACCCTGGCCTTAACTATTATTTGTTGCAATTGGGCAACAAATTCTCTCATTCCAACTCATACCAGAGGAGGGAGCATCGATTCCAGAGCTGAAGGGAGACGCGCGGAGGCCGTACTCGCCATCTCGAAGGCTAGACTTAGAATTTCCAGCAGTTTAGAACACGTATGGTTTCAACAAGGGATCTACAGAAAATGCGCCTTGAATCACTAGGGAAAGGTCTTCTTAGAGGGAAGATAGGATAAATGGAACTAGCTAAAGCAATAGTTTTCAGACGCTGTGTGTGATAAAGATGGCCTCCACTAGCCAGTGGGGCAACCTCTATTTCGTGACAGCCTTCCCTATTGTCTGCTGTCCACCAAGCATACAACGAGCTGACCAGAACTTCTAAGATTCCAGGTCCTTCTACATAGACTCTCAGTGCTTAGACTGGGTAAATGGTACCAGGGGTTGGTGCTGCCTCCTCTCCGGCAAAGCTTGGAGGTTCACTACCTGAGTTTTGAAGGGTACGGTAGGAACCTTGGGCACATATCCAGGCCTGGGCTTAAGAGTAACATGAGTATGACCAGGTCCAAACTTTAAGCTGATATTGTCGACAAAGAGTGCCTGTAGATCCCCCACCCTCTTATTCGAAGCCAACACAACCAAGAGTGCTGTCTTAATTGACAGAAATTAAGCTCTACTGATTCAAGCAGCTCAAATGGAGGACCTTGAAGTCCTCTAAGATCAACGAAAAGGCCCATCTCACTGTTAACTGGTGTCATCCCAATGTGTTGCCTTCAACCGAAAGGTGACAGGCAGAAATCACGGCGATGTAAATCTTGAGGGTGGGTGGATGGAGAGAGTTCTTGATCCAGACCCTCTGGGAGGAAAGTTAGTACGAGTTCAACGAGGCAGCTGCTAGGGCTATTGGTGAGAGTGACACCAGTCGATGAACCAATAGAAGAGTTCTATGAACAAGGTCGATTAGGCCAATAAGGTGCCACCTTTAGGACCTCTGCCGCGTCCTCCCTGATCTTGCACAGAAGGGGTGCAAGGGGGCTCATCGGGGAAAATGCAAATAAGCGTTTCTTCCTGGACCAGATCTGCAGCAGCGCATCTATCCCCAGAGGAGCCTAGGACAGGGCGTAGAACAGTAGCCAATGAGCATTCTCTGGGGTGGTAAACAGGTCTACCTCTGCTATACAAAGCACTCCCAGGGGATGGAGTCGCCGTTGTTCTGACTGGGGTATCTACTGAGAAAGTGTATCTGCCGAAAGGATCAACCTGCCGGAGTTTGGACTGCCACTAGGGAGAGCCCCCAGTGCTAATTCCAGAGAGCGAGAGCTGACAACAGGGTAAGTGTATCCTTCCTTGTCAATCGATATACACCACCACCGCCGTGTTGTCCATCCTGACCAACACTTGTTATCCCTGCACCATTTTCCTGAAGTGCTTTACCATTAGTGAAACTGCCACAAGCTCTAGACGATTTATGCACCAGGAAGCGTACATCTCGGTCCAACCCTAAGATTGTGCTTCTGCCATACAGCACTTCACCCTGGTCCTTGAAGCATCAATGGTCACTACTATGCGCCTGGCAGTTCATCAGGGGGACACCGGCATGGAGGAACAGAACATCCTTTTAAAAAAAATGGTGATTAGACAGCAACAAGGCGCCAAGTTCACCTTCAGTTGCCCTAATGCAATGCTTGCGATGGAACTCGGAAGTTGAGACAAGCTGGAGTGGTCTCATATGCGGAATAACCGCTACTACGGAACCCATATGCTAAGAAGCCTCTGGAGTTTTCAGAGGGACCACCAATTTGTGCACCTTTGCACTCTGCCTTCAGGAGGCTCAGGGAACGACCTCCAGGGAGGCGTGCTCACATGTTCTATGAGATTAGCTCCATAGCAACAAAGATATGCTGAGGCCGGGGGTCAGACGGCTCCTTTCTGGGTTGATGCGAAGCCCAACGGCTGAGGTGACATAAGACACTGTCTCTGTCACAAATCAACTTAGACCTCGACTAGGCAAGTATCAGTCAGTCGTCCAGTACACCAGGACTCAAACCCTTTCCTGTATAACGGGACTAAGCCACATCAATCACCTTTGAGAAGTTGCGAGGGGACAGAGACAAGCTGAGGGGAGGACGGAGTACTGATGCACTCAACCTTCAAGGCCAACCAAAGGGGTCTGTGCCGAGGGAATATACTCACGTGAAGTATGCATCCTTCAGATCACTTTTGGCAAACCAATCCTCTGGACGAACTAAATGGATTATGGACATTATCCTGAGGAAGCCTCAAGAGACAAGCTTTCTGAAGATCCAGTTGAAGATTGGACGCATCCCGCCTCTGCGTTAGGGAACTAGAAAGTATGGGCTGTAACCCTCTTTCCATGTTTGGCAGGAAAAATGGCTCGATTGTACCCTGTGTAAGGGGAATTAATCTCCTCATGCAGGCCTAGGGCCTCTGTAGGTGAGCCAGAGGACAAAAGATCCCATTGAACCTGGGCGGCTTGACTGCAACTGCAGTTGACAGCCGTGCCGGAAAGTGTGTATGAGCCAAGGAACATAATGAGAAGTTCCCACAGAGCTTCCTAACTTCACTAATGGCGGCATACATATTTCGCTGATAGTTCCAAAGTGGGCAAGAACTAGTGGACTCAACGGTGGGGTCCGCAGGGAGCCTAAGTGGAGACATACCTGGACGTTCAGGCTCTACCTTGGAGCAGCATCCAGTTCCAGCCGAGGAGGTCTAACTTGAAGCTAACTCCGACATGCAAGCTGGTAGCCACCTACGCTGCACTGCATCAGACGCCACACCCTGGATTGTGTCTCTAAAACAAGAGCTGCATTCGGATCTGCAATGCAGGCCTCCTGGTGGTGCACATAACCCAGGAAGTTTAATTTTTAATGAAACTGAGATCGAACATGTGGGCCTGCTGCCTGATGGTGGTGGCGGCATCCCCTCCTTCCAAGGGAGGGCAGGTTGGTGGCGAAGCCCACACAGCAGCTAGACATGGGGCTGATGATCAGGGGGGGACTGAGGAGGTTTTCTCCAGCGTCAAGCAGGCGGTGGGGCACCGACTTAGAAAGGGAGTTGCCATGTCTCTTCCTCCACGGCGTCATAAACTCTCTCAGAACCGCTGCCCATTTCCTGATCGTAGAGACCCGCAACGTAAGGTCCTGTAAAGCAACCCTGAAGAGGCCATCTGTGACCACAGGTGCATTGAGGAAATGTTTCCGATCGTGTGGGAGCATCTTAGCCAGGGTCGACCAAAGATGGTGTCTGTGGACTACTAATGTAGACATCGTGTGGCCAAGCGAGCTAGCTGCAACTTTCGTCACCTTGAGCGTGAAGACGGTAGACGCTCTCAAATCGTCTGCACAAGTGAACAAGTGATCTACTAAAAAAAGTCATACTTGTTGGTGGAAGGCAGTGAAAGACTTGTCGTCTCAGCAGATCTCCAGATAATCCACACAAGGAATAATCCACTGTCTCTGTAATTGTCTCTCACTGAGTTGCTCGTGTGTCAAGAGTAGGCTCCAGCAAAAAACAGGAAGAGCGTCAGGCTTGCATCCGCTTTATGCGGGACAACGGATCATCAGCACGTTCGCTGATTGGCATTTTGAAAGAGTGTGGAGAGAGTAGAGCGCTCCTAGTGGAGCTTCCCATAGTCATCATCAACATAAGTCATAGTGACCAATCGATGTGGAACACAATAACATATATGCGCTGCATAGATCCTTTTGTTGTTTTTGAATATAGATTTTCTTACTAATAAAAAAAAGTCCAAACTGAAGACAACTGTAAACTTTTTACTAGGTTTTACCCATTATATTTTCCATGCTCTAGCAGAAGCACATTGGCACAAAAGAAGGTGATTGGTTTATAAATACGAAAAAAAAAAACAGGACTTTTCTTGGTTACCTACAAGATAGGACATGTACAAACCCGTTTGCTTCTCTATTCATGTTGACATACCTCACAGACGGCTGAGGAATAGTATCTGGACTGGCCAGTACTTGTACACCTTTCTCCCATTCCTGCTTCCAAGTGTCTGCCAACAGGTAATATTCCTCTGAAATATGTTGAGAGTCCGGCACCTTCATTGCACTGATCAGGTCTTTTCTGAACACCTAGAAAATTGGTCGATAGAGAAGGTAATTTTCCCAACTTATTTTTTTTTACCAATAAATGTAACACATCTAAAAACAATGATTTGGTTTTACCTCTGCTGGTTTTTTCTGGGCAGAGGTGGGGGTGCCTGCTTTGCTTCCATACTTGTTTGAGGAAAAGGATGTTGAGGGACCTGTACAAGGAAGTAACTATGAATAAATAACACATATAATATAAGAACAAACTCTGAAATCTTTACGGTTCAGCTTTACTCACTCTCATTGTCTGAACTGTCACTGCTGCTTGAAGTCCTGAGTCGTTTCATCCTGACGTCTCCTGCAAAGAGCCACAAGACACTTCAAAACCAACTTCTTCAAAAGTCCAAAAAAGTAGTTGATTTAGAATCTTTTTTTCTGTATGCGATCACTAGCTAATGGTGCAAAGAAATTAACAGAAGTATTAAATAACTTACTACATTGATTATGGGGATGAATTTCAAGTGTAGACGTCAATATTTTTGCACCAATAGACTCTATGTATGACCCTCTGCGTACTTCCGCTAAACATACTTTCACATTCGAGTTCACTCCTACGTAATATTGTACTATGCCCAATGTAATATCTTTGCCTTCGCATGCCCAGTCATTACATTTTTTTTTTCAATCAACTGTCATTTGGATCATTTTAAAAAGCAGGAAATACTACAGAAAAAAAACATAAAAATTACATTGATTTTTAAAAAGTTAAATAATACAACAATCATTTTCCTACTTCACTATAATTCTCTCCATTTTTGCTTCTCATACAGAGTTTAATAATGGTTTACTATTCATAACTAGAAACAAACATTTGAACCAGAAGACATTCACTTTAATAGACATTGCTTAAAAACCCTAGCATTAAGTTTGGTTGATAAAGAGCTTGATTATCTGACGAGCATGATCCTGACTACACCTCCACGTCCCATACTGTACTCGGCATGAAGTACTGTTCCTGCTCTGATACTGAAAATGCCAGACTTATATCATTCTATATTTTGCTATGTTACGCCAGTCTGTCTTCTGAGACTTGTTGATATATTGAAATGATCAGCTGGAACACCAATTAAAAGACGTTTCCTAAAACTCTCACTTGGTTTAGCTCATCGGTTTACATCTTTATTAGCTTATGGAGACACAGAGCTGAGAAACTTATCTCCTTAGATACACCTAAAGAATGTTTATTTGAAGTCTAAACATACTTTGTAGAAGTTTACCGCAGAAGTCCATTCAATCATGACTATAGAGAAAACATAACATCTAGAGACGACTAACAGTTCATACTTGTAAAACTAAGTTGAGTTGTAATTAGAAAAACATTTACTTTAATAAACAAAAACATGAATCAATAATAATCTACTTATGTATTGCCTTTAAACCTCATGAACTCTTTTAGTATCACATATAATAATAATTGGTAATTCTCAATGATATATATATATATATATATATATATATATATATATATATATATATATATATAAAATTACTTATCAATTTTTCAAGTCTGAGCTATCTGTACAGGCTATTTATATGTTTTAATACACAATAGATAATCTAAAATCAGATCTGTAAATTCACATCAATCTGTTAATTCACAAAGCCACCAAAATTACAAAGGGAATTCCCCCATTAAAATAAATAACTATTTTTTTTAATCGTGTCCTGATGTTAAATGACATTAAAAAAAAATTCAAATAATACCTAATAGTCTGGTTTTGTTCAACTTGTTTGAACTTTGTTCAAGCTTGCTTGATTTGTAACAGAAATTAAATATTTTATTGTGATAATTATATCTGATAAGGGACAAAAAATATAATATTGTTTGGCCAACTCAGTCAGCCCTAACTGAAAAAATGTTATGGTGGGTTCCTGTAAAGGAATTCCAGAAGCTCCAGCCGTACTGCGAGACCGTGTGGAGTTTCCAGATGAATCCTCATTGTGGAAATATACTGATAGACTGCACTCGCTTGCTCACAGATGAGAAGCGTGTATTTCATCTTACTGGCACGGTTATTCAACATATATTTCAAAATCAGGCCGTTTTGACAGAAACTCTGTCTGAAACCATTCAAATAACAAATTGTGACTAATCAACATCTCCCTTGTCAAATAATCAAGTTGATTAGTCGTGGCAGCCCTCCACTTACCATAAATTCTAGGAGCATGCTACTGTTTTTCTCAGTGCTTCTTCTGTGTCCTTCTCATGTCTGAAACAAAAATGACAAGGCTTGAAGAATTGTTAAATATTTAGGTAGTTAAACAGAAAATGTAACTGCTGCAGACCCTCCGAAGCAAAGAGCGTTCTGTGATTTAACATGCTTCAATACCGGCCTGAGAGACCTTAAATAAATATTAACCCTGCTCATTCAGGGCAAATCAGCCAAACCACACATACAAAACTGCACAGACACACCTTGAGTAGGAAACTTGTAAGAAAGCCAAAAAATGTACATCTATTAACATTTCTGAGAAAACTGATCTAGACTTTCTGTTTTTACATTTTTACCATTTTCACAATAATAGGAACAGATCATTCATAACCTTCAGGTTTAAACTTTTTGTACATGCTATGAATACCAAAAGACTGGAAACAATCTGAGATTGCTGGTACTTCAGAAAATAAAAGGGATTTTATGGGTGTCCATTGAGGACAGGGTTAGTGAATTTAGATGAGTGCACTGAGTGACCTAGATCCTCAATAAAACAACAACCGAGTGGCTTAATCACACTTCATCCAACTTTAAAATTGAATATTGAAATTATGCTTTAATTTCTTTAGCTGAAAATATAGAGGCTAAGGTAATCTATAAAGGGGGCCTACTATGAGACTTTAACGAGTTCTCTAGATATTTTAAGGCAAATTCTCAATTGTCAACTTTTTTAGCACATATCTATAAATAAATAGAAAAAGTCACAGTAAGCTTCTTCCCATTCTGACAGAACCAAACGTGCTTTCAAACCGAGTGGAGAACGTCTGGCTGTGGTTTGCATAGAACCCTTTTCAGATGTGATTTTTATTAAAAACTGAAAAGATTAAAACTGAAAGTGGGTGGAAGACCAATGACCTACTTGGAACATACTAGTCCACTTAACTTCTATGAAATGTAACATACTAATACAAAACTGTGAAAATTATTAGACTGCATAGTGTGACCCCCTTTTCACTGAAAAAGGGGCATTCAGTTCAGACCAACTATTAATTTTCCAATCACAAGTCTTCAAATAACTCTCACTGAAGATAGGGTAAAAACCCACAAACTCTAACAGACAGAGCACCCCACACCCAAAACTAAAGATCAGCTTGGCTGAGATCAACTTCTACCCCACACCCACCAATGACCACCTCAGTGTGCCACAAGCTGTTCCTTTCAAAAGAACTGACATACATTCAGAGCACTAGAAAATGATGGGCTGTGTGTGAAATAAATCAAATTAAATTTTTTGACTGGTCCACATACTGTATCCTTCCATAATAAACAATTAGTTTAAATAAGCAAACCTAAACCACACTTACTTAATATATGGAAAGCATACTATAAACTTCCAGCTGTTCTTTTTATAATTCCAGGAACTCTACGCCCCCTGGATCTAAACAAGCATGTCAGATCAAAAGTGTGCATGATTTACTACTTATTCTGCGATCTTGCTGTTTAAGAGCCTTTTTGTACAAACAGGATAACCATGGTCAAAAAAACCCTTCATCTCTTCTTCACACAAAAACATCTGCTTCATTGTAAAACTGTCAAAAAAATTAATAACATAATTCACTTAAATAATACTGTTAACAGCTTTTATGAATTATTTGTGAAATTTAGCCATCAGTCTAAAATTATTCTTCATAAAGAATTCCCCACTTCATCAAACACAGCACATGGTTTGTTACGTGATTTTGTTATTTTTAGTGAAATGACTTATGTGTGCATACCTTTGCCTTAGCAACCTTTATTTACCAGAAATGTATCAGATCTTTCTTTTTAAAAATGTTACTTTTGTTCTGTAGCACAGCCTCTTGAAAAGAAGAAATCGGATTAAAGCCCAGGAGCAGGGATTCTGAGTAAGGAGAAGCTACAGACCCTGAAGGCTCACCTGCAACCTCAACCTCAGCCTTATACTCCCAGGCCAGGCATATCACTTTTTAGAGGCACCTGCTGTGCGGAGGTGAAACTGCAGAAAATGGAAACTGTCTTTCCTACATCTTTGAACAATATATACATTAAAACACTAAGCTACTGCTGCAACGCAAACCAACATTGTGTAAACCAACATTATTTTACAATTAATATTAGATTGGATTAAATCTATACCAATGAAAGTGTACAAATTATTTTATGACATTTTTCATACATTAAAAACATTTACATTACAATAAAAAATAGAACATCGATGAAATTGGATAAATTATTCATTTTTAATGTAAATTATTTTTTATATTTTAATATAAATTATTAATGATCTATGATGTTTAGTGGGGCTTTTTTTTAAAAGAGAATAAAGACTTGCATACGATGCTATCTAGCTGAAATTAAATCCAGTCACATAGCATCCCACACAGCATTTTATGCTAAAGCGCAATTAAACCATAGCATAGCATGTCCTTAAAGTAGGTTCTCTTGCTGTAGAAAGTTTTGATTCTGCAGCAGAAAAAAAGTGCACTGTAACAAACTACTTCCACTTTGATAGTTCTTTATTTGCCTAGTAACGAGTCTGTCAAATCAACAAAACTCAAGCTATATTTTAGGAGTAATTTTCTCTCACACTGATAAGATCCATCATTAATCAGTTATTCCACTGAAAACAAAATCGTGCATATACAAATTAACTTTAACATGACAAAACATACCTCTTTAATCTTTATGCTAATGGAAACATAATTCATAAAACTAAATACAATTAAAAACATATGTACTCTACTTTAGGTGCCATTGAAAGTCATAGAGCTTTTTCTTGACGCAGAGGACTGTGGGTATTTTCTCATTTTAGCCAAAAATAGTACACAACTATGTTTGGAAACCCATTAAATATCTTTTCACCTTTAACACATGAATAGTGTGAGCAAGCAGGTGGGTCTCCAGGTACACACATATTGTTGAAGATTTCGCGGGAAACATTGAGGGCAGCGCAAACCGAATGAGGGCAATCCGGATTCCGGAATTCCACACAGACGCTACTTCCGTTCCAAACTTTCTAATACACAGTTGACTTGCCGCTTTAGGACATTATAACCATGTTATAAATATCACACCAACTTACTCAAAGGTACGTTTAAACATGCGGCATCATTTCGTTAACCAAAAGAGAGACTACGAAAAGTTATTCGCTATTACGCTAAACACAAAACCTCCTCTCCAGGTCAGAAAACCCCACCCCCTGTTGGTTAACCTAAATTATGATGCAACGAGAAGAAATATATGTAAACTCTGAACCCGGAGTGAGTTTAATATGACTCACTACTCTCGCTCAAGTGTTCATAATGAACTTGAAGCTAACATGAGCAGGGCAAACGTGGAAGCTAGCGCGGGCATACATTAGTACAACCACACCAGTGCCTGCATGAACACCATGTGAGTGGGTTGAGCATTAGCCGCTGCTACTGTCCTCCATTGCTGGAGGGTTCCTGACGGCCTTGGCGCCAAACTCGAGCCGACGTAACTTAACGTTAAATATGACGAGCCTCTCAATAACTGCCATTAACGGAACCTCCACACTGCCATGAAGCCACTTCCTGTGCCTATGAAACGCTGAGTGTGGAGTACGTGTTAGTGACGTTTATCAGAGGCTTAAGCCTTACAGATAGCCATAGTCATCTGTTTGTGTAAAGCCGTGATACTTTTCTGCTCGTAGAGCAATTTGTAGAATGCTACATGGAGGCCTGGATCACTATCACACTGAGCTCTGTGAGGAAAACACGCGCAGTATTGTTCGAGCGGCACCCTTACCTTACACGCAAAATACAGTTCTCCAAATGGATCCTGTGCGCCGATATACTCCACGGAGATTTTTTGCAAGCCACCATTCAAGATGTTCGGTAAAATAGCATTTATGTTATTTTTCCCCTCTTCTGTCCCACTGTCAATATCCCAAAAGCAGAAATCTCCCTCTCTCACCACGACACAACAGCGCTATTGTACTAGCCGACCGCTGGATCCTAAACTCCGTCCTCTCACACCCCTGCAGCTCAAGAGCAATAGCCATGACCATCCTGAGTTCCAATCGGCGCGCTATCCACACTTTTATGGAGGCGAAATGAGAATTAGTGTGTCACAAACCATAGTATACATAAAACGTATCCGAGCGGGTCCTGGATGTGTACTTTTTCTGGTTAGATTATGAAGTGCAGATCGATGAATGCTCAACCGGCTGTATTACCCACAAACCACTGCGCTCGGCCGGAAAGAGAGTTGTCTGGGACCCAAACAAACGAACCCTCCCTGTAAAACTACTTATTTTGAAAGAAGCAGCACATACATAAATAAATAATATAAATATAGTGTTATATTTAGTATTAGAATATTTTATAATGAAGGAATAGGAAATAATGAGTTTAGCGCTTGTATGCGTTGTGCGTAATGACAACTACTTCCGTCGCGTGATGTTTTAGTGCATTCCAGATCGTGCCCACTCTCGTCTTACACACTAAAAAGTATCAACATTTTCTTCTGAAAATAAATGTCTACTAAGGGTGAAAGTAATCAGATTGGGACGCAGCATTAAAAATGCAAACGTTTTCCTGTGGGCTGTAGTGTAATTTATCTCAGACAACTTTGCTTATTTTCTTTCCAAAAATATGGAATATTTATATTGCATATGAGCAATTATAATGATTTAAATATATTACATATGTATAAAATGTCTTGCTTTTGGTTTCTCAAGGCACATCTCTGCTATTTCAATTAAGAAACGGCTCAAGAAAATAAGTAAACAGTTCAACTTTCTTTGGATCTTGATGTGAAATGTTGATCTTATATATATATATATATATATATATATATATATATATTATTATTTTTATTCAATAAGAGCACAATTATTACTCTATCCCAGCTTGAGAAACCATCTGAGCCCTGTGTGTGTAAAAAAGCTCTCTCTCCCTGATAAGTTCTAGCAGCTTCAATTCAAGAATCTGAGGTGTTAATTTGATTCATATCCTTAAATCCCATGATGCAACTTTAGAGAAATGCTGAAGGAAGTAATGAGAAGTAACTGACAGAGATTATTCACAAGATAATCAATATGGAAGACTCATTCAACCCATATTTGCGTATAGCACACTTTTAAATGGTTAGAGAACTTTTATGCCATTAAACCAAATGGTAAACCTCCACTTTCCCTCCGGGAACAGGAAGTGACTGAAGTTGTAATGGCTCGACTCACTTGCTAATTTTGACTTTCATGACAACTCTGAGTAGGTAGAATTTTTGTTGAAGTTATAATAAGGTGTAAAGTTTTGTATAATTAAGTATGGGGCTACCCGAGTGAGAGCCAAACACCAAACCTGAAGTCTTATTTTTGACATTCTGATTCTCTAAATTGTTTCTTTTTGTCATTTTTATCTATCCGATAGTGATCCTGTGTCAATAAAGAAGCTGAAAACTTCCAAATTCAGTCCTCATTTGCTTTCTGTTAAAACCTGTGGGTGATGTCACGCATGGTATGTCAATAGTATATACTGTCTAGGGCTGCAACAGTTAATCAAATTAATCAATTCAATAGATTACAGAAAATGATTGATGAATTTTTTTTACAAAATAAAGCTTTTTTTTTTTAAGAAAAAAAATGGTTTGAATAATTTACTTCCGGATCTTTATTCAAGAGTGCCACTAAGACGAGTGATTAAAGCAAGAAGATAAAAAGCAAGCCTGTGAAAGCTCTCAGAAAAGTCCCAGAGGTTATCTCAGATGCGGGATAATTTCAAGATTTAGCATAGTTCAGCGCATGCACAGAAGATGAGCTCGCGTTTACTCAATATGTCAATAATGCATGTCAGAGTGTCTCGCACAGGAAATTCAGGTTGGGATCATTTTGTGCCAGTCTAAATAAGTGATGTTAAATATAACATTACAGAGCAAAAACAAATAGTTTACAGAACTTTAACTGGAGAAAAAAGGAGACGAGACAAAACTTTCTAACAAACAGAATATATTTGCAAATTACAGTTTGTTTTCCAAGTCAACAAAATATTCATTTAGAAACAAAAACATGACAAAATAATGTTTTTGTGATTATCTTAAAGTTTTTTGAATGACATTGATGTTGTGCTGCCGAACATATAACAACAAGCATCTTTTAGTGGTGCATTCAAAGTGAAGGTTTGAGTTTTTACATTCATTTGAGAACAGCGCAGATAAAAAAACATTTTTACACATTAAAAGACAAATAATACTTTACGAGGTAAAAAAAAATAGATATTGGACTCAAGGGCCATTCTAAGGAAAAAAACATGGCTAATATTCTATATATTTATACACATCTGCAACATAAACATATTTAAATAAACCTAAAAATATGCAAACAGTAATTTCACAGTTATCCCTTAAACACAAAATTTGACTACACAATAATAAAGACATGTACACCAGCAAGTAAGAGTAAAGGACTTCCAGTTAAACCAATATTTAAGGAAAAGCAAATTCAATTAACATTAAAATATTTTCAGCAAGTGATACAATTGTCTTTAGCAATGATTAATGAGTTTTTAGTTCCAGTTATCTGACTGAAGGCACTTGCCTTCCTGATTTAAATAAAATGAAAAAAATCAATTTAGCTAAATAATTGGCATCACAATATAAAATGTACTCAGTGGCTGCAATCCCCTAGTTTTTACATCCACTTCTATGCAATCCACATAACAAAAATCAATTGAAGTTGAACCCACATTACAATGAGGTGACCCTCTCCAGCAGTTTCACAGTCCCATCTGCATGTCAGCAAAGTTGAAAAAGTTATCAACATCTCGAGAGGATGTGTTTTTATTATCGGAGACAAATATCTGTGCACAGAAAAATGGAGATTATTTAGAACTCTTTAATAATCAGACATCTTCTAGACTAAAAAGTGACTTCTCAGACTTACTTTAGTCCCATTAAAGACTTCATTAGCGATGGCTCGGCAGGCTTCCACCACTCCATCTCCATTCAGCTCAAGGGCAATCACAGGGCCTGCAGGAATGCAGATCACTCGATTACTAAAACATGTTCAATTGAGAAAGACAGGCTCTATAAAGTGAAAAAGAGGCATTCTGGTACCTTTGGTTATCCACTCGATGAGGCTCTCTGCGTTTTTCTGAAAGACTCTGTTCACGTCCTCCGGACGCATGGAAACCTCTTTGGTCTGAATGAGGAAAAAGCCTTTGGCAGTCGCCTACACAATGAATAATGTGAAAAAATAATAAGCAAAAACTTCAATTGAACCATTAAATTAAACGATACATGAAGTTTCAGCTAAACCTGTAGATCTATCAAGTACAGAACAACGTAATGAAATATGGTGTGAAAAAAACAATAAAAGGTATTAGGGAAATCTCAAAGGGTAGCAAAATCTGACCTTTAACCCTACTAATACCCCTACTAATAAACTAACTAAACAAAAAATACAGCCAAGTGAGCTGTATGATGAGGTTTATGAACAAAAATGGCTTAAACAGCACCTTAGCATTATGATCTGCAGCAGAAGTTAAAGCTGTCCTTAATTTGATCCAAAACAAAAAGTCGATTGGTTTCCTCTTGATCAAGCTGAAATGTAATATATGTCGAGTTATGTCAAATTAAACCCATATCTCTCCCCCATTAGAGGGCCATTGAACCTTAATGAGCACAACAAAAGCAAAAGGTTTAATTGTTAGCAGTTTATCCACATTCTAGAAACTATTTTAAAATATTATTTAATGAAAATTTCTAATTGTAAAAATGTGAAATATTTTACAGCTTACTTGAATTTGTTTACTTTTGTGTAATCTACTTGTAAATTATTGGAAAATATTTTCTACACTTTTAATTTAAATGTGCTGCATCAAGTGAACTTGACTTTTCAGACATTTCTAGCATGTTTTGATACTGGACCCTCAAAAACATGCCTCAAATCATATTCAGATCCTTTTTTGGGAGCTTAAAATGCGTCAATAGCTGTAGCAACGCCAATTGGAAATAGCACCATCAACTAACCAATCAGATGAACCGCTAATTCAGCTCATCTCAGTGAAAAGCATACATGCTGACTGGTACACAAGTCGTTTTGAGAAGCACAATCATTTGAGGTGACTCAAAGCCATTGTTTATAATAAATGCTGCCTTTTGAAGGTAATTAAGGATGCAGTTATAGTCTAAAGGGGTCAAATAGCTATTATAAATGATTTAAAAGTGGCAACTTTAAAACATATATAATAATGTTGTTGTGTATGGGTAGCTTACAAATTTACCTCTAAATTGTGATTGTTATTGGGGTTCCATTCAATATGATTTGGGCTAACTGTATGGCCCTAATTATGAATTAATTAAAAACATCCGTTCAATGACGATGCTTTAGATCTGACCTCATCGATAAGCTTGCGGGCGTTGGCAGTGGTGTAGTCCCCAGCGAAGAACACAAACAGACAGGATTCATCGCTTTCTTTGCGCCTCCCTCCTTTGGTCAGTGGCACGATGCTCCTACTTGCTTCAGTGGCAACTCTCACAGCCTTAAATTCTGACTCCGGATCCGGTAGAGGCACATGGTCCAGGACGGCTACATCCTCCGGGAGGAGACTCCAATTGGTCTCTCCAGAAACAGGGGTGAAGTCATGAATATTGCTCCAGTTGTTGTTGAAGATGCTGAGGCCTGCGTCTTTAAAGTGGAATGCCAGCTCAGGGTAGTAATACTGGTAGCAGCCAAACTTCATGCCGGTCGAAGACTCTATTATGGGTTGGGTGGCACAACACAAGAACACATCCATTTTCTTGCAGTCTCTGGTGCGAAACTGCTGGCAGGCCACCACACATTTGATATCTTTGCAGTCTCTGAAGAACACGCTGCCTTTGACCGGCCCCAACATAATGCGGCAGTTTACACAGTCATCAATGGTTATAGTAGCTGAATGGTCAAAGACGAAGATGTTGCAGTTCTCACAGTCCTGAATGACAAACTGTTGCCCATTGAGTTTGCCTGGTAACCGACCCACAGTCTCATTCTTGAGGCCTGTAAGCATGAAGTCTTTGGGGTCAACCTGCAAGAAAAATAACAGAGTAAAAACCTTATAACCCAACAGAGAATTATAGATTTCTTTGCCAAGGCAACTGAGCTTGAAATTAGGGCTGGGCGATAATTCGATATCGGTAATAATTGTTGATAAACAATTTATTGATAAGACAATATAGAGAGAGGTAAATAGAGAGTTCGGAAACTTTCTGACCAGCACGTTTCTAACGGCTCTTCCCAGTTACGCACTATTCATGCACTGAGAATAAAATCACTTTTATCGTATTTTTTTTCGCATACAGGAAGGCCAAGCAGAAGCCGGTCTTTGCTGGGAAGCAAACTTGGGCAACTTTTGCTTCTGATTGTTTATCTCGTTGACTGACATCTTTTGAACCTATGGAGAAACGTGCTTACATCAGCAGTGAAGAGAAACATGCTTTGGAATAAACAGACCCATAGTTTATTTGAAGTCGAAACACATGCAAGTTTACCACAGTAGCGCAGTCCCTTAACCCCAGAAACAGTTCTTTCTCATCATGAGAGGAGAGGATTGTCAGCTTTCGTTTCAAGAAAGTAAAGTTAAAGTTGATAAATTATGACTTTAATAAACAAAAAGCATATTTTCAGTGATGGCGTTTTACGAATCTCATGAACTCATTTTATAAATACATATATAATTGTTACAAATAATACTTGGTAATGATTAAACACAAATATATACTTGATGACTGAAATTTGTGCTATTTTTGCTTTTAGTATTATTTTTTTATTTTTTTTTATAATTTGTGCTATTTTTAAAGGTTACAACTACATTTTTAAGAACAATTTATCTGAAACTTGCTACAAATTAAATGAAAATGAACGAATTTCCGCTCATTAACAAATGTATAAAAAGAAAATGTATTAATCTTGGCCAGATATATAATACATTGTAATGATTTAAATGATACAATAATATTACCCTAAACTGTTCATGTTTAGAAAATGTTTGCTTAACACTTTCAAAATATAGTAATAGAAGATCCTCAGTTAATGTTCAAGTTTATACAGCTTGATAATATTGTGTTAATTAAAGATATCGACTGATATGGAAAAAAAACTATCATGTTATAGTTTTTGGCCAGTCATCACGGTGGCGCAGTGGGTAGCACAGTCGTCTCACAGTAAGAAGCTCCCTGATTCAAGCCTCGGCTGAGTCAGTTGGCATTTCTGTGTGGAGTTCTCATGTTCTCCCCATGATGGCGTGGGTTTACTCCGGATGCTCCAGTTTCCCCCACAAGTCCAAAACAGTCTATAGTGTATAAATTTGAATGAGTGTGTGTGTGTGTGTGGATGTTTCGAGCTGGAAGGGCATCTGTTGCATAGAACATATCCTAGATGAGTTGGCGGTTCATTCAGTTGTGGCGACCCCAGAAGGGACAAAGCAGACAAAAAGATGGATGGATGGATTTTTTGGCCCTACTTGAAATAGAGACTTCCAATTGGCTTAAAGACGCAACTCTGAATTCCAAGCAATTGTTTGAAATCTGTGCAACATGTAGAATTATTTTATATTGCAACCTGATTCTTTTATATTATAATCACTATCTTTCATCACTATTGTATTCTTTGTGTATTTAGTTTTTGGTTGAATATATTCACCAGAACTGGGTGTGGCTGAAGATGTACACAAATTATGTTTTAACAACTTTAAAAAAGGCATAATATGACAAGCATTTTCATCAAATTTCAAGAATTATTAGTACTAAGTCCAATTTGTTTAACCCGTTGGTAGATTTTTTTAAAATATTGTTTAAAAAGATTTTTAGACATTATTTATATAATTTTGTCTTTTTCCATTAATTTCTTGCAGGGTGTCAGTGTAATAACAAGTTCTTGCATGGACACAGACAGAGAGAGGAACTTGACATTCTAAAGAGAATCTGTCATGAAAATCTGACGTTGTTTTTCTTCTGCTTTGAAGCACCACTATTTAAATGTTTTCTCTACAAATCCATTAAAGATTCAAACAGCAACAATCAAGTACTTCAGTAAAATAAAAGAGCATTATATTCCAGTCCTAAAAATTGCATGGTTATAAATGATGCTCTGATATTGTGAGAAAACATGTACTATACTCGTTCATATTCTAGACTACTCGCTCGTTGTATAAAATTAGGGTTGTACTTTAGGGTCTGCATGTGCAGCTCACAATGGAAGGATCGTTGATAAAAATCATTTCTCAACAAATTTCATCTTGTAATCGAATAGTTGGTACACTCCCTAAACAGTTTGATGCCAGTAATTTAATAAAATAGGAGGGAAAGAAAAGACAATGGCGCTGAGTTTTATAAGCAGAGAGGGTGTTGAGTTATTAGCATAGGCTACACTGCAAAAGATAAACACAAGCTGATTTAGCAAGGTTTAATGTTACATTAACAAAAACCAATGAATTTGTTTAAATAACTGACATTAATGAAAAGTCTTGACAAGAGCAGCTTCGGTCTAACACTCGGGAGTTGACAGTTAGAATTTAACATTCACTTCCTCTCTAAGAATTTAAACTCAGCTTTTTGGTCCATTTTTCTTTCTCTGTGTTGTGATGGCAGATTCTAAACTTTATTTTACCATTTGAGTCTGGGAGACTATGAATATGCTGGTCAGGTTTTCTGGTTTTCACATCATTACATTCCCTATTCAATCAATGTCAAACTCAGTTTTGTGGAGAACTTAGTGACAACAATGTACCTAATATGAAACTCACGCAAAAATACAAACAACTTTCAGCCAGTTAAAAGCAAAAGCTTGTTTTACTTTTAGATATCAAAGCATAAACAAGTTGTTTTCCAAGCAGGTCCAATGTGTTTTGGCTTACCAAAAGAAGAAAGTATTTGTCGGAAATAAGGGAATTTTCTGTGTGCAAACAAATAAAACCCAACAGGGGCAATGGTGAAGCATGACAGTGGGAGAAACATGGGGTACACCACACGATTGCACAACTATTTGGGGTGATTCAAAGACATTTATTTTATGATAACTACAGTAAAAAGGGTACAGTGATTATCTAGAGAGGTCAATCATTTATTATAAATCATTTTAAAAGTGCCTATAATGGTCCATGGCATCCCCAATTTTCTTCTAACCAGCAGTTAATTTGAAATGATCATACAGGAATAATATTTAATGTAGACGGTTCTTCTGGTTTTGGAAAAAAATATTGAAAACTGACTTTGTTGGGCATGTTGTAACTGGACGTCGACTGAGGACCTCTAGTGGGTCTGGACATCAAATTGTATATCTACTAGAACTTCAAACCACTACGAAAAAAACTATCAACAGACTTATTTAAAGCTTTTACACGCTTTTAAACACGTCGGTCTCTGAAATAAAAGCACGGCTCTAACTTCACACTTCCGGACACTCGAAAACTCCCATTAAAGAGCAGAAATGGTTTTTGTGGTGGAACTAGGTGGTACAGACAAACCCACCCTCTTCCTTTTTCTGATAGAGTGTCATTCATGTCATGTTAGTGGCGACAACACTTAAGTGCTAATCCCAAGCCCTGCGCTAGCTCAACAAGCGCCAGCCAAACAAGTGACGAGCCCGACGGTAAGCCGATAATAAGCTCGGTCTATAATTTACCTTAGCATTACCCCCCTCAAAAAACCTTTATTTGCTCAACCAAGAGCTAACGCGGAGACTCACCAGGACCACTGTCCCAAACCCATGCTAGCATGATAACACACGCTTCAAAAAAATTGGTTTAATGTTAAGCATTTGTCTAATATTCTAGCAAACAGTTTCATTCTGCAACGTTCATAACGCACTTATTCAAGGCATAAATGGTTTATTTTCATACCTTTTCGCGTTTGTCCCAGCTGTACTGCTTTGGAGGCTCCTGGTTGCAGTTGCCCAGCGCAGTGTTGTTGGTTTCGGCGAGTTCATTGCCCCCGACGTGCTCTTCCCCAGTGGGCAAAGCAGAATCTTTTTTAGGAGACTTTCTCCTCGATTTCTTGGAGAAGAAACACCCCATTTATGGACGATACGTTGGGTAGCTTGTTTGTGTGCCTCTACTGTTGTAAATACCAGGCGCGTTTGAAATAGTGTCGATTAGTCGCAATGACGCTCGCGCTCTCTCCCAGTGAAGAAAAATAATCAAGAATACGCAACCTGTGCGCTTCCCGTTTCCTTGACCCTGGAGCCAGCCAATCGCGACAGCGGATAGCGTTGCTAGGGCAACAACGAATCAAAGCTGAACTTCACCTACAGAGGGCGCTGTAATAAATTCAGTGTCCAAAACTCTTGGTTCCGATTGGTGATGCTTTCATGATTGTTCATTTAATATTCCCTTTGGCGTTGCTTCACATAATCTACAAGGAAACCGCGCTCACCAAAGAGAATAGCACATGATTATTCAAGTAACATCCCCCATTAGAACAAATAGAATTATTAAGATGGTCAGGACAGGTTGTTCAAATGAGCTTTTAGTAAAATAATCCCGTTTATTATATAATATATTTATTCAAATTAACAACATTTGTTCAATATATTTCATGTTTAATAACTATATGGTGAGTTGTGTAATAACCTCATTAAAAAAACACCACAACAATTACTTCATTAACAAAATAATACTTTTGGGATTGTTACGAAATGACTTGCGTACACAACAGTGAAAAGTTTGATAACATCTTTTTAAATTGCTTTTTCCTAAATAAGCCATCACACTATTAATTAACACACGCACTTATGGACTAGTAAGAAAAAATAATGGAATGATTTTAAATAAGTTTTTTTCCCCTCAAAGGTAGCTCACAACTAATAGAACTTCAAGTCCCAGATTTTCTCTTATTGCGCTTCACAGTACCAGGAAATTTAGTTTCTTGGAAGGTGTCCTTTGTCAGCTTCCATTTGTAGGGTTGAGGAATCAGTGATGTTGTTAAATAGTGAGTTTAGCAAACAACTGACAGCCCTATTTAACAATTGGTAGAATCCATAGTTTGGCAAGAACCAATAACATTTTAATGTGCCCTAGTTAGAACCAACCACCCAAAGAAAGGAAGACCAAGACCCCTAATGCCAAATATTATGAACAGTACCTCATGTGAAAGCACACAAGATTTTTATCACTAACAACTCAGCTGAGTTTGTGCAAACCAGGCGGTCTACTCTATGCTTAACCACTAAAACCACAAAGCACAAACGGTGCTCTGAAAGTGCTTCTAAAGTCATATTTTCTTCTACCTGCTATGTCTTTTTTTGTGCAGAAAATTGGAAGGTACGGTCTGCATACACCTTTCCCCAGTATAAAGCATGAATGGGAGGGAGGTGTACTGATGTGGGAGAGCTCTGCTGAAGACACTGGTGGGGATTTATCACAAATAATAAGTAAAAAATAGATGTTAAATGCTACAACTTTAGTGTCTTGTCTTAAGTAAGAATTGTATCAGCTGTATTATCTATGATATCACACAGCTGTCATGCAAGTCACACACAAGTTTCTAAAATACATTTAGCCCTCTTCAAGTTTTCCATTTGACTTCAAAATCTCCCCTGACATAATAAACAATCACAGGACCTTTTCAAATACATTTTTGTAAATTTTAACTTTTTCTAAAAAGAAAATCCTTTATTTCAGCATTGTAAAGATTAAGCGATTCATGACAACTAGCCATTATTATAGCAACTTGTCTGCACTGCACCCCATAAAAAGTTACACAATATTTAAGCACATTTTTGAGAACTATACTTGAGAAGATTTTCAGACAAACAACCTAACTTGTACTTGAGTACATTTTCACTGAAGTAACACATTTTTTACTAGAGTAGAACATTTGTTTTCTTCCCATTTGCTAAATTTGAAGCTCAAGATCTTTTAAACTTAATGACAATGTATAACTTAAATTTCCTCTACCACCCCAAAGACCCACAGACTGGATACAGAGTTGAGCAGCCCTGTTACAAAACAGGTTGGTGGAAAAGCACCAAAAAACTAATAGATCTTCAATGAAGTATTCTTCACATAACATTTAAACTCTAGTTAGTGATTTACCAGGTAAAGAAGTGAAAATACTGAAGTATAGAAGTTAACTGTTACCACCAGAAGCCTTCATATTCGTTGCACGTTTGTGTGCATGTGTCTTTAAGAGCCCGAGCCCTTCTTCTAATGTGATGCCTCTAGCATCACTTAGCATTACCCCTTACTCGCTAGACTGACCTGACCTGCTGCAGCTGAGGCAGTGAGCAGAGGAGGTACATTCAGCCAGCATCCTGCACCATGGAGGCGGCCACAAAAGCAAAGCCGTGGACAGCACGTTTCTCGAGGCACGGGTCGTTCTTTCCCATCCTAATATTCGTTGTAAGCCAGGGCTGGCGGATAACAGCGGATGACGGAGGCATGGAGGAACTTGCTACGGAGAAAGAAGCAGAGGAAAGTCACAGGCAGGACAGCGTGAATTTACTCACATTCATTTTGCTTTTGACTCTGACCATACTCACAATATGGCTCTTCAAACACAGAAGAGTGCGTTTCCTGCACGAAACAGGACTCGCTATGATATATGGTGAGGAATTTGTCTTTTTTTGTTAAATGTCGTCAGTGTCTCCAACCAGACAGGCAGCATTTTTGACGACGCAAAACCAAGCTGTCTGAGTCAAGCCAGGTTTATTTAAGTTGAGCATTTTGATATCTCTCGGTGTTTGAGACGGTCGTCGTCATCATGTGAAACCTAAGCTAGCGTTAAGCCTCGTATGAACGAGCCGTGTAGCTTGCTAGCTCGAGAGAGTGCTAACCAACTCGTTTGAATGTCACTGTGTTTCATAGTTGCTTTAAAGTAAAACGTGCTCCAACTGTTGGGATTTTATTGGTTACACAATGTCAGTTATATGTATTAACAAGAACACATTCTGCTTCTTCCAAGAATGTATGTCTCACTGGAGGGTTTCGTTACGTTTAAATGGTTTTATTGAACAAAGTGACTGCTGACTGATTTTACAGTCTGGTTTAGAGGAAAATCTAATGTTTTTTTTGTCTGCCACCAAAGTAAATGGGGTTAATACTCCCCCCAACCCCTCCCCCCAAAAAAAAATCAAATCAAACAAATATTAATAAAAAATTATTAGTTTTATTTGCTTACGTCTCTCGAAAACTTGAGCATACTAGTAAAATGCTCCTAAAATTAATCTAAAAGAGTATTTACCAATCACATGGGATTTTTGTCTATTAAACTTTTTAGCCTATTCAAAATTGATAATTGTATTGTTAAAAACAGATTTTGTCTTGACATTCAGACAAAATACAATGCCATCAGTTCATAACTTGGCCCCAGATTGGTCCATGCCTTCATGACACACCCAAACATTCAGCAGAAATTCATCTTTTAAGACCGCTTTTGGAAGTTTTCATAATATGATAAAAAAAGAGGCATTTGATCAACCTGATGAACTGATGGAACACTGAAAAAAGTTTCTAAGGATCTGATGAAGGAGGTTAATTGTTTCTGCTAATGACAACTTTCTTTTTGTGAAATTATATAAATATAGAGTTGCTTGTATTCACCAACTTTTCATATACTTTTATTGAACATAAATGTATTTTATTTTCATTATTTATTTCACTGTTTACTCAAACTATGAATATGTAGAGTTTACTAATTCAAATTATTAACTACAAATTAGTTTTACCAGAAAAGATGGATAAGTCTAGGGAAAATTCTTATATGTCCTTAAAACAACATCTTTCAATTAAAGTCTATTAAAAATAGACACACCATATGGGTTTTTATAGTGCATTTATTGATATTACACAATATTGGACTTTCTTAAAACGTTGTTTGGGTATTCTGTTCTGCAAGAAGTACTCTTAAAGTAAAGCTTTCTTGAAACACGTTCGTTTAACAAGAGGTAAATTTTGAAATCTAATTTGTGTTCTGTACCATCTGTGTTTACAAGTGAAAATGTGGTTGCTGGTTCATTTATGTTACTTTATGTTCTCTATAGCAATGTCTTTTTTGAGGGCAAGGTGCACATAGCATAGAGTAGACACTTATGTAGTCTAGCATCAGTTTGGCAATCCTCGGGTTGGAATTGTATTCTTAAGTGACTTTTATGGCAAAGTGGTCTTTCTCTTCCTCTCAGAAAAGCTAAACTCAGTGGTTGATGAGGACTAACGTCATGAATGAGCTATGTATACTAACGGAATAACCCGGGGGAATTGCTTGTAATATTGGAGATGATTTGATGCTTAATTTACCGGCGTAAAGAGATCTGTAGGATATTCAGAGAGAGATCACCCTTGTCATGCCATATAGAGGTAGTGGAGCTATCCAGGTAGTTGTAGGTAAACAATCTTTTTTTCTTTTAACTTCCTGTTTGGGTTTCCAAAAGCACTTCAGCTGTAATTTTAAGTTATGATGATTGAATTCGAAATACAGTACGGCATGTTCGTTAAAGTTTTCCTTACACTTTATTATGCTATAACTACGAATGCCTGTACCATGAATCTGGATTAACTGGTTACCCAGCTAAGTTTAGGATTAGTTTGCACCAATCTTGGGTTTTGGGTACTATGAAAGAATCATCGATCTTTGTCACCCTGGTTACTTGCGCCACACGGCTAACCTGCTCAGGAGCAGGTTCTGGATTAGAGATTGCAAGCTTATGTTTGTCCAATCAGTGGTTATAAAACTGTTAAGTGCAGTAATACTAGCGTCTGTAACATTAACTCCACATTTTCTTCCAAACCCTGCGCATAGTTGTGCGCAAATTGTTAAACACACACACATATTTCGAGACGAGTATTTAGGGACGGACAAAACTCCAAAGCATTTCCTGACATGTATTTGCATGAAAGATACAGTTGATCTGCTGAAGGAATATCTTACGTTTGTGAGCTTCTTCGCACACACAAAATGTGACCCATAGAAGTCACGCCCTTACTGTTCCACAGATGGTGTGTTATATGACTAGCCTGCTCCAGACCCTAACTTTTATCTGCTGCCATTATCGTTTTGCGTTGGGGTTACATCTTTCAAAAAAGAAAAACAATTTTTAGACCTTTTTAATTTAAACATAGATTTGTAGAGAAATAAGGATTAAATTTATATTGTAATACAACCAATAAACACATTAACATGACATAAAAAAGTAATGGAATTAACATGACAAAAAATATGCTACCGTTATCAAACGTTGTCGTTTTCAGGAAATCAGGAATTTTCTGCCAAGAATCTCTGTATCAGGCTTTGGCAGCAGCCATAGTATTACTATGACACAAAAATATATGTAAATTATAAATTACTCATCGTATTTTCTAACTTTAATCTCTTGCTCCTCCTTCGCAGAGAAAAAACCCTATTTTGCTCTGTCATATTCACCATGATTGGTTATTCAGTGCCAACATCAGCGTTGTATGTGCACGTGCTCATGAACTAATCTTAGCTTCAGGATCAAATCCTGATTCAACAAAGAACGTTGATGGACTGCTTCATGGTATCGATTAATCCTGACTGAAACGGTTAGGTTTTGTCAACTCAAAACCTCTCCAGAAATACTGAGTTTAAGCCATGTTCATGGTACAGGTCCCTTGTGCCTACACTGCTCAGACACTGAATGCTACATGACAAAGAATTAATTAATAAATAAAAATATTTATAAAGTAGCCTGCTTTTTAAAATAATTTGTTTATTTTCATTAAATGTGTTTATCTGACACAACACATTGCTCATTTTATGTGTACCATTATTAGACTGTTTTTGGGAGTCCTAAGGCCACTTGTTTCCTGTAGAGTTTATGCTAATGTTGCCAGCTGTGTGAAAAGGTCAGACAATATTATGGTATAGTCTGAGGTTACACTCACTTTTTTCTCTGGTCAGACAATTCATTTGTGACAGCCAAGTTTAGATTGAAGTCTAAGCTCTGAGCACAGCAGTAAGATTTCCACCTTATGATCCTCAGGTTACATACTATGTTTGGAGGCATTTGGATCCCTTTGGTCACCTTTTTGTTGCAGAATTTACTAATTGCCTAATAAGTATTTACCACCTCTCATTTCCCATGCAGCCAAAGACTGAAATATTGCTAACCTGCAGAAGTTGTGTTGTTTTTTCAAGGTCACTTGGTACTCAATTTGCCATTTCCCTCATCTCTTTCTTTCCCTCCCCTCCATACAGTCACGTAATGACAACCAGGCATAGGCATTTTTATGTATTAAATATATTTTATGTAATCCTTGTCTATTGATACAATGGTAATCATTGCTATCTTTATATCCCGTGGTGTACAATATCGCCATATTACCACCGGAGTCTCACTGTCACTCTCTGTCTTTTTTCGTCTGTCTGTCTGTCTGTCTGGCTATATAGCGACTCACTTGTCAGCTGACTCTTGCTTGCTTGCTTCTCTTTCCACTCACTTACAGAATATGTATTTGAGTCCAGGTACAGTGCACACCTTTATTGTCGGTAAAGAAAAATTTTAGTTTCATTGTATGACCTCAGCAAACAATGTCGATTCCAAAATAAATCTGTAACTGGTTTATTGTCTACCAACAGGTTTGCTGGTAGGCGTTATCTTGAGGTATGGCATTCCCTCCACAAGCTACCACAATAAACCTCTGAGCTGTTCTCTGAGTAAAGGTCCAGTCAGCACGGTGCTTCTCAACATTAGCGGAAAGTTCTTTGCATACTCACTCAAGGGGGAGATCAACCTTAGAGAAATCCACAGTGTGGAGCAGAATGACATGTTGCGTAAGGTATGTCAACACGGAGTGTGAGTAGACTCCTAAAATGTACCATTTGTTGGAGGGTACAGATTCACTGTTTGGGGACATCAAAACAAAATAAAAAATGTAAAACAATGAACATTTTTATTTAAAGATGCCTTTCTTGTTACGAAAAGGTCACCATAAAAAGAAGCAAATAACAATAACCATTAGTAAACCAAGTAGATAAACATCAAAGAACATAAAATGTACACAATGTAGGCCTGTCTAAAGGGGAGAGTTTTGAGACTAAGTTTAAAAGGTTCAATATCAGGACTGTTCCGGACATCCAGAGGCAGTTTATTCCAAAGGAAGGGGGCAGCAGAACTAAAAACACAGTCCCAGGAAGAGTCTAGAGTTTTTGGGTCCAACGAGAGACTGTGAAGCTGCAGATCTAAGTGGGTTTGAAAAAAAATGAGATAAGAGGGAGCAAATTTATGGAGCACTTTGAAATGAATTTGATATTTCAAGGGTAAACCATGAAGATGTTACAGGACCGGATTGATGAGCTCAGCATATAGCGTTTGTGTGATAAATCTGGCAGTGGCTTTTTGAAGGAGTTGTAGTATATGGATTTAGCAGAAAATTATATTTTAAAATATATTATTTTTAACAAAATCATGTTTTATTTTGAATTTCTTTAGAAATATGGGGTTGAGTCTGATTAAAGTTGTAAAAAGTTATTTAAAAGTAAATGTTTACCTTAACAGCATGTAAACATTTAAGAAGTTTTATTTTGACTGCTTCTTCCAACTACTAAAAAAATTAAGAAATGAAAAATAAACAAATAAGTTTATTTTTGAGTTTAATAAATAGAAAAAGGAAACAAAAGATGGTCTCTTTAGAACACAGAAATACAGACAGAACATTATTCAGTTGGCTAAAACTTGCGAAATGAAAAAAATGACATGAAATGATACTTTTCGCACCCGCTTGCACCCATGAAATCGTGTGTATGTACACTGTGCATTAGGGTTATGTGATGATACTCTTGCAGGTCTCTACCTCAAACTTTACTTTAGTTAGGAGAGCATCAAAATGTAATCATCAGTTTCAACTCCTTACGATGAGAGATGTTTCAATTGAGAACACATTAATCGTGGTTACACAAGTGATAAATGACTATCAATTCACATTAGATGTCAGCTAAAGTGGTAATGTGTCTTAACTTATTCATAACAGTAAAATGTTTTGTGTTTTAGTTGACTTTTGATCCTGAGGTTTTCTTCAACATTCTTCTGCCTCCCATCATCTTCCATGCTGGATACAGCCTCAGAAAGGTATTGATTTATGACAATGGGTGCTCTCTTACTCTGTCTTGGCTTATATTATTCTTTTTTTACCCAAAGAATAGAGTATACTTATCATAACATATGCAGCAGCACAATAAAGCTGCCCTCTTCTTACCTACAGTGAACTAAAGTATAGACAAGTGAGCATTGTACTTGTTTAGCAATGTACAGCTCTGTATTTCCTTCATTGTAACAGTTTGGTATTTGATTTTGATCAAGCCATCTGACCTCTCTTCACTTGCTGTTTAGTGGAAGTGAAAGACAAACCTAAGAGAAGTGTCAGGTGATAATTTGTCTTAAGTGAAGCTGAAACCTATCTCAGGGTATCAGTGAAGCAAGGGTGCAACTTATACTAGTAAAGATATGTCCAACTGTAATGTTTGTTTTATTCGTCTTCAAATTATTTTTTCTGTAATCATAGAATTATTGTGTGATAACAATGGAACATTTCGTACTGCTTTGTTTTTTTTTTTTTTCGTTTTTTTTAAATTTCTTGTGTGCTGTACATTATCCAAAATTGTTAATCCCAAAATTAATTGTTAAATCCAGATTCATTGTTAAATCCATGATCCCAAATGTTAAAGTGGAGTGTGGGAACTACGTTGTACTTGTATTGTTAATGCTGTCAGAATGGAGTGTTTGTAAAGTGAATACCAGGTTTATGAACTCTGGAATCCTGTTTTTAATGCCATATGTTAGATTGTGCTGAGTAAGCATTGAAGAAAGGATAGGAAATCTTACTGCCAGCTGTGTGTGTTTAGCATAGACACAAGGCTTGTTTCCCCACTATTTTTGATGAGCTGTACAGAATGGTGGCTCAAGGTCAGTTTTTTTGTTGTTATTTTGTGAATAATTAAACCTTTTGTTAGGTTTTTATTTATTGTAGAAGGTTTAGCATTAGGAGGAGATCCAATTCTTTTTATGATTATTTCTTAAACACTCTCTTATGTTCAAACAAAAATGCCATTTTCAGAAAGAAAACTAAAATATTTAGATGAATTGTATGGAAATGTCCTGTTTTGTGTGTTTACGAAGTTCATTTGAGTTAGTAAATCGATGAGTCGGTATTTTAATCTGCTGAACTATTGAACCATTGTGACATGAAACCTCTATAACCGCTGATAAAGAAAACTCCCCTAAATGTCCTTGATCTGTAGTGTATTTTGTTTGTAAAAATCGATTGAATCCTCTTTATTTTTTCTGTTTTATATGTTCAAACTCACATGGAAACAGTACCCGTTTTGCCTGCTTTATATATTCCCAAAAGGGTTTCCAACCTGGTTTAATGAGATGATGGAATTTGTACTTAATTGAAAAAGTTTATAGTAAATGTATGCATTGCATTAAAGGTTGTTGAGCACTCATGAAATCAAGAAATGCCAAAAAAGCCTCAACGGTTTTAAGTAAATTGCATAAATTGACTTGGCATTAAAGTAAAGACTCTAGAACAGACAATGAGTAAACGACTATATTGTGCTGTTTTCTTGGTAGAAAGGCCAGGATTTTTTTTGCAGGATATTTTTGATTCGCTACACATCCTTTCAGATGGTTTTACCCTTTACCCTTCACTCATATTGACAAAATAATTGGTATCGCCTTCATAGCAACCAAACAGGGTACCCTAGCAACCATCACAATGGATTATTTTTTTTAGTCCCTGATCGACATGTTGTTTGCATCTTATGGCTTGTTCAGAGGCCAAGCCTTAATTTAGTTTTTTTAAATGTCAACTTTGTCATTGCACTGTTTATGGTCTTTGTATTCTTTCACTTTTTGCAGTCTGCTGTTTTAAACATTCAAAGCCGATGTCTTGTGTGATTTCTCTAAAGTTGATTGTTAAATTTCTATTTAGCCTTTTAACTAAGGGTTTATTTATAATGGATTATTCATGATGCTGCACTGAACCAGAACTCAACTCAATGTTATTTATAAAGTGATTTCAAATACTAGCAGCTAGAAATAAAATGCTTTTTAAACGATAAATTAAATGCGTCACTATAAACTATTTAAACAGCACTAATAATACTACAATGTGAATAATATAATTTGATCAAAATTACTGATATTAAAACAAACCTGAGGCATCTTGATGTCACATGATGGATGAGAAGCATAGAGAGGTATGGTGGGTTGAGTGAATTCATTCAAAGATTTGTTAATCAATCTCAAAAGGCACCTATTATGCCTTTTTTACATGACGTGATGTTAATCTTGTGGCTCTTGAAAATAAAAACTGGAACTAACATCTCAGATGTTATTAAAAAAAAAACAGTCAGTCTGGGGGCATAATTGTACGCTGCTGCTTTAGGTGTATTCTTAACTATACCATCTTGCTAAATCAATGTGATGTCTATTCTTTGAAAAGAACAGCACATTGAGTGAGAAGAGCAGTGCAGTAGTATTATTCAACTGTACTAGTTCCACCTAGACTCACACACTTATAGAGAGTTGTTTGACTTCAAGTCAAACAAGTTGAGAATTGACTTCAAGTGGAGGAAAATCACAGATCTCCACCCTTCAAACAAAACTCTTTGCCCTCAATTACTCATTCACTGGTAGGTGATGGAGAGTCTTGTGTTGGGAAATACACAATGAAATAGAGCGATGGTCATGTTTCTTTAGGGATGTTGCATTGACTCATGTGCAAACAATGGCAAAAGTTATGTTAAATGGCAGAAATGGTGAGGTTATGTAAATCATTATTTGTGGATGAGCACTTCATTTTGACGTCATTTTACTTTACAAACTTGCTTGTTTTTATGGAACATAAATGGTTTTACCCACTTATCTGTTGCTTTAAAAAATGTTAAGTTTAAGCTTAAAATCATTATCATCTGTATCAGAACATGCAGCCCAGCAAAAAAAAAAAAAAGAAAGAATTTGAAATTGAACTGAAGGACTTGTTAACACTCTGTTACAAAAGGCATTTTGGCAGAAATTGGAGTTGGAATAAATCATCTTGAGGTTCCTGTGCTTTGTAGCAACATAGTGACTCAGCATCTTGTGACTGATGCTCACTTAGAGGAAATGTTTTGCCTTTGAATTGAAGAACAATGATAGAAACTGAAAAACTGTAATGATGACATTATATCTGCTTATGTTTCTAGACTGCAGTTGAATGCTCAAATGTTTTTGGTGTAGATATCAGCCACTGCAATAAGTTATATTTTACTATTGTGACATCAACTCATTGCTTTCATATTAAGACTCTTTTTTTTTATCTATAAAATAAAAATGTTTTCCACCTAGGTCAAACTATGGAAGTTAATTGGGATTATCAAAAACATATTGCTGAGTAGACAAGAATTAATTTTTTTTTGGTTGAGGTAATTATTTCTTCTAAATAAAAATTATTAACATGGATTTATTTATTCATTTTTCCCTCAGAGACACTTCTTCAGAAACCTTGGATCCGTTATAACATATGCTTTCCTTGGCACTGCTATTTCCTGTTTTGTCATTGGGTAAGTTGTGCTTTCCTGTGGCTCACATTGTATTGTAACGAGATATGAAGTATCAAGGCTGCACGGTTTCAAGTATGTTTGGTCTGCTCTGTTAGCATGAATTTGTGATTACAGTCAGATGTTAAGATTGTTGCCAAGAGTCGGTTCAGTCATCCATTGCAAGTTAGAAGGTTGTAGCCTGTTGAGTTCCATTCTTAAAATATTGAGCCTAAATATGTTTCTCTGTATTAAAGAGGCTGTATTCAACCTTTAGGATTCATTGTCACTGTTTGAAATAAAAAAGTAAATTCCTGCACAGATAATCTCCAACCTTAACTACTTAAAATAAGCTTAATTAGCTGTGCCAGGCCCTCTAGGAATTGACTGTGAAACCCCTGACCAAGACTAACCCTGTGTCCCAATCTATGCACTATCCACACTTTTATCAATTAAAACAAATCTGTAGTATAAATGAAAAAATATCCGAGCAGTTCCCTGATGTGTACTTTTTTCTGTTAAGTTCTGAAGTGCAGATTGATGGATGCTTAACCGGCTAATATTACCTACAATCCACTGCACTCAGGTGGAAGCAGTTTTGTCATGGACCCAAACAAATGAGATCTTGCTGTAATACAACTTCCTTTAAAAGAAGAAGCACATAAACATAAAAGCAATATAGAGAGTGTTACATATATTTTTAGAATATTTCATAATGAAATAATGGAAAAGGAGGAGTTGATGTGGCACAACTACTTTCGTCACGTGCTGTTTTAGTTCGTCCCAGATCATGTACACTCTCGTCTTACACACTAAAAAGTACATTTTCTTATGAAAATTTGCATCCAACTTATTCAGTACAAGTGTTGCGACGTAGCATAATTCTGACCATTGATATTTTGATGGCTAATGCTGGTTGGTTACAAGTTTGTTTTGGTATACATTCGGTAGACATTATATGGTCTGACATAGCTCTGAAAAGACAAGTACAATTTAATTCAAATTTCACATTTCAATGATCTATCAACATGCTTCACTTGATGTCACAACACGATTTGAAAAAAAGTGTAATGGAGTAAAACATCAAAAACAGAAGATTGTAGTCACATTTTTACAAAAAATACATGAAAGTTTTTTTAAGTATATTTAACAAACGTAATAAATTGTTGACAAAATGGGCTACACTTTTGCCTGAAACCTCTTTCCTTTTCCTGGGATGATTGTTTCAGCCACAGTTGTAGCGTCTCAGAATAGCAATTAGTCAGCATGATTTTTACAAAAGTGCAAATTTACATGTGCTATGTGCGGGAACAGCTCAGCCTCTTTACATAGAACCTCAAAGATTTTTTTTTATGTTTGGTGTTTTAAAGGGTGTGCAGCTGGAATTCTAACTGTAGAAATGTTCACCTGAGTGACTGTCAAAGATTTGCATTTTAATGGCTCTAATCCAATCAATTTCTAAATACGTTTAAAAACAATTGTACGTTTACAACCAAACAAGTCAAGCATATTTACCTTCTGTCTTTGAGATCAGTTGAAGAAAAAGTATGAGCAAGCGTTTTTGTGTTTATTTTTTTACTAGCCAATAATCGTTTTACTTTTTACCTTTACTAGCCAAGGCAATTTCCACAAGTATGCCACTGTTTGCAAGAGCATTTGCATAAAAATGTCTGCTGATGTTGTGCTGATTGACTTTCTTTTTTAACACCAGTTGCTCACACAAATGTGTGTACTTGAGTTTATACCTATTGTTATGTCTCCAGTTGTGTTTGCATGTGCATTAGACTCTGGAGGGCTATAAGTGAAGTGCATTAAACTTCAAAGCAGCTGGTTGATGAATCACCCTAGAACAGGGGTCGGCAACCCGTGGCTCTGGAGCCGTATGTGGCTCTTTAGCGCTGCCCTAGTGGCTCCCTGGAGCTTTTTCAAAAATGAAAAAATAAAAGGAAAAAGGTAAATATTTTTTTGTTTAATTTGGTTTCTATAGGAGGACAAACATTCTTAACGTTTTCCAATGCTGTAAAAGAGTGTAGAATAAATATTTAATTTCAACATTTCTGTCAGCGACGATTTGCGTCATCACCCGCGACACACGTTTCTATCAGCGGGGGGGTGGGGTGCCAGGCAGGGGGCTGCTGTAAACAAACCAGCGACTGTGTGGTGGGCCATGGTTCCCAAAGAGAAAAAGAGAAACATAACTGAGGGTTCAACAGTGGACCGAATCGATGGCATTCAGTGCCGATGCGGAAGGATCTCCTGAATGTTTGCTCTGTATTGAGAAGTTGTCTAATAACAAGAGTAAAGTGGAAAGACATTTCCAGGGAAGGCATGCACATATTTAGTAACAAAGTGGCTGTGATTTTATATACTTCTTTTCAAAAGGCTGCTGTTTTATTTTTATAAATGTATGCTGCGTTTTTTCGCATTGCTTGTTGCCCAGTTAGGGGCACGTTGTGCACATTCCATTTTGATGTTGTTTTTGTGACTCTTTAAAATAAAAATGACATCAAAAATTCGATTTCTTTATTGCATTTCTCTAATTTCATCAAAGCAATGAAACATAATTCGTTAATATTGTAATCGTACAACAGAGTAGTCACGTGGTGCGTCGTTCTCTACAGGATTCACTGCAGGGAAAATAAACATTTAATCATGAAGGCTCATTATGTATTCGTAGCAAACTTAGTCATTTTTATAGTAGGCTAATATAGATACATAAAGCATGTGTTGCCTTCATTATAAGGCTTATACAAGGCTTTTAATTTTTTGTGGCTCCGGACCTATTTGTTTTTTGTTTTTTTTTGGTCCAATATGGCTCTTTCAACATTTTGGGTTGTCGACCCCTGCCCTAGAAGAATGAAGTGAAACTGAAAGCATTTCATTGTTATACAGCAGCCTGGAAGTCTCCTGAATTATTTGTGCATGATAAGAGGATATTTTTCTTGAAATGCACTAAAATAACTAATCTCAATAAATCTGTTCCTAAGGAATCTCATGTATGGGGTGGTGAAACTGATGCAGTTTCTGGGTCAACTCACTGAGAAGTTTTATTACACAGACTGCCTGTTCTTCGGTGCAATCATTTCTGCAACAGATCCAGGTAATATATCTTTGTTTTACATCTTAGATTCCTAAGGTGGCTCTTCAATGTCAGAATTCCATTTTTGTAGGGCTGCAACAACTAATTGATAAAATCAATAATAGTTGACGATGAAATTCGTATGTCATTATCGAATAGTTGGCCTGGTTACAAGACGCACAGATCAAACATAGATACACAGCCGCAGTTGCAATGGAGGAAGCGTTGTCTTCAGAAAAAAGGGTGGCCCAAAATCTTCCAAAGTGTGGAATCATTTGTCATTAAACGCTCCTTAGAAGATGGTGAGCTGCATGCTATGATGGCTGAGCTTGCATGGCAGGGAGGCACAACAGTGCAGCACGAGTACCTTAAATGAAAACACGTTGGTATTACATTTTGATATTTTGGATGCCGACACATCAATAGAGTAAGTTAAAAACTATCGCTGATATCACTATCTATAATTATCACTATCGTGTAATATTTGTATTGTTTAAGTGCGTTTGTTAACTTCGGACTGTCGCTCTAGATGTAGCTGCGTTCTGTCGACTGCCTTCTTACAGTTCCTTTCGGTTCTAGTTTGATTTGCACTCGCTCTCTGCTGGATTTTACAAAAATTAGTGTGAACAATATAAGTTGTTTATGCAAAAAAGCTAGCGTGACTTTCAGCAGTGAACTTGAAAAATTTTTTTTACGTCAGTAAAGTTGTACACTGATCCATAGATTCACTTTTCCCGGTGTTCCGTCAGTTTCCTCTACCTGTAATTTTTAACTGTCGTGTCATTGTACGCACCATTTTCCCCTACCATTTCTTGCTAATTGTAAATTTTCTACTATTTATCTTTTTAACTTTTATTTTAATGATCGGAAATGTACTCGCCTGGGTACACAAAGTGCAAGAAACAATATTTACGACGATATGCAATGAAATTCGGGCTAAAGAGTAAGTTTTTTGAACAAACATATTATTAGTCTTTTTTTAGAGTAGTCAAATCTCATGGGCTATTTTCACAATAATATCACGCTCTCTGCGATCTCTGAAGAAGGATTATTTCTGCTCAAAGATATTTGTAGCTCGTTGACTATGTATTAAAGAACTGTCGCACCAATTTTTGGAAATTCCTGTAGAGAGCGTGTATAAAACAAAGCCGTGGCCATTGACTTTGCTATAACTGATGTCGTAGCTGATTTTGTGCCCCACTGAATTTACGTTCCTTTTTACACAACAACAAAGGAAGTCGTGCGGAGTTGCAAAGCTACCATACGTACGTTCAGTTTGTAAATCGCTTAGAATTAATAGAATTAGTTTATTAATAAAAATACCTAAGCCTGAACGTTTTATTTTCTTTTTACCTTGGTTTATATACATTTTTATTTAAAGAGTTTATAAAAAAATATACAATTATTATAAAATGTTTACTTGCATTTGAAATTTTAATTGATTATCGTTTTAAATGTTGATATCAAAATCAATAAAATGGGTATAAGTCTTTTATGGTTTACTTTTAATATATTGCATATTCTTTGGTAGGCATACTTTTTGTCATACTTATCACATAAGTTTGCTCCAACTTTTGTGCAAATTAAAATGTTAAAATGCCTCTTGACGTCAGTTTTCTGAAACATAATCTGTATTTGTAGGGAATATATGGTCACCTGCTTAGAAGTGATGTCACCATGACTATTGGTTTATTTTATTGAAACTATTTTATAACTACTGAAACTACACTCTGAAATAATAATAAAACTAAAAACAAATTGATAGCCATCTGATTTTGACATTTTTCTCTTCATCTAGACACCATCGAAACAAATTGACAACCAATTAGTATTGATACATTACATTACGTAGTATTAGTTTTTTAATTAGTTATACAGATAATATATATATATATATATATATATATATATATATATATATATATATATATATATATATATATATATATATATATATATATATATATATATATATATATAGCAGATCAACGTCATTATTCACCAGAAGGATCTGCGCTGTTCTAGACAGAAGCAGAAGGAGTTGTGCAAGCAGCTCATTCTCTTCAGTAGTTCACTTGCAACTCGCTAGCATTACTCTGCGCAGTCACCTCATGAGAAATAGTGATTAGTGAAATGGTGCTACTTTAAATTTGCTTAAATTACTTTGCGAATAACAGTAGAATATTACATTTTGTAATTGTTTATTGTAAAAGTTTATTTGTACACCAATGAAAACTATTACTTCCTTTCATTTTAATCAAGAGTCAAGACAATAAGCTTTTTTCATTTCTAGAGTTTTTATTTGTCGTCCAAAACAAAGTAAACTGGTTAACTGCCAAATCTATATTGTGAGAAGTTTTACAGTTCAATGACAAACTTTGCTTTTCATTTAAGGTTTACATTTCAGAATTAAATATCATTAAACTCTATTTGTGGTTTTTGCATTAAGTTTACTTCTATGAATAATACTCTGATTTATGGTTTTATATAGTTTTATATAAGTAAAACATCAAATAGAAATATGTGTTTAGTTGCATCCGATTAATCGATTAATCGAAAAAATATTCGGCCAACCAATCGATTATCAAAATAATCATTAGTTGCAGCCCTACATTTTTGTTATTTAACACACTTGCTAAATCTCACGCCACTGCTTATATTAGTTACTGATTCAGTCAGGAGTCAGTGTTTGTATTGTGTGTTCCATTTCAGTCACCGTTTTGGCAATCTTTAATGAGCTTCATGCTGATGGAGATCTCTATGCTCTGCTGTTTGGAGAGAGTGTCATGAACGACGCAGTCTCCATAGTCCTCTCATCGTAAGTCTCCCTCCAAATGAAGTTAATTTCCTGTTGCTACAGACTAAACAGTTTTGTTTTTTTTCTGAAGGGTTACTGGGGTCTCTCAAGCGCCAAGTAAACTCATATAAACGATGCATTATGCAAGTCTAGTTTGCAGTCCAGAATGGAGCTCTTACTCCCCCTTAAGGACAAACTAGTTCATCGCTAAAGTGTTTGTTTCAGAAGTTCTCTAGACAACTTTGCATTTGGATGACACAGAAAAATACCATGCAAACTAAATGTGTTTTTTTGTCTTCATTTTTTTATAAATGTATATTACCTAAAATATATCATCTTGTTACTCAGGCTGAGCTGTGATTTTTTTTTTACCACAGTCAACAAATCTTCTATGCTTTGTTTTGGTTGTAGGTCGATTGTAGCCTATCAGCCTTCAGGAGAAAACACTCATACATTCGATGCTTCTGCCTTCTTCAAATCAGTTGGAGTCTTCATTGGAATCTTCAGCGGCTCTTTTGCCATGGGGGCGGTCACTGGAGTAGTCACTGCTCTTATATCCTTTAGTTGAGTACCTTCATTTAAATTCCATAGTTTATGAAATAGCTCATGCCGGCGAACTGTCAGGTCTGGGATTGCTACCACAAGGTAACGCGTATGCAATTGTCCCTAATAAAGATAATTTTTAAACTATGTTTTAAGAATAAAGTGCCGAAGAGGTGGAAAAAAACATGCATTTTCTGTGATGCCAACAAATGTTAGCTGCTCTTTTTCACTGTAAGAATGTGCTGAATTTAAGTGAATTTAAACAAATCTTGCATTTTGTAAACAAATGGGGTTAGAAATATTAATAAGCTCCATGTGAACTTTGTGCACAAGAATTTAAATTGACAGTGCCAATTTAAGCATTTTTTAAAATTGTGATTATTTTTGTACTAACTTGTTTGTTGTCATAAACCAGCGAGCATAATTATAGTCTCACATGGCAAGACCTTCAAGGAAAGTCTGGAGTTAATGGCAGCTTTATTTTTCTTTCTTTCTTTTTCTCTCTCTCTCTCTTTTTCTCTCTCTTATACAAAGTTTCTTACAATCAAGAGGGAAACCTTGTCTCAGAAAATGCAAAAAATGTAATTATACAGTCATTTAACCAAATACAGTATGGTCAGTTGACCAAAATGACATTGGCATTTGTCATATTTTTGTAAAGATGTTATAACATTAACTGTTTGCACTTGATGTCCTGAATGCTCACAAATCTATGCATCTCCTTCTTTGAGCGTCAGCCTGTTGTGTCTTGAGTCATGCTTCTTATCAACTATCATATTGTTGTTCTTAACTTTCTCACGTGACCAAGTTCACCAAGCTGCACTGTTTCCCTCTGCTGGAGACCGCTCTGTTCTTCCTCATGTCTTGGAGCACGTTTCTTCTGGCTGAAGCGTGTGGATTCACAGGTGAGAGATGCATTTTATGGTTCCCTGTCTGAACTTTCAAATCTAAAATCGTCTTTAAATGGTAAAACGGAGACCCTGATATCATTCTAGGTGTTGTTGCTGTGCTGTTCTGCGGAATCACACAGGCTCACTATACCTACAACAATCTCTCAGAGGAATCGACTAAGCGCACTAAACAGGTACATGCATCAATGTGTTTATCTGAGGATATTTGAGCTACAGTAGATGACTGGTAAAAATGTCCCCTCCTGCCACTTATGCATGGTGCTCTGCCATTGAACGCTTTCTTCTGGATGCTGCCAACTGGTGCAAAGGGACTGATTTGTCCAGTGCATACAGCAGATGAAGGTTAAAACTGTGTGCTTTTAAAAGGATTGTTAACATATAAACCTAAAGTATTTAAAGTACTTTCTGCAAGTTTGAATGAAGCACATTTTAAACTGTGACGTCACAGTTTCAGTGCTGTGATGTGTTAATGCTCAGTTTAAGAAGCAGAAAGTTAGGGGTTCAAATATCAGCTTCAAGAAGATTTTAATCCATAGTTTCAAAAAGTATCAGATTACATATCGAGCAAAAGTGACCCTGTTGTGATTTTGAAAGGTTTATTATTTGATTTTGGTGGTTTCCAGAAACAGGTAGACACACATGCTAGGTCAAAAAAAAAACTTTTGTTTTCTTCTAATATGTATTTAATTTTACCGGATTTCTTCAGAAATGATTCATTTAGTGACTCGTTTGTAATAAACTCTCCACTACGTGACACAACCAGAGCTGCTTATGGAGCTGCTGAATGAAATCTGTCTGGCTTGGGTTTTGCTGCCTTTAGAGAAATTGCATTGACAGAAATGACCACCAATTAACATCCAAACAACATCTTAACATCTAACCAAACAACATCAAACTGCCTGTGATTGAATCATTGTGAGAGCTTTCATCATTTGGATCGCGGCTGATGATATAGTTTATCTGTGTCTGATTTTAAGAATTAACTAAGGAACCACATAAATCATAACATTTTCCCTTCCTGCATGCTAATCCCTGTGAAAGGCTTGCATAACCCTGCTTCCCCTCATGTGGTTGTGTAATCTGAGTGTGTTACCTCAATGTTTGGTATAGATTGAATAGCTGGACGTATGAGCGTGCATGCTAAAAGATTTGCTTTGAGATAGTATTCATTTCAGCAACTCTGATTCCACTTTTAAAACTCCAGCAGGGTGTTCCTCAAATCTAAAGCTATGTTTCACAGAACATGTGACTTATAATAGCAGCTCTTTGAAATGGCACAATTATGCACTAAAACCTATGTTTTTGCTGAAGTTTTTTTTAAGTAATAGGTTAATGCTGTAGTACTTAAACATTTTTGGCAGACTTTAAACATAAATCTTATCTTGAATTAAATTAAATAATTCTAAATTATTTTCTTCTTTGTTTACAGACTCCATGAGCTACTGTGGACTTTCAATATGCGTTTACTGGTTGCAGTTCTACCTTAAAAATCCCTCTGATTTAGTATTTCATATTTACGTGCTACATTTGCTGGAAAAACCAGCATTTGATGTAGAAAAAATAAATTTTTTCCTTCTCTCCTATCATTTTCTGCTTCAAAAGACACTTTGATGCTGTGTGCAAGTAGAGGTTTGGCGTGAAGTGAATTCCCAGAAGTGTCTTCAGACGGGAGCAGCTCTGTTTCACTTGTTGGGTTTTTTCATTTTGTCTAACTTTTTATACATTTTGGTTAATGTTCAATAGTCACTATATTGAATATTTTAACATAATTTCTTCATGTTTTGGGAAAGGAGACATGTTCATAGATTTGCTTTGTTTTGCTGTTGCAGTTGTTTGAGGTGCTCCACTTCCTGGCTGAGAACTTCATCTTCTCTTACATGGGCCTGGCGCTCTTCACCTTCCAGAATCATGCCTTCAATCCCATTTTCATAATTGGAGCCTTTGTATCCTTCTTTAATACCCACTTGAGGATATTTGCTTGTTTGGCTGTAAAACTGAGGGTTTTGAACTAACGGAGGAGGATCGTATAGCGGCACATTTTATTGTTACTGCTTTAACGACGCACTGTTGCTTACCTTTACACACAACTCACACAAAATAATCATATACATGCTTTATAGGTTGATGGTGCTATCATTTTACTGCTGTTTACCATTTTATTATTATAAACAGAGACTCAGGATTCAAGTACGAATAGCCCCAAGCCAAACCGCTGCTTGCTGACCACTATATTCATGAGCAAGACTCTATTCTAACACACAGGTCAGCTGCAGCTTTGGCTAGAGTTGGAACTAAACCATTTAGAGTTGTGGCCCTTTTAAGAATTGGTTTTGATGACCTTAAATTAAGATCTTAAAAATGTAAGTATGTTTTTAACCATTTGACCAATTTTGTGTACCGCCACTAGGGGGTGTTCAACTCATGTTTTAGTGTAATTTTTGCTTATAAAACAATTTCTTAAAGGTTTATGATATTTAAAATGAGATTCTTTTAAAAACTGTTTGATTGCCATCACCAACGAAAAATTACTATTTTTGAATACATGTTCTCATCATTAGTTGTAAAATTCAATTCATAGATGTAAACAGTAATGGGGAAATTGTTTTGGTCAATGTCTGGGTTTCTGCAGATCTTATGAAGTCTGAAATTTAAAAGGCCAAATTTTCAGCCTTAAAAAGTAATGAATTCACTGTTCTAGGTCTTAAATCATTTTTCACATGTTTTATTTTCCTGATGTCCATGTAAAGATCACCTGATATGTTTTGTATGGTTGCCAGAGATTGGAAAATGATTCTAAATGTTAAAAAAGTAAAAATCATGGTTAGGGTTGCCAGAGTTTGTGAAAACCGTCATAAGCCTAGGGAATATCAAGTGATGTTTAGCAGTGCCATAGTTTGAGAAAATACTAATTTAGACACAAATTGTTGATGGTTAGTGATGGTTAGGGTTGCCAGAGTTTGAGAAAACGCTTGTGAACACGTTATTAATGATCAATAAATGATCAAAATCTTAAAAGTGATAGTTAGGGTTGCCAGATATTGACATGCACATCATAAATGTTAATAATATGTATATGTGATTGTAAGGGTTACCAAAAATAGAAAATGCTCCTAAATTTAAAAATGATGGTTGGGGTTGCCATAGTTTGAGAAAATGGTCATAAATGCTTGATTTTGTAACCTTTTGTAATTGCTCAAAAACATTTAATGGTTAAGGTTTAAGTCTTAAAGATTTTGTGGGTGGCTTTACAAAAGGTGCCCTTGCATGTCTGTTTTAACTGCAGCTTTTCAACCATTTCAAGTCTGTTTAGAAGACCTTAGGGCTCTGGTGGTTTGGTGTAAACACAAAAACAAAAAACATAAAACTTCTGAAGGTTTCTTCCTAGTACGCTTTTATATAGGTGGGCTTATAGATGTATTTGTGGATCATCTATAGAGATGAAAACAAATGGGGACTGAGCCTGAACCCAACTATTCTGTGTTTGTTTCCAGCAATCTTTTTCTTCCAGTGAATCAATGTAAGCAGTGAAATCAGTACAGTAGAATCACAGCATTATAACTTTTAAAACTATAATGGGAATAAACATCGTCAATGTTTCATTTACTTGAGCTTTGCTGATCAATGAAGACTGTTTCCACTGGATCCATGCAGAGTTTCAGAAGTAGTATATGAACACTGGCATGCTTCAGCAGATTGACTGTAATGTAATTTTTAACATGGATATGGACATGGATTTAACATAGTGACAGGCCAACATTTGAGCTGCAATTACAGGAGCCTTTACTTAACATTGACCCCGTCAGATCGCCATCTTCATCGCCCGGGCATTGAACATATACCCGCTGTCTTTCTTGATTAATCTGGGCCGGAGACATAAAATCAGCGGAAACTTCCAGCACATGATGATGTTTGCAGGTATAGTGACCACGCTTCCTGTTCTCAGATACAGATATAGTCAAACTATGTAAAAACCTGGCCATACTTTGGATGATTGACCTTTAGTGTCAAACTCTTTGAAACCAACTCTATGTGCGTTCATCACCCTGGTTAAACTTTTTAAGATCTACATTAAGAGTGAAATGAGGCATCGGAAGCAGATCATCTCTAATAATGGCTCTTGATTTGGAGCAGCTCCCTGCAGATCAGTAAAACCACAAGTCTTAAAGGGCAGCTGAGTGTAGCGCCCCTAAAAACAGCCCATCTAGTGTAGTTGCTCTGTTCGGGGGGTTCATTGCTCTTAAAATCTGTCGTGACTGCTCTATCTGTTTTTAGGGCTGCGAGGGGCCATGGCATTCGCTCTGGCGATCCGTGACACTGCCACATATGCCCGACAGATGATGTTCACCACTACTCTGCTCATTGTGTTCTTCACAGTATGGGTGTTTGGAGGAGGCACCACGCCGATGCTGTCCTGGCTGCATATCAGGTCAAAGTTCAACTCTCAATACTTTTAGGAATTTTGTTTGTCTTTATCGCAAGAGGTTTTATAAGGCTGTGGAGCTTTCAGAACACAGTTGATTCATTAAATCTATTAGGTTTGAGGTGTGCATCAAGTAGATGGAGTTTGACTACTACTACCACAGAAAGGCCATTGTGAGAGGGTAATAACCAATCACACTGCACAATTTCTTAGGTGTGGGTAGCTTAGTAAGGGGAAGGGTTTTTAAGCTTCAAAATTTGTTTGCTCCTCTATTATACCAACTTGTGGGGTTGGTGGATAAAAGTTGCTTAATCGATGCATTGCCCTTGATTATTAAAATGTTTAAAACAGAGATTTGATGAAATTATATCAAAATATATATATTTTTTATTATTTATTAATGATGAATTAATTCAAGATGCACTGAGATGCTGTGCTAATTGACTGTTAATTGGAACGTGCACTATTAATCATAATCAAACTGAGAGGTACTCAACAATCCTGAAGGCCTGAAGACATGTAGAGTATATTTTAAAGTTTGGGTAAATAATTTCTTAACAAAATTTGATCATGGAATGCATTTCAGTGTACAGATATGGCTTTAACTGACCCGTTTATCACCCTGTCTGACCCAAACAGCAGCGTCCCACTCACCCTCGGGGAGCCAATATGGAAAATAATATGGACATTTCTGGTCTTTAATGACTGGTAATCAAAATCACAAGCCTGGTATAAAAAGGAAATTGCAAAAAAAAAAAAGAAACTGAGTCACACCAAGCTTAGCTTTCCACTTTTGTGGAAAATGCTCATGCTTTACTTTAGCCCAGTTTTGAATGAGTAAAATGTGTATATTTACTCTATAGTTATTAGTTGCAAACACTCTTTTGTACATTTTTATTTGAATACTTTTGTACTTCCAGGTTGTCTCCAAAAAGGTCACTCAATTACATGGTTTAATTCACATTTCTTTTAATGATTTGAATAATTGTATGTGTGTACATTTTGCATGGAGTTCAATTTTTATTTTTACAAAAGCAAAATAAGTATACAGTAACACAGCAGAAGTTGTGCTAAAAAGAATAATACCAAATATGTGTATTAAATAATATCTTTTAACATAAAATAAAAAAATTGTGCCAAAAGTGCATTATGCTCTGAAGGGTGTTTTTAAGGTGTCCAATGAATCCTTGGAAAAAGTAGGAAGTGTTAGAGCATATTAAAAAACACTAGTTATGTGTTTCATGACCCTGTGAAGGGGTGAATATTTTGTTACTCATTTACTTAATAATTATAATAAATCAAAAAATGTATAATAAGAGTCACTTGAGTTCAGCCATTCAGTTTCGCTGAACTGAGAGGAGGTAACCTTGTTACCCTGGCTAATAATAACAGCTCAGTGGCTATGGTTTCAGGCCGGTGTAGAAGGGCTATCAACATTATTTCTGTGGTGACATCAGTGTTTTTTTGCCTTTGACGTTGAATTTAAATGTCAGATTTCAAGTAAACTTAATCTTCGTTGAGAGTACAAAGACTCTATTGTGTTTGTACTCTTTAGAGCAGTTTAGTGATCGATTTCAAAAAGTACCATTTCATTTTATGTACAATTAACAAAAACACATTTTTAATTTCCCAGCGATGGGTTGCGGCAGGGAAGGGCATCCGCTGCGTAAAACATATGCCAGTGAGTTGGCGGTTCATTCCGCTGTGGCGACCCCGAAAGGGAATAAAGCCGACATGAAGATGAATGAATGAACATTTTTAATAATTGGAAATCACACCCTACTTTTTTCTCATGTATTTAATTTTTGAACAGTTGCATTATTCTTCATGATGACTGCAACATTTTGTATAGAAAATATTTTTCAGTTAGTTTAGATTAATTTTTGTCAGAATAGGGGAATAAAACACTTACACAGACTGTACAGGAGGTGGCAGAAGAAATGGTCATAAAAAAATTTTTTATTTAACTAATGAACTGTGTTTTTTTAAGACAGGTTTTCACTTAACATTCCTAAATAATGAGACCTTCCAGACATTGAGATACTGGATGATAAACAACAATTATATCATCACTTTTGCTTTGTTTTATGGTTTAATCCTCCCGGAAAATAAACTAGACCCTGCTTTCTCAAACACATGGCAAAAGGAGTTGTTTGTGTTGCCAAAATCTGGTTTTTGTCTGCATGTCCTCTGCAGGACTGTCTGGTACAGGGCATTAGTAAGTACTGCTAGTTTGTTGGAATAAAGAGGATTAATGAGGAGCAGTGCTGATGGCAGCTGCTGTCGAATGGGATTGAGAAGCTCAGGTTATTATCTGCAAAACTGCTGTCCACCCATGTTGCACATATTGTATGTGAACAATAGCTACAGGGAGATAACGAAAAGCAAGACAAGTCTCTTAACGCTGCTGTCTATAGTTCTGTAAATGAGTTGCTTTTGTCCTCTAATGCCAACAAATCAGGGCGATACGGGTTTAAATTCTTTTCAAACACCAGCTAAATGGCTTTGTGTAATTGAGAGCTATTGAGAGAACTGGCCTTTATGCTGGATGACTGGGATAAAGACCAGACAGGATGCTATCAAGAATAGATGCCCTCATAAGTTTAATTGTCTGCCGCTGTTATAAAATGCTCTTAAAATAGGATTGTTTGCTTTGGTAATTGTGTGTTCAATGCATCACAATCAAAGTGGCTAATGGTGTTCCAGAGAAACCATAGCAGTATCAATATTGGCGTTCAGTTGTTTTCTTCATCGTTTTTAGATTTTAATTAAATGTTGTCAGAGTTTCTCCTTAAGCTGCTTGATGCAGGACATATCTAACATGAAACAGTAGGTAGGTTAATACAACACTAAGCTTCGACTTGCTCAATTTTGCAGTCTAAAGCGGACATTTGAGTTAAGAGCATCTGAGGAGGAACTAAATTGGAATTTGATTTGACTTGATTATCGTTATGCACAGGCACATATTCTTGGGATATTTTATGGAGTATCAGCAATTGTTTGCTATTTTTTATTCAGACATTTTTATCTAAAATAATTACAAGGAGCATTCATGTTTTTTCAGAACCGTGTAATAAATTGGAAAAGGATGTGATAATTTATTCGCTATGAACATGTCGACCGAAAGCCAGTTTGTAAATGAGTTTTTAATAGCAAGGCCTGTCAAGGAAAATTATGGTTTTATTTGCATAAGTTGTAAATTATGTGATTTTGTAAATTATGTGATTTGGGGAAAATCTAGGCTGTAGCTAGTAGTTTTGCTTGGCTCTGTGATAAAGTTCCTTCTTTTGAAGAGATTTCATATACAATGGAGATGCTAAAGCAGCCAATACTTAAAGGATACTGTATGTGGTGCAACATCCTTCTTATGCGGGCACAGCAAGAAGGTCCCTGGTTCAAGTCTCAACTGGGTCAGCTGGCATTTCTGTGTGAAGTTTGTATCTTCTCGCCGTGATTACATGGGTTTACTCCCATGCACATTTGAATAGAAGAGTTTTTAGTCTAGATTCAAATGTGACTAAAGTCTCTTCTGAAAGCTGAAGGCAGAATAGTAACTGAAAGTAGTCTCGAACTGTTTGTAGTTCAAACTGATTTGAAAACAGTGATGAGAGCTCTGTTTGACTTGTATACGAATGTGACGAATAGACGAACAGAAGTACTTTAAAATCTACCTCCGAACTGGCGTTAAGCGATACGACTTTGTAGTTCTGGAATTTTGTAGCTGCATTCTGAACAAGTTGCAGCTGCCTAATTGTGGTTCCATGTTTATTTTAATGTTTATATGTGGTTCCATGTATTACTTGACGTCATAATCAGGATCAGGAAATAGATTTTTTTATAACATAAACATGCTGCATTAGTGCCAATACCCAAAATGTAAATGAATGAATTCCCGAAAGCTAATCATTGAAGAATGCAGTAGTGTTGAAAACATTTGGTTAAAATAACAGGCACTGCATTGTAAAAAAAAAACGGCCTATTAGAACTTGTTGTTCTTTTAAACTAAAGGATTGATTTAATATGAATGTTTTAGACGCCATTGCTTGCAAGTGTACTTTTTTAATGCAAAGCTGAAGAAAAGATCTTCTGCTATGGTAATTGTAATTGTGCTGTGGTAAAAACTGCTGATTTTCATCCTCTATGGTAAATTTTTAAGGAAGCTAATGTTCCTTATGTTTTGATTTAGATAAAGAGAATGTGTTGTTTTTATGACATGAAGCATTAAAATACAAATACAAAGGAGTTGTGTAAGAATTTTGTCGACATAATTATCAAGTTTTTGTGATCAGAACTTTCTCAACCACCATAAAGAAGAAAGGTTTAATGAATGAGTCATTTAAATTAAGAAAGGACAGTGTCTATCTGCTCAGATCGTGTATTAGTGTATTGACGTCACTGTTTTTACCAGCTGTGTTTCTGGGACATCTGGGGATTCCACTGCCCTCAATTTTATTGTTTAACTAAATTGGATTGAATACTCTCATTCTTTGACTCTTTCCATTTTAGCAATTGCTCTAGAACTGACCTCTGGTCAGGCTTGTGCTACATTTTTCCATGCTGACTGAGAGCTACTCTCTGGTGCTCGCCTTGAATTGGTGCCCTTAACTCCTCTCATGTTATGTGAAAATAGTAACTGAGCATTATGGAATCAAAATAAGCAGATTAATCAGTGGGAAAATACATTCAGTGAAGTGAGAAGGAGAAGAGGCTCATGTTTTCAGCTTAGAAAAGTAGAAATGATGGCACTGCTTTTATTAAATCTTTTAGGCCACCAAATATTGGTGAGAGGGCTTTTGCTTAACTCTCTTATGAAACTAAAATAGGTGATGCACTTTTTGCTGTTAATCAGTGGAATGAGTGCTGGAGAAATGAAAAATGCAATGAATGGCCACATTCACATTTAATGCTGCTTTTACTATTCAAATTATGATTGTTGTATTAGATTTCAAAGTATTATATTCATATTTTGGATTAACATAACATTATTTTATTACCAGCTACATTCCTAATTCAAATAGCATATTGTCGTTGTACAACTATTAGTAACTGCTGCTGTCTGAAGGTTTTTAAGAGCTAAAGCTCTCTTCAGTATTAGTTTTCACTTTCTTCCACTCTTGCCAGTGCTCTCTTTTCTAGGGCAGTCCCTTGAGGTTCAGTTTACTCAATAAACATTGAGCTCAGTACATAGAGAGCCATTTCAGACACATTTAGGGGCGCCCTTGAAGGTAATCATCTGTTTTGTTGAAAAAGTGCAAATGTACAGGGCCATTCAAAAAGAATACCAAAGAAATATGTTTGAGCTTTGTGAAGAGAATTTTTGTGAAGAAGAGTAACTTTGTGAAGAGTACTAATCAAAGTGAAGAGTATTTAACAAACTGTAGCTTCTTTAAATCGATGGCAGAAAGAGCTTAGCTCTTCTTTTCTTCTTTGCAGAGTTTCGATTTTCAAAAACTTGTGGTGTTCTAATCATCCTGTATATAAAAAATTCACCCTGATTCCTCTCAACAGCATGTGTAACATTTAAAGGAACAGTCATTTATTTTTATAGTTGTATTTTGAAATATTTACTACGTTTGCATATGCATTGTTTTAGTCAGACAAAATAACTTTTTAATGCTTTATGACTTACACCCCTCCATGTTTAATGAGAAGTCAGGACTGGATATCTAAGCCAATTGAACTTTACTTAAACATTTGTGAATAATACATTTTACAGAACTCTGTAATCTGTCAGAGGAAGTCTTGACCCTCATTGTCTAACTTTATGCTGTTCATCACATGACATTCCTGGGAGGTGGAGTTTGTATCTTTAAATGGAGGATCTCCCATTTTTTTTCTTTAACATTTCTTTACTCAAATACACTTTGTTTGTTTGAACCGACACACTAATTTCAATCCCTAATTCACACCGTCTAACTGTGATGTAATGAATAAATGAAATGGTGGTTTAATAATTAAATGAACCCACCCTGTGTGAACAGCTGGTATCATATTATGGAATGTGTTGGCAAATAATGGCTAATCACAGAAATGGAGACATGTATTTTTTGTTGTGTTTTAAAACTTTTTAAAAATTCCTTTTTGTAATTGAAATTGGTGAAAACGGAATTGAAATGTTGTCACTCATGCATTCAACCTTTCCTGGTTGTGCTTTTGACCATTATTTAAATCTGTGTCTGAGTGCTGGCTACTTCTGTGTTTTTGTTTTACAAGCATTCTCCAGCACTCTACTTGGTGGAGCTGGTGACTGGAGATAACTTGAACGACATAGAAATGCTCCACAAAGAATTATTTTGATCTCAAAAGCCATTTTTAAAAGACCAAAAAAAAAAACGTTTTTTGTTCTATCAGCTGTTGGGTCGTTCAATGGTTCCATGTCTGGGCTCAATAATGCTGATGTGCTCAGGGCTGGAGAAACTCTTGCTGGAGAGAAGGAGAGGCTGCGTAGACTGTGGAGTTATGACAGGTGATCATGGATGTTGCTGTCTTACTGGTGGTGGTGAACATTTGCAATAAATTACACATTGGCTATTGGTGTCTAGTCTAAACTTTTGGTTTAATTGAGCACTCGGGTTGTCTATGGAATCTTGCTGAAATCTGTTCTGTTTTACTTCTCTTATTCTGGGATTGTCTCACAAGTTTATATTAAATTCTCTAAAAAGATACAAGCTTTTAAATTGAAAACTCATTACATTGGCGTCTTGTACTGACTCATGTTCACACAATGCCAGGGCAAAATATTTGCCATCTGCCATTATTGTATTTACTAGTAGCGACAGCAGTTTGAAGGAAAACAAATCCACTAGAAGTTGTCGCGAGTGCTATTTGGGGCTTGCATGTGTCCTGTTTCCATGTTAGAGAGCCACTGTGTCAATAGCCTCTCATTTTACAGTTCTCCAGTTCCCATGAATCTGAATTTACATTCCTGTTTCAGGCACAGGGACTCCTGTGATATAACTACTGATGTGAGAACACACATATTCTGTCACAAAGAACATGGACATCTATAAAAGATCTTGCATAAGTGTACTTGCACAATGGAATGCCTCTGTAAGATGATTATAGTTCATTTTAAACACTCTCTTCCAGTTGCTTCAAATTTTTATTCATTTTTTTTCTCCCTGAGTCACCTGTGTTCCTTAAGCAACACTGAATCATAGTCAGTTTTTGTTGTTGCCGGTTTTTCAGATCGATGTAAAGTAATAGACATGAATTGAAGATGTTTTATATCAACTACAGCATTCATTAAGCTTCTATCAATCAAACTTTTTTGTTAAATGTATTCGTTCAATTAAATATCTCACCGTGATCTCATTTTAGTAATGAACATATGTTGTAAAAATGTTTTCGTTGATTGAAGTGGTTTAATAAATAAAGCTGCTGTTAGTGGTTCAAAGTACAGCTTACAAAAATCTTGATTGTCGCTATTAGCGAAGGACTTCAAAGCATTCAAACCTTTGCATCACACAATCTAATTTCTAAAATCTCAAACTTCCACTTCTACCTGTTTCCTTTTGCTTGTTCGTTCTCCGTGCTTCTACAATCTCAAACAGCAGCTGCTGCACAGGAAGGAAGCTTTCAGTCTACACTTTGCACATGAGTGTCTGCATACTGTGGTTATGGGTGACTTTTGACACTCTTCCTCGAGCTTCAGTTTGTCTGTTTGTTTAACCAGCTCATCTGACTTCTATATGACCTCTTGATGTTGCACACTCCTCATGCCGTAGGGCTAGACATTACTGCAGTCCTGATGGTTTAATGGATTTTCCAAGCAGTCTAGCACTTGTTTTGTTTCGTCTCTTGCTTTTCCATCTATAAAAAATAGCTCTTCTGCAAAGTTTAAGCTTCTTCCTCCTCCAGCATTTCCCTTTCTCTAAATGAATCTGCATGTGAGGATATCAACACTGATCTGTCAAACAGAGCTGTAAATACACTTTCTGAAACCCTCCTCCAGACGTGTTAGAAACAACAGGGGCTTGTGAACGGGGTCTGTCTGTCACAGATATGCGTCACTAGCTTTGGCAAAAGTATGCCAATGGTTTTTCCATCTCTGGATTTGGCCCACCCTAGAAGAAACAAATCTTCATTGCTTACCGTGAAAAGAGATGTTCAGTAAATGTTTAACTGCGACAGACAGAAAAAGTATTAAACAGTCCTCTTTCTGTTCTTGTTGTTTTAGTCGTTTTTAGAGATGCATCTACATTTGCAGGATTAATGTTTGACACTGCAAACTCCGAAGCTCTAGACTCACAAAGAATTCTCTGTTTTGTTTAGTTTTTTTTTATTTAAAGAAAAGGAAACTATCATCTACCATATCAACTGGTTTAACTAAGAGAGAGAGAGAGTGAAAGAGGAACTCGAGGATCAAAGATCACTGAATCTAAGTAAAGCCCAGAGTGAAAGTTCAGCTTGTAGATCACTTATCTCAGCAGTATCTCCCTCCGTGAGCTGTAAAGGTCTGCCTCGTTTTCCTCCTATTTCAGTCAATGGAAGGCTAGGACATGTGTAGTTTTCCTTACAGCGGCCAGTCTTTAATTAAGATTTAAGTCAAATGCACTAAGGAATTTGTGGACCTAATCTGCCACTTTCACATTTAAAGACATTTTAAAGATTGTGCTTCTCTCAATGATGATGAACTGTAAATAAATGTAACCATGGCATGCTGGAGTGCACACTGCATGAACCCCTCGCTAATCCAGGGTATTCAAATACAGCTGCTTGAGATTCCATAGCTGCTTATACTCAGAACCAGGTAGAATATGTGGCTGTAGAAAACTGTTGGTAAACTTTTCTTTAACACGCTCTATTCTACCAACAGACCTTGAAATATTTCTAACCTTTCCACAGAATTTTCCAAAGAGTGTTAGATTCTATAATCACATAAGAAATGAAGTTTATTTCAATACTGCTTATATGTTTTACTTCTGGTAGCTTTAGTATTGTGTGGCAAATTTAATGATTATATAATTTAATATGTTATGTGAACCATGTATAGGGTTTTTTTTTTTAAATCAAATGTGGATCATGTACAGGTTTTTTTATTTTTTATTAAATTTATTAAATGTGCTATAAATACACATAGACAGGATTTGATTAGCCCCTAATGATATTATTAACAAACATAACTTTTTTTTTTTAATTTGGAAAAAAAAAAACGATGAGGCTTTGTATGTTTCATTTAAAACAGGAAAAAATGCAACCACAAATGATGCTCACCTCATGTGACTGGCAGAGACTGAGCTACAAATCCAAATCATCAGCACCCTCAGCTTCTCATTCCAGATTATAGAGAGTCCTGGAATATGGAAGCTCTGAGTTACAGCTGCAGTCTGCCCCGGTAAACTGCAGGACGGTAAACAGTATGCTCTCTCAGGTTAAGGCCATGTTGATTTTGACCATGAAATAATATCGTCCAATCAGAGCTTTCAGTCTCTTCACTTTAATGTGTGGCCACATCATTTCACACCAAAATAATTGTGTTATGAACAAAAACTCTCCAGCCGTTGTTTACCAACAACTACTTGGTTTTGTTTAAAAGACACACTGTCAGTGAAGACTTTATCGATTGAGCAAAGATGAGCACATGAGTAAGATTCTGCGTATTGTTGTGGTCTGGCAGATTTGTTCTGAGATTTAAATATGTTCATATAGTCATGTACATGCTGTACATCCTCATTCTGTCCACCATTAGACCTGGGCTTTGTAAACAAAGAAAGCTCTGCTAATGAGTAATCCCTCTTTTAACCCTACAAACACTGTGGTTGTCCTACCCACACATCAACTTTGTTCGCAGGACTTCCGTAAACTTCATATTGGAAAGGATTTTAAAAATAACTGGTAACACTTAACCGAAGCATAACTGACTAGAAACTTGGCCAGGGGGTGGCTCAATGCCAAATCCTGGATTTGCTCCACCTATGTAACATGTACTTGGCCTGAAATCCCTGAAATCATTGACAACATTGTTCATTTTAAATGTAAATGCGTGTGCTTATTGATCATGAATAATTATTAGTAATTAATGTTTACGCCTTCATTTGTGTTCCCATTTGATTAATTTCAACCACCCTTAAATAATAGTTGCTATTTTTGAGAATGTGTTTGGACTGCGGCCTGCTTGTTGAGAAATGTTGCACTGCACCTGCACCAATCCCCACGGAGGTATTTGCCACAGGTGTTTGCCTCCCTTTACTTTATGTTTCGCTTACTTTAAATTGAGTACAATGGTACTTGACTAACATCAAACGGCTAACTAATAATTATGTCGGGGCACATTTCAAATTTACATGCTTGTATTAAAAGCTCTAATAAATAAAGTGCTAAAGCAAAAGGGTGACAGGGCCTTGTAACATGGCTTTATCAATGTTGGTGCAATGAAAGCAAATGTCATGTAATAAAAAATCTGGAAAGTGTTTAAAATGCTTAAGTACAGTACAGTATAGTATGATGCAAAAATGTATGGTGCTATGGAGGTAACTGGTGACACATACTTTTGAGAGTTCCAATTAGGGCTTTGTGGACAGGCATCATGTTTTAAAAAAAATATTAAAACACTAATTATAAATCAAACGGCAATGGGGTTCCACCCAATATAATTGTGCATCAACTACAAAGTCCTAAAAAATGTATTGATAAAAATTAAATGCCTTAAATGAGATTTCAGTAAGCGCATTCTCTCACCTCTCCAATCCAGTGCTTTGTAGTCGTGTCACGTGATGCTGTATTGCAGGTCAAAGTTGAATTCAGCTCAACTTTTAATTGGACCAGATTTTGAAATCGCGCATAGGCTGGAACACCCAGTTTCACACCGTATGAAATCCCATTCAAGTGAATGGATTTTGTCTCATAGTGTGACTGGCATCACAGAATAAAGGTTCACCATCTCAAACAATTGCTCTTGAGTCTCAACTACTCCTAAGCTATTCCTTGCCTTGCCAACATTGACTGATTAATTCCTCTTAACCTTGTGTAAAGGTTGCCCCTTCATCTCAGCCAGGATTAATGTTCATGATTGTTTGTGGCCTGCCTCTTACCATTTCCTTCTACTAATGTTTACTTTTTAGACCTTTTTTTTTAGTTAAGATGTATTCTTTGTTGCTGTAACAATTGCTTTAAATTGTCATTTAAAAATATTTTAACAAGATTTAATTAATTTTGAAAGGATTTTGTTTTGTAGTTGCTTAATCTAAAATAGCAGTTGATTTTTCTTTCTTTTTTTAATTTAATGCATAAAAGCCACAGTTCACTTTTACCATTAATAAAAATGTATAATTTTTTAACGATTGTATTTGGTCTTTTTTGTTTTCAAAAAGTTATTAGTAATATGAAAAACTACATAATGCTAAAAGCATAAACTTATTCATGTTAAGGCTTGTCACCAGCTGTAGAAAGTATACACTCCACTTCCCCAGCCATGGTGATAAATTGGATCTTATTCACCAATATCGCTCAGCTTGCTTCATTGTATTTTTATCTTTTGATCCCATAGCCAATAGCTGTCTGCTCGGCTCATCGTGCTCTGCAGGGAAATTTAGGTCACATATGGACTCTTTCAGACTATTGTGCACTTTCTGTCTGCTGCAGAGTTGGAGTGGACCCCGACCAGGATCTTCAGCAGTGTGGAGACAGCTTCCAGGTGCTTCAGGGAGTAAGTTTCCATTTGTTACAATTCTCTTGTCTGTGAATCATCACAAATCACAATTATAAATGCATTAAACCAGCAATATTTGTTCAATTATTATAGTCACAATGTACTAATCTTGTTGATTGAATAGAAATAGGTGTTCATTTATTATTAACAAACAGAATTTGTTGTTATAAATTAGGAACGTAATATCAAATATTTATTCAACGTTCAAAGCGCTCATTATCCATTCAGTAGTGCATAGCTATGTGTAGCTTTTTATATCATCAATTAGATTTACGAATTAAGATTGGCAAGCTAATTACGCATGGAGACTTTGGAAACTAATGACATCTATCCATCTGTTCTTCCTGGGTTAACTGGTTTCATTAAAGGGCAATGACAGAAATCAGATCAGCAGAAGCCAATCATCTTCTTGGCTACTCTAAAGTACATTTAGAAGTTAATGCAGACTGCACATGTTGGCAATATATGCTCTGAAGAAATAAAAGACTCACTAAAGTGTTGATGAAACAACTTGGGCCAGATTCACTGGAGTTCTTTTCCCTTATTCGTATGAAGATAAAAAAATAGAAAAGATAATTTAGATTTGTTTGTCAATCAAGCTGGTTTTAACTTTAACTAATGAGATATTATTAAAGGCAAATGTGCCAGCTACCAAGAAAGGGAGAAAGAAATATTTTCAGGAAAGGAAACTTCTAATTAATTTATTCTAAAAGGTATTCATTTCTTAAAAATTATGTATAGTTGATCTACTTTAAAGGGTCAGTGACATTGTGTTATTTTCAATAATATGTTGTTCACATTGGTCTAATTGTATGGGAGATGTGATTATTTTACTTATCAAGTCTCTCTTTTGAATGCAAATTGCATTCATTCTCCTCATTTTATAGGCCGGGCTTATTCCGGAAATGAGCTGAGATTTTCACTTGACAAACTTTGTAACCACTCCCTAGTTAATCACCTATTGGTTTGGGATTAATTACGAGCAAATTCACTAACCCTAACGCTAACCCCAACACACAAACAGCGAACAAGCAACATTGATGGACACTATAATGGCGTTTTGAGGGAACGCTATCATACCGATATGAGCCAGAATCATATAGATGTTTGGTTTCTGTACAGCCTGGAATTGAGCATCTTCTTTTAATCCTTACAATTCCTTTTAATAACCTCTTTTGAATCCTAGTTGTGTGCTGCTTGCCCTCGTCTTTTGATTCGCACACCTTTTTTCCGAATATCACGATATGGATAGTGCATCACTTCCGGGGGAAGGAAATCGACCCTTTCATGTCTCGCCGTGAGATTACAATGGGACTCGTGTAATGTCATGGGGCGAATAAAACCTGTTTTTAAAAGAAACCAATACATTTTTTGTTTGGAAACGTCCATTGTTCGCTTTTTGATTCAATCTACTTTTGATAAATCACTATAAAAGCCACAAAAAGGCTCGACATGGCATGAACCCTTTAAGGTTCCACTGTAGTATAAGTATTCAAATTGGGACGTGGCACATTTCATTAATTTGGTTCAAAAAGTTACACCTCTTTGCTATATCAATTCATTCTGCTCACAGTGAGCCTAGAATGCTAAAATTTTTCTGTGTATATTAATGTAATGCATATGTAAAAGAACAAATGGAATATGCAACAAAAAAAGGAAAGACAAGTTAGAAACAAACCAGTTTGGCTAAGCCAGCACACACATGTACAGGATTTCCTTAGGGTCATTAAAGGTCTTAAATAGTATAACATTTAGAGGCCAAGATTTTACACCTTAAAAAGTTTTAAATTCACTTTTTTAGGTCTTAAATAATTTTGTCAAAAAATGAATGTAAAGCGTGTCTGATATGTGCTTTTGTTGTTGCTTGGGGTTGCCCCAGAGATTGAGAAAATGCTTCTAATTGCGAAAAAACTAATTTTGTTAGAGTTGGCATAGTCTAAATAAATGTGCATAAATGCTCTAAAACAAAAAAAGTTATGGTTAGGCTTTCAAAAAAAATGTACTTGAAGCCTACTATGTATTATGCAAAAACATTTTGTGTTTTTAATGATATGGTATAGATCTTAATTTAGATTAGTATTGGTCTTAAAAATTCTTTCATTTGACCTTATGGAACCTGCAGAATCCCTGCATGTGAATAAATACGGTTGTAAAATAGCAACTCTTGAATGATAAAACAGTAGTCAAATCATATATTTGGAATTAGAATAGAGTAGAAACATCCAACACGGGAATAAACAGGATCTATTGTTAACTGTCTGGTGAATGAGGTGATGTGAGAAAGGTGAAGTCAGGTAACCGAAGACTCTCTGACTTGGATTTAGAGCCATAACAATCCAAGTTGTGAAAAGCTCTTAAGAAGCCCTCCTGTTGATCTCTTCCGCCCTCTCCCCTGAACTCTATTATAACAGGCCTCAGTGTTTCAGTCTAGAACATAAACATCTAAAAATTGCTGGGATATGGAAGACCGGGGATGAACTGTGTCTAAAGATTATGTCTAACTGACTGCTTCAAATTGAAATTCTTTAAAGTTGATATATTTGTAGACATAAAAAGTGAGTCATTTAAGATATTCAGTATTCATGTTGGTCGTATTATGACCTGCTCTTGCCTTGAAGTTCAATTCTAGCGTTTGCTTTTACGTTGGTTTCAAAAATGTGAACTGAACAAATTATGTGCCGACCGGCTTAACTTTTGTTTATGTGCTCTCTGTCTTTGTCTAACATTTGATCTCATTACCAGTTCTGCTCGCCTATCCTCAATCCCTGTCCACTAAAGTCATATGGCAAGCTTAAGGTAGATTGCAGTATAGCATTACTTTGAGCTCGTTTGTGATCGTGATAATCTGTAATCTCTTTAAATGAAATGAAGCTGGAGGTGAAGCTGAACTCGTGAGATTAAGTCAATTGGGGTAAACATACTGGTCTTTGCAAGAAGAAAGACCATTAAGAAAGAATAAACAAAGGGAATACACAACAGCTATAGATCGCAAGGATATGTAAAATTAATTTAAGTACTATGCAGAATTTCTCTTTGGCCTCCTATTATTTGCCCAGTAAGGAGTTAACATTTTTGATGAACCAAAGATAGTTAAATGTGTTTTTCTATCTATTGTTTCTTTAATGTTTGAAAAGTTGATTTGAAATTTGAAAGTAATGCTCAAAGTAATGCTCAAAATGCTTAGAAAATTATGGCCTTAGATTGCAATGCTCAGTACTGCAACAAGGAGTTTTAAACTTGGTTTTTAGTACTAAAACGTTCACCACATTTTGAAAGAAGCTTTTGAAGCCTTGTATTATTAACAAGAATCATGTAGAATAGACAAATCAAAGCATTTTTTGAATGGAGCCTCCCAAATTCTTTTGGAATAGAATGATAAATATGTTTACTCTGCTGTGCAAGTAAAAACACTATTGTTTTCCCTATTTGTACCATTAATCCATTCATCAGTGACTAAAGAAGTTTTTTTACACATTTGGAATCATTTAGAAAATTCAGACTCCCACTCCCAGCAGAGCCCTGAGATTTGCCAAACAGAATCTGCTTGAGGTACTTCTCACCAGGTTAAAGGCCTCCACACACCTACTAATTGGAATTCGCTCGCTCGTTTGGAGGACTTCTCTTCATGAGGCTTTTCCCTACTTTCACACCTCTGCTGTCTGAGTGACATTGAAGCCTTTCAGATTGGGAACGTCCAGAATGTTCAGTGACCCACAATGTTCGCTTCCCCTCCTCAATCCCCCACTGTTTTAAGTACTATTTTTCCAGTTATTTTCAGGGATGCTTGCGTACATACTCCACCAGAAACACGTAGCGTAGATGGTGGAAGAAGAAAAGACGAAAGCATCATCAGTCTGTGACTGCTCACCGAAATATAAGATTGTCTGTACATAATAATGTTGGTTAGAGGTCAGAGTTTTTGTTCATCCTGTCGAGCTTAGACTGGATGCTCTTGTCTGCCCAAATTTCAATCAAACATTGAATTTCCTTGTTCCTCTTTTGATCCACATGTCCCATCCATATCTCCGCTAGACTGCGTGAACCGTTTCAGAGACTACCTCTGGAAGTGCTTTCGGAAACGGTTCATGGAAACAAAAGAATTGCTTACACACACGCTACAATAAACTGTTACCAGAGCCAAGTGTTTTTGAAAATGGAATACCAATGCAAGTCTGAAAGGCCCCACTCCTTGGCCTTTCTGGGAAAGTGGCATGACCTGCCACATGGGGCAGTTTTCTGTTTTCTTCTTCTTCGGCTCTTCTTCTCATTGTTGTTATTCTTCTTGTCATGAGGTTGATGCGACAGCATGAACAAAGTTTCAGCCAACTTTCATTGTGAGTATTTGACTTGGCAGATGACTTGGCAGAGCTAAACTATTTTTCACTCATGCATATTGCTCAGCCAAATGTGTGTACTCGGCGCCTATTGTTTTCTCTCAAGGCGCATTCACACACAAATCCTTGGACTGAAATTTTGTCTAAGTGTGCTATGCTCTTAAGAGTGTGACCTGTCCTAGACTGTGGAAGGACCTCTCTCTTTGTAGATACGGACTCTTGCTTGAATGAACATTTTAAAAAGGTATAAGCCATATTTTTACAGACAAGTTTCTATCAGTGATACTCTGATCAATGTATAAACGACACGAACCCAACCAACGTTTTCAACAAACACACCCGCAACTCAAACCATAAACAAATATGGAAAATGTTGTACCTGACCCGCTTCCTGATCCGTATTTTTTTCAAATGGTGCGCTCGCTGACGTGGAGAGCAGGCAGTTCTTGAGGTGACCCATCATTTTCCATTTCAGTTGTCTATATGCATAATATTATTGATTAATCAATGTTTGTTTCGACCCTGCTTGAAGAATTCATCAGCAGGTCAACTGAGAGATACATGTATATATAACCATAAGATGACTGATCAGACGTAAGAGAACACGCGTGAACTTGCCTTTTTTGTGGCGCCTGTAGCCCCACACAAGTTGATGTCCAACCAATTCCAGAAATTTCATAATAAAACTTTGCTGACGTCGTGTCTGAGCGCGTCAGGGGAAGCTCGCGTCTCGAGCATGAGCAATTTGGAGTTGAAAATGAACCCTTTCCTGAACGAACTGCTCATCAACATTTTATTTGAAGCGGGTAGTTGCATATTCAAGCTTGATTGTGGTATAATAAAGTGTAGGCCTGTGTATTTCATAGACAATTGTGTCTAGTACTTTAGAAATTTGCATTTTTAGATGACTTGTAAATGTGGGTGACCCCGGACACCTGCTCATTTCGGGTCAACCTGCGCATCACTGGTGTCTATAGACAATTTGTGCTAATGTCCCAATAATCCTAATGCTAATCTGCTTAAGTGTTGTACTAATGTAGTTTCCCTTGTTTTTCTAGAACTTGTCAATCACAGATTTAATAGGCCGGGTTTAAAGTCTCAGTAAATACTAAGTATTTAGATTGTTAAATTAAATGCTATACATGACCAGAAGCCAATGGAAAGGGGCCAACACTGGAGCAATGTGCTCTGATTTCTTTATATAAGTCAGCAGTCTTGCTGCTACATTCTGACAAGCTGAAGTCTAAAGATCATCTACTTTGGACAAAATTTAGCTCATTAATGCAAAATTTAGCGCATTGCAGTAATTTAATCCTGACGTTATTAAAGCATGAACAACAGGTTCAAGTTCGGCAGCAGATGGGCTTCAATCTGGCAACAAAGCAAAGTTGATAAAAGCAAAAGATTTCTTGTTACTTATGTGCACTGTTGCATTGATACCACATCAGAGTTTCTCTCTGTAAAAAAACACTGTATACATAACATTAATTTACACATTATTTATTGATCACTTTATCACCTTCTGCAATGCTTTAGGAGATTGATAACCTGCTGCTATTCAAATAACCCTCGCTTCCTCTTTCCCCTGCAGGATGGAAGCCAGTCAGAAGGACAAAGCAAGACCAAGCAGGAGAGTGCCTGGCTTTTTCAACTGTGGTATACATTTGACCACAAGTATCCTTTTAACATGTTATTCACAACACGTCCTCACAAGCTTTTGTTCCCATGCCATTAAGAACTTGAGCACGATTGAGCATTACGTCTCGCTTTCACCATTCTCCTCTCTGCTCTTCCATGACCAAGCCAACGAGGTTACTCTGCTCCATGCAAATGAAGAGTAAATGAAGCATCTGCTTTCACACCACACACAATGAAATTACAGAGACTAGTTTTGATGAAACCTGTTCGAGTGGAAAAAGTTGAACATAAATCTATAGTTTAGTTTTTAAAAAGGAGGATTTCAAGAGTTCCTCTGAGGCGTTAACCAGGTCGCTAATCCTCCAATTTCAACTCCCACTCATAAAAAAAAAAATGCTTCAGTTTACACCCCTGCATGAATCCCTGAGAATCTTATTCTGTACATTCTTGTGCTTAACATAAAATCTTACTTTTATATGACCGAGGCGAGCCGTGATGCTTGAGGCCTCCGCAGCAGTAACTCTGTTTGTGGTGCTGTTCTCTAGTCGCACCTTCTCAGCCAGATGCTAGTGGTTGGTGAGAGAAGAAAATTGTTAGAAGGAGTGTTTTTTTTTTAAGCTCTGATATGAAAGTGATGCATAGATTCTTATACTCTCCTGAGTGCTTCCTGCACAGCTGTGGCTTCCATCTTCTCAGACTGTAGGTCAGTCGTTTATTACAATTACTTTATTTTTATTACCACCCACAGAAATGCATTTAAATGGAAGTGTTGGGATGGTATAGTAAAAACATTTTCCACTTCTGAAAGACATTGATGTCAACCCCTTTAGAGCAAAATTATTTTCAGAAAAACATGATGGTGCATTTTTCATCTTCTTCGGCTTGCCAAAAAGAGATCATATGAGAAAACAATCTAAAAATGAAAACCTGGTAGTGTTAGTTGCTTTGTCCATTTCAGTGAATAACGGGTCTGAACTGATGCTCTTTATACATTATTTTTTATATTTAATTAAACAACAAAACAAAGCATTATAGTTATATGTATAATCAAAGAATCCATCCGTGTGAATAAAAACACTCAAAACTTGAATCTATTTGCTCGGTGCAGGGGATTTTTTCAGATTGCAACATGTAAAAGCCTTCATTGCATTACTCTGCATTTACCAGCTTTCAGTGTCATGGGAAACAATCTCTCAATTGAGTTGAATTCTATGAAATATTCAGAAATACACATTTTTTATAGGCAAAGGCTCTGAAGGGGTTTAAAAAAAGTGCGTTCTCAGATCCCTTTGAAGCCATTTGCATTGGACTGCTTTTTTTTTGTTCCCTTCTGTCATGATTTAAGAGTCTCTGTATGCCTGCCAAATATGTAACTTAGTTTTAAAACATGTTTTTAATGAACCTATGAGCTTTTAAATTGAAATATTGACATTTTAAGACTGACATAGCCATGAAATGGCCATGTTGCTTTAATGAGAAAAGAAAGAAAGATACCTGCCAAATGCTCATTCACATTTTTATCTATTTCAGGGACTGGGCTTTGTTTGATGCATGGTTTTTTGCAGAAACTCTTCTTGTGTGTGATCTAATATTAAAGCTAGGTCATGCTAGAACTCTTGTAAAGCATTATTTTTCAGTCTGATTATTAACTCAACTGGCCTGAGAGCAGACTGAGTTGCCAGGAAGACACATGCTTATCTAAACATCGTTTGATGCCCAAAGCTCTGTTTTTAACTTAATATGAGCTCAAACCGATACAGCCTTTGATGTAAATCGATTCATTTCTTGTTCATCGCAAGACTGGTCGCACTGGACTCTTAAAAAATAATATCTTTTGGAAGGTTCCCGTTTCCAGTGGGGCTCCGGTCATGGTTGCCTATTTCTCCATGTATCTAATCACTGCTGCAAATGGAAGCCCATTTACGCCAAGTAAAAAAACAACAAAGATTTTGAGTTAAAAGATCTTATTTTTGACATTTAAAAGACAGTTAAAGAAATTTTAACCTACAGACACCCATTCTAATGATAATAATAATAAAGTCTCAATATTTTGACAACGTAAATCAATTTTTCCAACTTTTAATCTCTAAATGTTCACTTTTACACAATGAGTTATTTTTTGACCAGGTGGAAATGGGCCTCTGTTGCTGCAGGTATTAACTGAGATGTATAAAATTCAGAACACAAATTCTTGGTATGAGTCAGCCATCATGTCCTTTTGTAGTTGTTTAGTATGTTTCCAGTAATATTCTGTAAAGGGATTTGTTCAAGGCATTTTTTGGATATTATAAACTTATAAGTTGTTTAATTTCAGTTGCTGCTATTCTCAATACTGAGAATACTGTTGACACATGAATTTGATGTTTTTTTTCCTTTCTTTTCTTTTAATATGTGTGTGCGCGTGCGTGTGTGTTTGTGAGGGTGTTTTTGTCAGACAATGCCATAATATAAAACAACCATAAACTAAAAAACGCATGTGAAAATTCTACATATATACAATGCATATCGGTAATTTTCAAGGTAATTTGTTATTAATTTGTTATATAATTTGAACATTTCTGGAAGGAAACAGCAAAGTGTGTTTCAGCCAATGACTGCAGTCAGAGGTGATCGACTCTTTAACCGAATGTGGAAGGAATTTGTAGATCTAAGCTATTTTAAACAGAAAATGTTTGAATGCGCACATACAATTATTTGCTTTTCATTACTGTTAACTTCACCTATCAGATTCACGTCAGATCTGTTTTCTCTCAAGCAATTTCATTAGAAAATATCAATGATGCATATCAGCCACAGGTAAATTTGCATCTGGTTAACCCTTTAAGGGAAGTGGTTATAATAAGACATTTCAAGCCTGCAAGGGGATTTCTTGGAACTTGACAGATAAATTAAATTTCATATTTTGAAGCTTTTTAAAGAATAACTCTCTAGAATGCCAGAAGGATTCTGTATGTTTGTAAAAACGCACAGAGGATGATCTTTATCCTACAGTTTTCATTGTTCTCTCTTATATGTTACTCCCAAATGCAGACCCAGATGTACATGTAAACATTTTTATTCCTTAACCTAAACAAAGTTACCTGAAACCAATCCTGACCCACAGCGGACCCCCTCTGACCTCCACCCTGCCGGCTTGCTGCGGCCCGCTGGCTCGATGCCTGACCAGTCCCCAAGCATATGAGGTAAGACCGTTCCAATCCATCATTTTCAATATAGGAACAATAGTAAAGGAAAATATTAGCTTCAATAATACTCCATTAATTGGGAAAATAAATATAATATACATTTTCTGGGATTTTTGTTTTTGACTTCTCCAAGTACAAAATTGCTAAATCTGTAAAATTATTAAACCTGAAGTCACATCGGATTTACATAACATGTTTAGTTATTATACACACAAAAAATATAAATATAAAGAAACAGTAATACATTTCAGAATTGTTGTTTTAAATCAAATATTATCATTAGTAATTTTTTTTGGTCTTTACATAAACTATTTTTTAAATGGAAATGATTAACATTTACCTGTTTTATGAGTTGCTAGACATTGCTTAGCTTGCTGAACTCCACAAATTAATTGACACCAACTAATCTACCTGGATTCCTTTTTGCTGTATCTTTAAGGGAAGTAGCTTTTCTGAGTTCTTAAACTCAGCACTTTGGTTTCCATAGTTTGCTTTCTAAGGTTGAAGCGGCTCTTTGAATCTCTGGTTGAAAGGAAAAAGAGAAAGACAGTCAGAGGCACAAAAGCACCAAAGCTTTTAGATTGGGCGCAGACCCGAAGGAAGATGTATTCAGTGAGTGCCCAGTCACAAAAGAGCCTTTCATGATGCCACTCTGATGATGGCGAGCCCTAGAGGCATTCCAGTATCTCTAGCATGGAGAAGAGTTATTCATCACGGTCACAACCCCATTCGCTCATGCAAATTCCTTCATTCAGGCCGCTCTGCTGACATAACAAACTTCTTATAGTACTGCATTGTGCTCCTGGGTCACCAAAGTCCTGCAGAAGTTTCAAATCGCCAACCGATTTACAAATTTTAGAGCTTTAGTTTTTTAGTTGCACCAAGTGTAGTCACCCCTCTATTATGTGTTTTTTTTTTCTTGCCGTTCACCCTTTGGTTTAACATTGTCTCCATTCCTAGTGTAAAAACAAAGCTCTAGATTCACTTCCTGCTTCTGTGGTTATTTGGTTTTGCTTATCTAGTGTTGTAAAGTATTCCTCCTTGTTATGTTTGTTTCTAGTTCTTCACTTTTCTCAACAAAGCAAGCATTTAATTCTTGAAATTGTTGTTTTTGTTTCTAAAGGTCTCGCATCCCTTTTAGTTTCACTGAATATCCGAGTTAGTTTTTACCCTTGTGGTAGGGTTTGTTCAAGCAGGTGAAAGTGCAGCAGCAACACTCAATTGTGCACCAACAAATGCATACCGAGACCTGCTTGGGGAGATCGTTTTATATGCCTCCAAAAAATTGTTTTTTAGTTTGTTTGAGATGAGAACACAATCCAAACCAATCTAAACCAAAACTAAATGCAAGTTGCAGGGTTTGTAAAACCCGCTTGCTGCTTTTAAAAATGAATCCAGTGAGCATGGAATTATGTGACGCATCATTTGCTGGTAACAATACAGCTAAGCTAAAAAGTCTTCAAACAGAACTTCCTTCTCATGTATTCTCAAGTTGAAAAATAATGTTGAAGAAACAGACTTAAATCATTGAATCCACACAGCACAAGAAAATAGCATTTATTAATTATTTTTTAAACACTCTACCAGCTTCTTTGGCTATTTCCAGGGCAAGAGTTAGTCAAGGTATATCAAAATTTTTGTGTAATGGATTGTATTGATCATATTGTGTAAGGATTCCTATTGTTTTATTTGTAAAACTCATGTTTCTATTGCATGTAATTAATATTGTTACATAAAATAGCAGATAAAATGCACACATACCTGCATGGAAGTGGGATAGCATTGGAATCACATCAACTACATTTTTTGTCCAAAGCCACTTACATTTTTCCAAAGCGACATACATAAACTGACCAATGTAAATTCTCCAGTTTTCATAGCTCTCTAAAGAAAAAAAATCGTGCTGCTAATCCAGAGTTTCGATATGTCAGTTGTTGATTTTAGCTCTGACTTTATCCAAGGGATGTTTCAGCCCAGAAGTTTTGCACCACAGAAACAGAAAGCTAGGATCCATCCTGAACTCTACAAACAACTGCATGCCGTAGTCATACAAGACATGTCAAGAGTTGTTAATAATTAATGTACAGGGTCTTCCCATAAGATAAACCAGCTCAGATTCATGAACCTCTATGAGGTAAAGAATAGAATAATTAAAGACAAAAATTTCTTAAATAATGTTCAGCACATGCAAATCCCTGAAACCCTCAACTCCATCAATTAATCAAGAAATATCAAATTTTTTTTTAATAAAGATGATTTAAAGCAGCTCCACAAACTTCATAGGGTAGAAACACCTTAACTTTCTGGGATCAGGAAGTATAATTTTCCCAGTTCAGTCTATAAGGGAAAGTTTAATTGCATGTGGGGAGTATGAATTTAAACTGAACAGTAATCTCTAACTTATTATGAAAGCCTGGTTTAAACCAATTTTGTGGTGAAATAAAGGAACCAGAGCGTCACGGTGGCGCAGTGGGTAGCACGGTCGTCTCACAGCAAGAAGGTTGCTGGTTCTAGGCTCGGCTGGGGCAGGTAGCATTTCTGTGTGGAGTTCTCATGTTCTCCCCGTGATCGCGTGGGTTTTCTCCGGGTGCTCCGGTTTCCCCACAAGTCCAAAGACATGCGGTATAAGTGAATTGAGTAAGACTGATTGTCCATAGTGTTAACGTGTGAATGAGTGTGTGAATGTTTCCCAGCGATGGGTTGCGGCTGGATGGGCATCTGCCATGTAAAACATATCCCAGAGAGTTGGTGGTTCATTCTGCTGTGGTGACCCCGAAAGGGAAGAAAGCCGACATGAAGATGGATGGATGGATAAAGGAACCAGTACTCTTGTTGTTTTAATAATGTGGGTAAAAACTGGAAAACCCAGGTTAACAACCCCCACACGCAAGCAGAGAAAGATCTCCCCAGTGAAAAATCCCCAGCATAAAGACTATTTGACATTAGTATAAAAAAAGAACAGATCGCCTGAGAGCACCTGAAAACAAATGCTGATTTCAACAGGAACATAAACAACAAACAGGTGATCAGCCTCAGCAGCAGGATGAGTGATAAATGATGGGGATAGGTTACATACGTACATTAAACCACATTGTTGTTTCAGTTGTTTGTATGTTTATAGTGCCCAGACACCATAGAGGCTTGGACACATACCAAAAGCAATTTATCAAAAGCTAGAATAAACATATATGTTTTAGTCTAGTTTTGAACTCAGCGGGTGTACCTGAGCTCCGAACAGCATGCTTTGGAGTTCTTTGAGGAGTGAAAACTGGGTCACTCAAATTTACAGTTTTGAGCTGCCTTGTTTTTATTTTATTTTAAAATGGCCGGATTAAGCAGTGATATTTACAGTATTATATATCTGTTGATGAATTTAAGATCACTTTTCATTCAGTCATGAGTTGCCCAGCATGCACTGCTGAATTCTGAGGTTGTGGTCCTTTCCTATCCTTGGCATCTCCCCCCGTCCTTTAGCTTCCCGTCAAGCTATGTTCCTATAAATAAAAGCTAAAAACAATCTATAAATACTGTAGATATTTGTGTATATAACATTGATTTCCTTTTCTTTTTGCATGCATCACATTCTTAAGGGTTCCTACAAAACAGCCTCCTTTTGGGGAAATGCTTAAATCAATTCAATAGAGAATGGGGGAAACCCCCCAAATTCCAATCTCTGAACCAATGGAATTAAACGGTTGTCTTTTTCTTATTGAAAAAACCCCAAAACAATAAACCCCATACATCCAGGCATAACTGACCAGTTAGTATGAGATGGACTTTCCTTGCTCGTTGAGCCCTGGTCTCGTGCAGTTTTTAGCATTAAACAGGTGATCTTCACAGGCTGAAGCACACAGCCTCAAAGTGTTAACATGGAACAGGCATTATTTAGATCCTTCTCAAAGGATTTAACAGCAGCTATATGGGAAGCTGAGTGTTATATAAGAGTTTAGTTTCTTTGATCTGTTCTCACACGGACTAATCGCCGGGTCAAACGCTTGTTCTTCAGTGACACGAAAACTGTCTCTGTGGCAGAAATTGGCTTTATGAAGTCCCATTCATGTTTTCAACATCAACATGGAGTCATATCTCAGATTACAGTTCAATTTTCACAGCAGAATGCTTTAATTATGGCACCAAAATTAATTCAAACTAAAATATAGAAAAAATACGTCGCTGATTCCAAATCATGCCTTGAAGCACTGGAAAACATTGGAAAAAAAACTTCCAATAATAACAGATGTACTAGTTAAATTTGAATATCCGAAAAGTAAATCCTACCTATCTTTTTTTTTGTACTTTTGTAATTTTCCTTTTCTGCATTTCTGGACAAATTGGAATACCAGGGGCTGAACGTGTGAACCGCATCACCAAAGCTTTCACATCACAAGAACAAACCGTGTACTAGATCGCAGCCATTGCAGAATGAATGGGAGCAGTGCATCAATATCAAACTTAGTGAAAGAAGTCCCACTGTGAAGAAACAAACACAATTTAATTAATGGTAGAGCAGGTTGAGATGCAGAAAAAAACACTGTAGGCTTACACACAAGATTTTGATAAATGGAGATTGTTCAGCTGAATGCCACTGAAATTATCTTTTTCTATGAATCATACTTCACTTGGTTGTCCTTTTTAGCCTAGAACATAGTTTTTACATAGTTTTAAATATATTGAATTACTCTCATCTTGTAAATAGACAAAGAAGCTAGTATGTTTAAAAAGGCAATGAATGAATTTGTTTCTTGTACTGTACAATAATGCAGCAGTATAGCACCAACTTCATACTGATAAAGCATATTTAACTAGTTCTGCTATGAGCACACAACCAGAACATACATATGGAGGTATAATTGAGTCTATTGAATTAATACGCAAGTTTATGATCTATACATACATGTAAAGAGATGCACAAAAAGCAATCCGATTCAACAACTAAATATATATTTATGAATTAAATCACACTCCACAAATATGTCCTCTAAAGTCACGAGTACAAGTTCCTTTTGATTAATTTGTGGGTCTCTTCAATATTTGTTGATCTTGTCCTGTGCATTCGTGAAGTTTTGCAGGTCTGAGTTTTGACTCGTATCTCTTGTCAAGAGAAGCGAAGATTCACAATTAGGTAAACTCCTCCCATCAGCTGGTAAACCAATGAGAATGCTCGACAATCAGTGTTATGAGAAATTCCATTTCAGTTCCCACTCATGTGCGTGTCCTCAAGGAAACAACATACCACTTCAAACTACACTATTTTTATTGTTGAATAGCTAATGAATGCTTTCAGAAAGACAAATGTTGTTGCAGCGTTGACGTTACTATTAATTACACAAGTTTAAAGCTTTGAGAACGTTTAGAATGAGTGCATTTACTCACGTTGTTCAGAACTGACTCAGGGAACCAGTTCTGATTCTTGTGATGGTTAATATTTGTACCTAATCTTTGTGTTTCTACTAGATTTCAGTGGGAAAATTAAAAATATGCAGTGAATAAATTGTGAATTTCAAAAATAATAATAGGCAAACTATGAAAGTTCTATTTAATTCTTGGTGCTAATTGGTTAATGAGCATCATGATGTTTAGAAATTTTGTAAAAAAATATTTTACCTACTTCAACAATCTTTTCCATGTTTTTCATCACTTTTATTAATGCTAGCCTGGTTAGCAGGTACTTTAGAATCATGCTTCTGGATTGTTGTGGCTGTTTCTGGTACTTGTAAGCATCTGAAATCAATAAAATGCATTTTATGACGAACAAGCTGTGTTTTGACCTTGGGCATCCATAAACTCACTTTTTTTCATTGTTTATGGACGTGTTTCTACTATGGGAAAACTTTAGGGTCAGTAAGTGCTTACGTTCATCATTGAGATGCATTAGCAGTTCATCTGATGCAGATGTACCTGAAGCAGTGCTGCTTCAGCCAATGGGCGTGGCTACAAATATTGAGCCATTTTGAGCTCCCAGAAAAAGAAAAACGGGATAGCACAAACATGTATGATCTAATATGAACTTGAGGCATGTTTTTGATGAGGGAAGAATACTAAAACATGCTAGAAATGTCTGAAAAGTTTAAATGATGCAGGATCTTTGAGACCACCTGTCTCAAGCTTTAGGTTCTTTTTTCCTTCTACCATTTTGTCCTCCTCCTTTCATATTGAATTCTTCTTGTTCTTCACAGAACCACGATCCACTACCAGATAATGACTCAGATTTCATCCTGAATGATGGAGATCTGACACTGACCTACGGTGATACCGCCATCACCGCCAACGGAGCCTCATCCTCTTCTGGGCCTGAGGGGTTTGCAACGAACTGGGGCGTGAACGGTAAACGCAGCGACAGCACGTCTGAGGATGCTCTGGAGCGAGAACTGGACACACGTGAACATGAGCTCTTGAGCCGGGGCACACGTTTGGTTTTCCCCATTGAAGATCATGATTGAATACACCATAAAAGCTTGAAACCTTACCTCCCTGCGTGCCATATCTCCACTTTTATCACACATCTGACCACGCATGTCTCCTCCAAAGATCTCATGATGGAGTCTGAAAACTCAGCGGAACAGAAAGATGCCTTTGTGAACCAGATGTGATTGTTTACCAGAGTGGAGGTGAGGTTGTGGTAGATCCTGAAGAAGTGGAAGGAAATTTGAGCAGCTTTTTGACATAGCCTTATTTGTGTCCAAGATTATCGTGTTACATTTAACTTGTGCAATCATAGACCTGAAAGAGCCATCCGTCATATGTTTAGGTCATCGATTTAATTGTTTTTTTTGTTTTTTTTTGTTGAATTGTTAGCATTGCTGCTAAAACTGGAACTGTGATTGACAAATATGGCTGACCCATTTTTTTTTTCTGGAAAGAAAGTGAGCTTTTTATTAAGAAAATGCCAGTATTTGTGTCTACTATTATAATCGTCTTTTTATTGGACGAATATGTGTAAATAATACAGATTGTCCACTAAATGGAGGTGTTGTGGGTTAACGCTCTATAAAACAATAACTCCATTGTCTGGCATTCTCAGCTCAAGACAATACAATGGGACTTTGTTATGCTCAAGTCCTAATGAGATGCAGTTTGCATACAGAAATTTTCTTTCATGTTTAAAGGCCAACTCTATGTGCTGGTCGCTGTATATAAAAGTGCTAATTTGCACAGCAATGCAGTTCCTTTTGTAAAAACTGGAGTGTGCACTTCAGATGCTGGCCCTGCATGTGTTACGTTTAAATCCTGAAATATTAACCCATTTGCTCAACCAAAGCTAGAATCGTTATCCTTATCATCAATGCGAACCAAGTTTTTGCAGCTTTTTGCATCTTGAATGTTGACTCTTACATAAGTGAGCTGCTAAATGGCATTAATAAAATCAGGAATGTTAGGCATGAACCGTCTGCTTGTATTTTCAAACAGTAAAGTGATGACTTCATGCCATCCACACGCATTCCTTCCATCCAACAGTTTAGAACTGTTGCGAATGCCAGTTTAAGGTCCAGTTGTCTGGTTAATAACTAACTTTAAAGATGTTAAAACTAAGATCTTATTTTCAATCAATATAAGGAAAAAAATATTCCATCAAACATCTAAACCATCAAGAAAGTTTGTTTTCGAAATATCTTTCCTTGATTTACTCAAGTTTGCACAAAACAACTACTCAACTGTGAATAAAAAAACATTTGCACTATTTCTGACAGAAAGAACCTCGAGTTTAGTGGCAATCCGGGTTCGAGGTGCAGAACCTGCAGCTGACTAGTTTAAAAATTAAAAGGTGATCAGAATGCTTTTTTCTCAGTGACACAAAGATGGACTTGAGCATAATTCACATCTGTAGCATTATACTCTTTCTCTCCTTCTTACTGTTTTGCATGTAACTGCCATATCTACAGCAAAAAAAGGCATAATTGAGTTTCCATTTTCATCTGTACAATCTAAGAACCCCCCCCCCACCCCCTCCATACATATCCCCATTATTTGTACTAATATTATGATGCACAGAATTGCACTCAGCCTGTCAAGTAATGCAACAATACTGTGGTATGAGTCGTAGTAAACTTACTATTATGAGAAATAGCCAATGTATCAAAGTGGGCTATGGTAGCAATACCAAAACAAATGGTATTTGTACTGTATGTGTTATTACATAATATTAATAATAAACAAGAAACTGGTGTTTACTACAAAACATATGTACAAGTTTTATTTATAAATAAAACATTTGTTCACATATCAGTTTTGATGGTTGACAAAGCTTTAGGTGGCAAAACAATGTTAACAAAATTACACCATCAACGTTTAGCAGTTTAATCCGTGTTATTAGCATATTAACACCTGTATTCTATATTTTAGTTTCACTCTACACATTTCTATTCAAAAGTCAAAATGAACATAGACCCTGTTCACATTTGTTCTTGATGTCAAAATTGCATATTATTAGAAGAAAACCAGAGGTAGTTCAAACGATTCACTCTTGTAGTGCTTTTCTCTCTTTTACAGAATGAAATCAATGCAAACGTTATTCTTCGATGCTTGTGTATGGAGACAGTTTTCACTTGTGCTTATCGGCAGCATTTTAAGACATTTTCTCCCGTGTGTGAGTTCAGCGATGATATTTTCTGGGCATTGACCAAAGCTAGAACTGTCCTCGAGATGCAGGATGTGCTCTTTACGCATCTTACACACTGTTTTTTCTGATGGGAGTAATCTAGTATCTAGTAAATATTTTAGGTGCACTAAATTGCGCAAATGCTTTTACAAGCACACTGTAAACAATATAACGAATAGCATTAACGACTATATAAAAGAAACAACAGCAAAGTAAATATTTTGCAGATAGTTTAACAATCACGTAAACATTTTTCTTTTTTTGTGCAGTGCAGAGTGTGTCAGGAGTGTTAAATCTTTCCGATGGATTTTCCAAAGTGTGTAACAATTGTTTATTTTCTTCTTTAGTGTGTGATCATATCTTGATGCTTTTTAAACTCGATTGTTTAAATTAAGTGTCTTGAATGGTTTCTATAAGCAAATGAAAGTTGTATACATGTCTACAACCTCATAATCAGCAGAAAACTCTTTAAAGTGGATATTTTTAGTAAACGGAGCAAGTGGAAAACACTTACATTTAAATGATACTCCAAGGGCTCGTTTCCACTGCAAGTCTTAATGCTTATATTTGATTTGTTTCTCCATCTGTTTACACGTTCGCTCAGTTATTTACACGGACCGTAGCACCATGAATCGCACATGTTTAAAGTGGGTCGTTGTAGCACAAAAAGGAAAAGTTGGACTAACATGAAATAAAGTTGAAGTTAACCGTTTAATAATATCCAAGATTTGCTAAATAACAACCTTTTTATTAGATGGTGAAGGAGAAAAAGAGCCTTGATTGCAGCCTGCACATATGTGTCAGGTTTGGCATCTGGGTGTCAGATCTCATTTTCCTCTCCGAAGTTTCCACATTTGAATCTTTCTGCATAGCTTAATTAAATAGCCTGTTTATTTGTCCATCAAATTGGCATTTATCCATATAAACAGAGTGATTCTAACAGAATACCACAACTTTGAAAATCGAGAGCTCTGCAAAGAAGAAAACGACAGCTAAGATCTTTTGGTCATTGATTGAAGGAATCTCTTAAGTTTTATTTGATCCCTGACATTGATTAATAACCCAATGTTCCATCATACTTCTTTGATTAAATGCAGATCACCATGTATAATCTCCACATATAAGTGAGGCCTGAAATATCCAATGGCATGCATTTATCATAGAACAGGTCATATCTATCATACGTGAGCAAAAAATGCAATCGGATGGAATGTAGCTCACAGGTAAAGACCAGAAAGACAAGTACATTTCACCAAGAAATTTGTCTGAAGATGTTTTACTATTTAAGAGATTATACTTCAACTACAGGACTGGGCAACATTAAGTTTTTATTTTTTAGAAAAGCATACAACGGCTTCTATTGTTTGGAAGCTCCTGCACCTTTTTATATTTGTATAAATATAGCGCCTGCAGGGAGCAAGCAGTTTTGATCGAATCCATGGACAAATTAAGTTCTGTATGAACAAACTTCTAGAATGCAGATGGAGGAGTTGACAAGTCCATTTAGATTACTTTTTCAGATTAAATTTCTCATAAGCTGTTTTCAACATTACTTATATAGCATAACCCACTTATCCAATTTAATTACAAACACAGCCCAGCTCTGTGGGTTCATAAGCTCAGTGCGCAAAAAGCATGTCAAAAATGACCAAAATACAATATGCGTATATTCCGTGTGAAATGACTCCACAAGGCTAAAGTAAGGAGCTCATAAACATCTGGTCATTGGATAGGTGCGAGTGAAAATAAAGTTCCGCTCTGCCATACCATCCTGGTTTGTCACAATGTGTGATCTTCAGACATAAAAGAGCAGCTGGGTGGCGCTAGATAAACACCCTCATGTCCACTTATGAAAGGAAATAGAGAAGTTGTTGTTTAAGGAACAGAATGGATAGCGGAAACCTTATGTGGGTATCTAAGTGTCCAGAGTTGTCCTATAAGTCCCTTAAAGAATACAAAAACTCAGAAAACAGGAGGAAGTATGGTGTGGCATTGCCGTTGAATAAGGGTTAATGGTCAGTTTTATTGTCTTGAACCATCACTGTAATCTCTGAGTGCCATCTAAGGGCAAGGAGTATCATTGCATCAACAGAGGTGTGAAAGCCCCCTGCAGAAAAGCTGTTGCGGAATTTATGATCACATATGTTAGCATGTATGACTAAAACTGTCTTTAAAAAATGCTGACGACAAGCAACTACAAAATATTTTCAAAGCTTTGAAGAATTCCCTCAATAGTGTCTGTCTGATACAAGCTGCTTGAACTGGTTTTGCAGATGTTAGAGCAGAGCTGAACTCTGCTGTACTTGTATCAAATTTCATTGTGTATGAATTATGTTGGTGTTTCACAATATTACATCATCTCACAGAGGTATCTATATGCATCAACCTTTAAAGAGGAAGTGGTTAAAAGATTGAATCTACCAGCAAACTGCTAAACAAGATGTTAACAATACCTGGTGTAAACAGGGCTTAGTTTAACAGCCAGTAGCAGACCTCGTGTGAAAAGAACACACTGGTTATGTCCTGGGGGAGCTAGGCAATTTAAAACCAGTGGGATAGTTCAAGAGAAGCATGTTTCCTTTGGGAGAACATTGTCCAATGTTTTATCTAGCACTTTAATTGTACTTTGTGCTTCTCGGATTGCTTCTAAATTTTGTTGCGATTGGGCAGTACCACAGAAATGAGTTTCTGTTTCATAATCCTCTTTTCATGTGCTTCTGCTGCTGTTGTCGAATACAGAAATGTCTAGGGACGTTTTCAAAATGAAATCCTCCCAGCAAACAGAGCACTCCGCTGGATGTCTGCCTTCAGGCCTAGTGCATGTGCAATAGTGCAGGGTAGAGTGAGCGTACAGAACCTGGCATCTGTGTCCCGTGTGGCCGATTATAGACGGCGGGGGATTGCACATGGATTATTGCAGATGAAATCTGGCTGACGGGACACAGTCAGGATTATTTCTTTCTCCTCTGTGTTATTGTTAGTCTGTTTCTTGTTTTGCTCTCGTCAGTGTGATTAGAGGTCAGACATTTTGTGAGGGTCTCTCTGGTCATCTACTCTGGCCCCAATGCGGCTCTGTTGGGGGGTTGTTCTTCAGCTCTGTGCCCCTGCTGTAGCTTCATATCAGGCTGTTCTCCCACTGTCTGTTCCTCCTGCACATCAGGATCCTAGAGCAGAAACATAAGAGGTGTATTGTTATGAACAAAGTGTTTGCACAATACATGCCTGTTATGCAGACATTTTGCTTATTTAGTTTATTTAAACTAATTTAAAGAGCTACTATTATAGGTTTGTAAAAAGTACCTTTGAGGGACACCCTGCTGGAATGTTATAACTGAAAGCACTTTGTGTATCAAATATTGCCTTTAATACAAAAGAGTTGACTCAAAGTTGCTGAAAGGAGTCCTAGTTGAAAGTGAATCTTTTAGCCTGCGAGCTCTCGTGGGCTAAAAACTTTGCCCCAAGTATATAAGCTCTGGTTATGCAAGCCTTTTAGAGATTAGCATGCAGGAGGAGAAAGTGTGATTGTTTGATTGCTGGAAAATGAATTAAGAATATGTGGATTAAAGAACTGGAACCATATTTGGACCCTAAATGATGAACATTCACGACAAGCCCTCAAGCTTTTCTGAGGAGTTCGACTCTTTGTTCAATCACAGGTAGCCTAGTCAAACCTAGTCAAAGCCGGGCCAGATAAATTTCATTCCGCAGCTCCATAAACTACTCAGGTTGTGTCACATAGTGAAAAAGTTCCTAACAAACAAGTCACTAAACAAATATTTTGCCAATCAAGACCAAATGTACAATTGTATGCATAATATAACAAAAGAGAGGTTTTTATAGACCTTGCATGTGTGTCAACCTGTTGCTTAAAACTTCCAAAACCAAATAAGGAACCTTTCTAAATCACAAAAGAGGCACTTTAAACTTTGCGCCAATTATTTAGAAAAACTAAACACTGATTGTTTTTAGTTACTCAAGTACTCTAAGCGAAATGTTCATGACCTACTTTTAACTTTTAGTCAAGTAGATTTTTAGATGAGTACTATTACTTGTTCTAGGATTGGGTACATTCCCTCTGAAGTTATTACTTTTGTTAAAGCACACAATGCGTGCACTTTTCCACCAAAACACCTTGCTCAAATGTATGCACAGCATTATTAACATGTGTGAAACTATACAAATCGAACAGTAGAAAAATACTAAATGAACACAAGTAGGAATTGAATTCACCCTAGCTTGAGTTTTATATTCCTTCCAGACATTAAAATGTGCTTATGATTAATTGATTAATTAATATTTTATTTCATACATGCGGAACGTTTTTGTTCAATTTGGTGTATATATTTTGATGATGTGACTTTTATAGTAAAGGTTGCCATGTGACATAAGTCATGTGGCTTAAACTCATAACTAATTGTTTGTAATTAGTTTTTTAAGGGATTCCCAATTACCATTAGAGAAAAATTATTTAATATCACCCTGGAATATATTAATTAGCATTGAGTGTATTTGTAACTTTTTATGAAATAAATCAATTTCAATCAATCAAATTAACAATTTAACCCAAATTTACATGGTTTGGATTAAATGGCCGTGGGAATGACCAGCGGTAAAACATAAAACAATCTCTCTTAAAAATTACATTGCATGGCAGTCAACGCCTGGACCCTGAAGTTAAATGAACCAATCAGAGGCTTTCAAACTAGTTTCATTTTTGAAAAAAATCACAGGTTTTTCCTGGCAAAGCAGCTCACAAAGAATGACGTCTTTGACCCTGCTAAAATAAAATAGTTCTACAGTCATGCAATAGAATAAATACATATTCTGTTCATTTTCTTCCACAATTTGACTGCAAACCTAAATAAACTTTTTAACAAACACAAAAATTACGAAATTAAATATTGTATACTTAACATTATTAAATATATTCATATGATCTTCGATCGATTTCTACATTAATAGCACAATGTATAAAAATGTTTTATATTGTTTTAAATACGTTTTTTTTTTTTTTTTAGCTCTGGTCAAATATTATTACACAAACTAAATTGCACGTTAATCAGATTAAAAAGTTCTTGTTCATAACATCCCAAGAAGATCAATAACATGCATTTGTCTATCCAGCATGAAATCAGAAACAGTTTAGAAAATCATCTAGGTGTGAGCTCTGGCTCTCTGGGGTTTTCTCGTGGGTGTTGAGAGACGGTCAGATATCAGTACAGCTCGCTGTGTCTCTCCGTTTCGTCACGGCAGGCTGAGCTGGTGACAGGCTGAGCGTGGGGTCAGGGGGGTGCTGTTCCCTCCAGGGACTGACCAGCACAAAGCAGAGCCTTTTCCACACAACTGTGCTGGCACTGTGAACTGATATCAGCACATTACGTGTCTCAGACGGCCGTAACAAAGAGGGCAGTTACGTCTTCAGTCAGTTACATAGCACCACTAAATAAATATTATCCATGTGTACAGAGATTATACTCATTCAGATTAGATCACCTTTAGGAAAAATAAACCAGTGATTGAACTAGACAGCAAAAATTTTCAAGAGAATGTTAATATTAACCCTCTGACTCACTGCACAAGTATCATGTGTAATCAGTTTCACAATAGATCAGTGACTTCAGCTCTGAAACGGCTTCTATTACGCAATTTAATAGTTCCAAATCAGACTGTGACTGTCGTCTAAAAAGGTTAACATGCTCTCATGGTCGAAACACAAACTAACTGTCCTAATGTCAAGTTTTTTCACGTTTAAAGTCACCCCTGGAGTGGTCAGGGGTGTGTAGAATAGATGGGGATAACATGTAATGGCTAAATTCGCAGAATTAAAAGATTTACACAAAACACAACCAAATATTGTCAAAAACAGACAAGGAGTGTGTCAGAGCATCTGAAATAGTGACACAGGTGAAAGGGATAAGGAATTAGGTTGCATCCAGTTCAACACCAGCGTTGGGGGAGGAGTCATGTTGTTGCATTTACAATAACATCGCAATAAGACTAAATGCAATTTTCAAATTAGCAAAACAGTCATGTGAGTGTAATCCATATGTTTACATGTTTGTTACGGCAACTTACTGACATATGAGAAAATATATAATTTATTTTTTTTCATTTCAATTGTATTATTTTGGGACTTTAATTATGTATTACATGAGTGTTGGTAAAATTATTTGCCAAAATCCTTCAGCACTACTAGAAATGATTGTCAACAACTTACCTTAACATATGAAAAAAATATGATGTGAAAAAAATGGGCGATATGAAAAAAAAAAGTATTGTAATATATTTTTGACCCTGTCAGTCCATATTAATAATTATCTGGATATTGTAAAAAAAAATTCTGTTACAAATAAAGTTGTACAAAACTGACCATCACCTGAGGTTTTCAACCATTTCTTTTTTTGTCAATAGGCAAAATTTTGTTGTACAATAAAAAAAATCCATACACACAATCCTTCACCAAAATCGACATCACTGTTAAACGCGGGCCACAGAACTACTCACATTCCTGTTGCATGTGATTTATTTATTTATATATATCTTGGTCTTTAATCGAAAATTACTTGTTTTTATCAACTTCTAAATTACTTATACACTCTTGCTTAACTGTTTAAAATTGCAAGTCGTTATTTTGCCTTTGGCAGCAATCAAATGAGGCCTTTTAATGTAGATAAATTGCTCACCATATATATATTATAATTAAATTGGCTTGGTAGATCATTTATGGAAAGTCAACTTACTCAGGTGTCAGAGGAGGGTGGAATTAGTTGGGGTTAGGGAAAGTTGTGTAAATGATCTTTTCTAGCGTTTATTTAAAAAAATTTTTACAACATTCTATGCATCACAGACTGACAGGGCAGTCACACAGAATGCCAAAAGCCCCTGATTACCCCTGTTCTTTGATATAAATGAATATCACCATGCATCTGTGTCTGTTTGAGACATGTGATGCTAGCCAGCTACCCCTGGTCCCCCAAAACATCTCTGACGTCTGTGAAGAATATTTGGCATTTGAGCAAAAGGTAAAACTTGTGATGAGCAAGAAGCCGTGCTTGAAGATCACAAACAAAATCTCCACTACGTGACCAAACGCAAGAACAATACAAGGGCTTATCTGATGAAGAGTGCCCAAAGAAGTCTGATGCTTTACTAGCCAAGCTGCAACAAACACTTCACAAAACAGACAAAACTACAAGACTGCATGTTTCTAACTGGACAAGTACTCTGAAACGCTTTAAATATTATTAAACACACTACTGCTCTTTGTATAACGCTGATCAGTTGAAATAACTTTTTAGTATTTAGTAACTATTTTTTAAACAATTTATTCCTTTTAGAGGATTGTTTTCATCACAATTTACATAAATATTCTTAAACGATTTATACAATTTACTGCTTTTAACAATGTTGTTGAGCAGAATTAAGTTAGAATTCCTCTGTATTAGGGGCTCTTTGCTGAATATTTCTGAAAACAATACAGTCTAATTGGCTCATCAAATTAACAGATCAAGACCAGAATGTGTGCTTCAACAATAGTTTGTGCAATAGTCTGTCTGCATGCGATGGCATTTAGATTTACTGCATCACAGGAAGCATCCAATAAAATCGATAGCAATTCTAACAACTCCACTGGTGGAGACAGCCTCGGACGATCAATCTCCAACTGACCTCTTCTCGTGTAGAGTGGCTCGCTGTATGCTCACATCAGTGCATAGTTGAACTCCACGTCATGAAACGCTTGAAATAGTGGAACACGAGCTCCTTATCAGGGATTTCACATTGTGCATTTGACTCTTATCTGTTTGAGCAGTTAGTAGAGCGTTTCAGAACACTGTGATAACTTTTAAACACAAATTCAATATCAATCCAGGGTGCATGATCATATAAAAATATTACATATTAACACAACTCAATTTTTTGTACATTAAGAGCAGGCCCCCGAATCATACCTTTTCTTCTTTTCAATGTAATCAGATTAGTTAAATAATTATATATGGACATGGTTTGAAAATGAACTTTGTTCTTGTTTAAAAGAGTTTTCTTAAGTTTAATATTTAAAGGAGACCTCAGATGAAAATCAAAACTTTCCCGCTGTTTGGACAAAATGGTGGCTCATTGATTTGTACAAATGCCTATAAAAATGATAAAAACTCATTCAAGGTTTTCTTTGCAACTCGCTAGCAAAATGGTGCTACTTTAAATGAGCTTAAATTAAACAGTATGAATAACAGTATAATATTACATTTAGTAATTGTTGTGGTTTTCAGTGAATGCAAGTAGCAGTTTACATTTACATTTTACATTTATGCAATTGGCAGACACTTTAGCGACTTACATTAGGGGAGAGACAATATGCAATTTGTTACACCGTCAAAGTCTATCTCAGCTTCTCATAATAGAAATTGTATCAACTGATCAATAAACCAAAGCAGTGAGGAAGTAGAGGAAGAAGATAAAGACAGAGGAGGGAATAAAGAAAGTGTTTTTTTTTTATTTATTTTTTTATAGTAGTTGTTCCCTGAAGAGAAGAGTTTTCAGTTGCTTTTTGAAAGCTGTTAGTGTTTATTTGTACATCAATTAAAATTATTATTTCCTTTCATTTTAATAAAGACTATTAGCTATTTTCATTTCTAGGGATTTTTTTAAGTCCACAGCAAAGTTAACTTGTTAACTACCAAATCTGTTTTCAAAATTAATTGTTTAACAGTTCTTTATTAATTTATTCATTTGTTTATTTATATTGTGAGAAGTTTTACAATTCAAGAACATACTTTGCTTTTCATTTGAGGTTAAAATTTCAGAGTTAAATATCATTCAACTCTATTTTCCTTTTTAAAAGTTTACTTCTATACATAAATAATACCCTGATTTATGGTTTTATATAGTTATAAGTAAAAAGCAAATAAAAAATGCATTTAGTTTTATCGGATTAAAGGATTTATCGAAAAAAATAGTTGGCCAACAAATCATTTCAAATGATTAGTTTGATAATCGGTTATCAAAGTAATCGTTAGTTGCAGCCCTAGTTTCCATTTGCATAATTCCCCTGCTTAGCTCAAAATATCACATGTTTGCTTATTATTATTATCATTAGCCGATAGTATTTAAAAGAAGTATTTGTCTCATATTAAAAAAAAATTTCCACAGGCAATGAGTGAAGGACTTTTAAGTTATGATCAAATTTGTAAACTGGCAAATTTTACCTGAATCTAAATTAGAATATTATACATTTAGTTCGGTTACCCTTCAGATATAACATTTACTGTGAGCACATGGCACTAACCTTAGTGTTTGCGGCATTGGCAATTGGTGACATAACTTGCCAAAAAGTATTCTAAAATGATAAAAATACACACTAGAAGCCCAATGGCCTGCTAAAACAGTACTTCAATATCTCTGCCTGAACATTTTACCTGGGACAAATGATCAAATGCAGTCCAACAGCTCAAGCAGACAGTAGTGTTGGAAACATGTCTATGATCTTGTCTTCTGGTTTTGGCAGCATTATTGTGTGCATGTGCATATGCAAATGGCTTTTTTCTGCTCACGAAGAACACAAAAACATTTTTAAGAGCACAGGGAATTTCTCTATGATTTGCTAAATTAATAACTTGACATCACATTCTGATTTTAGCCAGACTTCTTGTGTTTTGGTCTGTTTTGGCAGTCAGATAACAACCAGAAAATGGAATTTTATAGTATAGAACAGGACAGACTGATCTTTTTCGCAGTCCTGATCCAGGTGATAGGTGTAGACAAGTTTGGGTGGTCACTTTAACACCTGCCCCAATAACACCAGCGATGCTAAAGGTCAATATATACTTGTGCATCAAGCCTCCCAATTGTCTTTGAGAAGGCTGCACATTTACATTACACATGAACCCCATTGCAAAGCCCACCACATGCCTCTGAAATTTTAAACTTTGTTTCAAGGCTCTGCAGAGCGTGAACTCTGTGATTGGTCAAGGAGGTGCAGAGCAAGTGCTTTCACTGTCTTTTGTTGTTTGCGTCTTACTGAATAATGGGGTCACACATTTGAGCTAAAGTAAATAACCTTCTTTTGTTATTTCTGTTACTTTTTGGCGAGGTAGAAGTTAGCATTATCACGACACGTATTATTGACCTTTTGTCAATGCCACTACAAACCCCACATTACACACGGTATGGCCACGGTTGATAAACTCTCTTCGTAAGTTCTAGAAAATTCAAGATAAAATGTCATTCTGTTATAATTAATTTGGCATACACACTTACTACACCTTGGCCGGATTTTCAGCATAATGCCTACATATCAGGACAAGGGACTCGGTCGAGCTTCAATAACTGTGTTCAATGAGGAATGAGCCTTTTATAATTACCAACGAGGAGAGTTCTGCTGCAGACTCAGGGCGACTCATTAGGACGTGTGAGTCCCTGTGATTACGTGAAACTGATGATGGTAAACACTTGCTTTAGAAACGATCCAGATGAGTAAAGGATAAGACTGCATTAACTTGTTTATCATTTGTAGTGGTGTGCTGGAGAACGAAAAACAGTCAATTCATTTGCATAGTTACCGCAAGCGAGCAAAGTTAATAAACTATCCTAGGCAGGCAAGTGATCTTACTCTTAACTAAGCTTGGTTTGTGGATGATGTCATGCTTTTTCTCTAGAATTATATTACAAATGGCCTCAGGTATGAAGCTCAAAATCCTTGTGACATCACAGGGGTACCATGTATTGATTTTCAAAAGAAAGCATTGTGATAATACACTGTCTTACACAGATTTGTTATTCTAATCATTAATTTAATATATACCATCTTTGTACTTTTATTGTCTTTACGAAAATTCGGTTACCCTTCTGCTGGTGTAAAATCATCTCCACATGATGAGTAATATTACTATAACATAGAAAAGGATTGAGATCAGGTAAACTTTCATAAACTAGTTACATTTTTAAATGCATAAGTGGGTTCAGAAAACATTAGAGCCAAAAGTATGGGGTAAAAATGTATCAATATTACTTGTATACTTTTTATTTTCTGAAAGACTTGTTAAGTGAGACTGCTATAACATAATTCCTGTGGGGAGTATCAGAAATGTTGACCAATAATAGGGCATTTTTTTCCAAGCAAGAGTAGCGATTTCACATGAAAATGATTGCTTTAAAACGTTTTAAAATCTTTGAGAAAAAAAATGTACTTCCATTAAACTGTCCCTGGCTGGTGGAACAAACTCCTGATCCAGTCAGGAGAGCAGCAACACTAACAGCTTTCAAAAAGCTCTTCTCTTCAGGGAACACCTACTATAAAAAAAATCCTCCTCTGTCTTTATTTTCTTCCTGCTTTGGTTTATTGATCAGTTGATACAACTTCTATTATGAGAAGCTGAGATAGACTTTGACGGTGTAACAAATTGCATATTGTCTCTCCCCTAATGTAAGTCGCTTTGGACAAAAGCGTCTGCCAAATGCATAATTGTAAATGTTAACGATATTAATTTGTGTTACTATAAACAACGAGCATAAGTGGGCTTGATACTGAAAAAAAATCAAACAAACCTTGTTTCTAAATAACATTAAAAGTTTACTTTCTTTAAAGGGGCATTCAGCCCTTCATCTGTGCTCTTCCCCTCCATGCAAGTGAGATTATAATTGAAAAACAAAATGTCTGCACTGTTTCCTTTAAGTCGTTAAAAAATTGGTAACAAGCATGAACAATACTATGATTACAGCAAATATATTCACATTTTATCCACAGCATTAGCTCTCATCATCATGTGTCAAAAAAGATGTCTTCATTTTAGGCCCTGTCTACACGTACACAGTTATTTATAACAGCGCTTTTTTAACTGAGTGCTGTTGTTTTTAGATGAGACACAGCAGCTCATGTGACTCGTTTATTTAAAAAAAAAGTGGTTTTAGTTATTCGGAATACGTCAATTTCGATACTCCTTTAATATCAACTCCTCCAAGTTTTTATTTTTTTAAATAAATTATCATGTTTACATTAGGACAACGTTTTGTTGCAGTTTCATGGTTAATGGAAATGTGAGTAATGTTTTAATCCTTTCGTTTATTCGGTACAATACTCTGCCCTCAGTCAGATTTCATACGGCTAGCCTCCAGATAAATTATTCATTGGGCTGAAATATGCAGAGTGGGAGTAAAAGCGCACCCCAGAATCGAATGACAGCTTTCGTAAATTTATCCGACGTGACACTCAGAAGATTTATTTTTTATTGCTGTATTAAAATATAGCAAATATATTGCAAATATATAAAACTCCATTATAACATATGATCCATTCAACAGCTACCTAAAAGATCTATAAAAAGCAGGTCACCTGCAACGCTTTAGCCCTTTCACCTAATTTGTAACCATTTTTGGTTTGGTCTGGTTCTGTAGTTTTTTCACCATTTAACTCCTTAATATTTGGTCATAACTGTTGATGGTATGTTCATAGTTGACATATTGTGTTATCTCACTCTCCAGATATTAATGAGAGGCAGAATGATGTCTAGAGTTATCTGTGTGAGTGTTTTTTTAGTTTGTTACATTTTTATTTGAAAAAAATAAAGGTAATTGATTTATTAACCCTTGTGTGGCCTTCGGGTCAAATTGCCCTGTTTCTAATTTTTACAAGAATAAAAATGTTACAAGTGTATATTATTTTCTAGTAGGGACTGGTTGCAATAATTCAAGATATGTTCTCTATATTATTTGAATTTTAAAATCATAGTCATATATGTTAATGTGTTGTGGAATAAATTTTAATTGTTTTTAAAATGGGAATACCCCACAAAGGTTAAAGTGTGTATTTATATGTAACTTATATGAACCATTGATCTCTCCTTTCTAAAAATTGGCCAACTTTGCAAAAGTTTGAACACCTCTGAAGCACGCAAATAATTATGCTACACAGGGAACCCCATAGAAAGCAACGAGCGGGTGCTTTTCTCAAGCTTCTACCTACCAAACAATGGCCTCGCTGGATTAGGTCTTGTCAGTGTTCCTCTTCTGATATTTCAGGTGCCTCATCACCTCGCTGCAGTACGCTTCCACCTGGGTCACCTGCTCCACATTCAGCCTCTCTCTCCAGGCATGGATCGCCTCTTTGGCGTCTCGGGCTGATATGAGGAAGGGTTTATCCGAAGAGTAGCCCTGCCCGCGGGTCATGTTCGTCACAAACTTCTCCATGGCGGGAGAGAGGGTGAGGTTTGAGAAGCGGTAGATCCTCTGGAGCTCGTCCACAGGACTAAGCACCAGGTCCTCGTACTTGAGCTGGAGGTAGTTCCTCCGGAGCCACGGCGGCGCGTTCATCACCAGCAGCATGTCGCTTAGCCAGTTGTCGCAAATCAACTCCATGGCGCTCGAGACGTAGTTCTCGGCCCGGTGCACCCTGTTGCTTGGCACCAGAAGCCGCTTGTATTTGTCGCTCTGCTTCTTGCTCCTCAGCACCTGGATGCTCTCCTTCACCAGTGCAAGCTTGGACTTCAACCGAGAGTTGTGAACCGCCCGCGGGTCGCGAAACAGCTGCACTATCTGAAGGTTAATGTCGGGGTCTCGCATGAGAGGTACCAGCACCGCCAAGTCGAGCACCCGCACGTCCTTAATGACCATGACCGGGTACTTTTTACACTCTTTCTCCAGCTCCCTGATGTCTCTAGGCTGGCATTTGCTGCACACGTCCCCTTGAACCAAGCCAATTTCGTGCTTTTTGTAGGCTGTGCAGAGGGGCTCGGAGCAGATGACCTTGTTTGTTTTCCAGCCGAAGATAAACGAGGTGCTCACGTTTGAGGAGCCCGCGTAGAGTTTCAACACCGAGAAGTCGCACCTGAAGAGCGAGTTCATCATGTCCCTCACGGCTCCCTGTAAGCTTCCCGCGTCCCCCGGGTACAGCGCCTGCCACATATTCCACATAGGCTCGTAGAGATAAAACACGTCGGGGTGCTGGTTAAACAGCTCCCCTAGAAAGGACGAGCCCGTCCTCCAGGTCGCGTGGAGGTAGATGTGTGTCCTGGACTGACTCCTGTTGCCGTACTCCTGCTCCTCGGTGGAGTTGCCCGCCCTGGTGCTGCTCCAGAGCGCGATGGTGCTCTCCAGATCGGGGCACTTCTGCTGTTGATGATATCCATCTTTGATGAGAGAAGATTTGCTCCGGTAGTCCAACACGTAGGGAATTAAAAGCAGCGCAACAGAGTACCCCAGTATTAAAATGACGTATTTTTTCTGAAGCCTTCTCTTCATGGCCCCAGCGGAGAGAGACTGGCTTTCAGCTCGACTCCTGGGTGCGGGCGGCCGTTACAAACTACTATCCGTGCCTCTCTCTCGGTAAAGTTTGGAGGGGGTGGTGGCGGAATCTTTTTTCTCTCTCTTTCTCCAAGTGTCTGTAACGTGAGATGTCCCTCCCACTGCGACCGGATAGGCTAGCAGGAGAGCCTGGCTTGGTTATGATTGGATGGTAAAACAACCACTCACAACTCTGAACTAATAGCGTTCCCTAGCGTAGCGACCAAGTAACTGCAGGGGGTGAATTACATCAGCGTCTGCTACCTAAAATATGACCGTCGACTAGCTGAGATTAAAATTCATTACACAGCTGATTAAAATTACAACCAAATTATGCTAACGGGGATATGTGTGTGTGTGTTTACAGTTGTAAATGTAATTGTTATTGTTACATGTTATTGTAATATGATAAATTACATTTTGTTACGACTTGCCTATGGATGATGATAGATAGATAGATAGATAGATAGATAGATAGATAGATAGATAGATAGATAGATAGATAGATAGATAGATCGACAGATAGATAGATAGATCGATCGATAGATAGAAAAAATGAAGAGATAGAGAGTTAGATATGTTAATATTGCATTATTAATGATCTAATAAATGCATACAGCATTACACACACGCACACGCACACACACACACACACAATTTCTGTTCAACAGCAATTGTAATTATAAAACAGTCCAGTATAAGTCCAATAAATTATTTTATTGTATATATTTTTATTACATAAATTGTATGTACTTTTAAATTATTTTTACAGTTTATTATTTTTTTAGGTTGTCTCAGGCCAAGAAAAAGCTGTTGTCAAAAAAGCTACACATATTTTGCTATGCATACTATTGTTAATAGTGTTTACGAGACCTATTTTTTCATTTACTGTTTTTGTTTTCATTAATCTTCCTTGCACCCCCCCTCCCCCTCTGGGATTCTTAATTCTTGTTGAGATTAGGGGGTCTGCTGGGGGTGTTGCAAAATCCGCTTCACCATCGTCCCACTGGTTCCCCTTATGTTTTTCCTCCGATTAAACAACGCCAATACATTTGTGACTTCTAAAACATTCTAAGCTTTAAAATGAAGTCTTTCTAGTATGTTTTATGGTATAGTTCATCTTGAACATATATGTGGATAGATTATGTTTGGTTTTGAAACATAATTTTGCATTTCCAATTTAATAGTTGAACTTTTTTATAGAAAAAACCATGAGCCTTTGCTAAGAATTGACCCTAGAAGCATATTGAAGCTGTGTTTTGGAACATAGCTGCTGGTTTCAGCTTGTCAAAAACAATTCAACCCAACCAGTCTAAAAAACGTATAAACTAGCTGTTTTCTTCCAAACCTCTGCTTGAGCTGGTTTATGTTTTTTTCCATTAGGAGCCTTAAAATTTGTTAAATACAGTGGGCCATCATAAATTGTTGCTTAAATATCTATATAAAAATGGCTAAATATCAATATTGTTCAAATCTACTGTACAGAGGTGAGTACTAATTACATTGACTTGAGTGCATTTTAGGGTAACTGATACTTTTTTAGTACTTTTAAGAATGTGAACTTTCACTACTCAAATATCTTTTTAGCCACCTGTACTTTTATCCAGTTACCATTTGGTTACGTCTTATAACAAATCCAGAAAGTTAAATCAAATTAAATGTAAATCTTTTTATAAGTCTACACGTTTTTAAAAAAAATTTTCATACAACTTAACAGTTAACTGCAAATATATAATTGAATACAGAAATAACTTTTTACTAATTTTACAATCAGGGCTTTTGCGTAGACTTTTTTAATTTCAGGAGTAACTAGTAACAAACTACTCGAGTAAACTTTTCATGAGATACTTTTGTTCTCTTTGTCAAGTAAAATATTTGATAGCAACTCTTATTTGAGTAATTTTTTACTTGAAATTTCTTTTACACTATACCCAGCTCTGGTGGTGTCAAGCTATTTTCAAAGTACAGTAGAGATAGACAATTTCTTCTTACGATTACGTTGACTGAACTGAACAGAGCTCGACACAACACTAGTTTGCGTTGGGCGCAAACTAGTCAAATAAGGTCGAAGAAGGTAAAAATAATATAGTAAACTCGGTACCCACGATAGAGCGTTCTATATTAGATAGGGGGCGGTAAAGCTCTTACGCGACTAATGAATCTTCAGGCAGCGTTGACAGACAATAGAAGAAGTGTCTAAAAACATGGAGGCGCCAATGGTTTTCAAACACGAAACATTTTTATTAAAATAGATTAGTTTTAACACCGGTGCTCTGCAAAATTAACTACGCACGAAATTATATATATTTTTTTCTTTGTAGCATGTAGCCATCGTTGTTGGGAATGGGTTAGCTAACCTTAACGTTGGCAGAGAGAGTATCCCCCACTGTCAACATCCCGAGGAAATAACAGGTTTGGTCTAACGGTACCTAATATCTGACGTACCTTCCTAATCATTTTACTGAAGAAACATAAATAGTTCCCCCCCCCCCCCAGACAAATCCTGAGTCATCACAATGGCTCATTGGAGCAGATTTGAGAAGGAGCTGGAGTTGGAGACCAAGAGACTCATCTCACATTTTACTGCCACCGAGGATGAGGAAGATCAGAACTTCCAAATGGCTCTTAAGTTTACCTGGTCGAATTTCAAGTGAGTACTTCTGATGTATTGTTTACTGACACTTAGATAGCTTGATAGTTAGATAGCAAAAATAGCTTTGTGATGGGTTTACATGACTGAGTTTGTGTCTTGCTTCAATCATATAATTTCTTTTTTGGACAGGTTTCATCGCTTTCTTGAAGCAAACAGTCACAATGTGCAGCGTTCTGTTAATGGGTATGGATGAATTTTAAAGCTTTATTTTGCAGATTTTTTTTAATAATTATATTATATTCACAAGAAATATTAAAATTGCCATAAAAGGCAAGAACATGATAGTTTCACAAGCTGTCATCACTGAATGTAGAAATCCAGCCTGAATATTCAAAATTGAAAAGCTAAATTATAGCTAAATATTTAAGCTATAAATAAAGTTTTTGTTTTTATTTTGTGTTTTGGTGTTACATGGAATCACCTTGCTATTATAATACTGGTTAAAAATGATCACAATTAAATTATTTTTCAAAATCCTTCAGCACAACTTTAGTATTTGTGTAATTAATGAAAGGGAAGAGCATGCAAGTTGGAATAGAAGTTTTAGTTCTGTTGAGTGACTATTTAAACACAAATGTTTACAGATAAGGTTTGCATGTGAAACTGATTTTTTTTCTCTTTGCCAGGATCCATGAAAAACTGATGGTCCATTCTGACTTGAGGAAAGCAGAGAGTTGGATCGGATTAACTGATGAATTTCTCAATTCTCCTCTTCCTAACACAGAAGGATTCAAGGTATACTGATTTACATCATTCAGAGTGTGGTTGAAAATAATTAGTAGAATATTGTTATTTCAGTAATGTGTTCTAAAAATGTAAATAACTTTGAGAGTGTTTCGATTTTTATCATACTCACAACCCCCTGGTATTTACAAAACCTATTTACGACCCCTCTTGGGGAGAGTTGTTGATCTCTTTCTCTTATTTAAGCACACGAAGAAGAATCAGATTGAATTGATCAGAAAGTATATGCATAGGTTGTCATAGCAGCTGGGTCTGGTTTTAAGGTGAGAGGGAAGAAGGACACAAGGTTTCTCCCCCGACATGGAGACAGACGCTGGTCAGCCATGAAAGTTGGATGGCTTTTCAATAAAACATTATTTGATTCGACTTCTAAAAGCTTTGCTGATTTTTTATAAACCTATCAATTGTAATCAAACAAAAAGAGAAAATGAGAAGTGATGAGCTGAACAGAGATGCTGTTTGTTTTCAGACCGATGTCCATTACAGCATCCTGGCTTTATTACTGCATCTGTCTGACTCTCCATCCAATACAAACTACTGTGGAAGACCCAGACTGAAAGAGACAGGTTTGCTGTTCTGGGCCGAGTAACCATAGGGATGGTGCAATAGCTGCATCTACAAACTAAAACTTGTGTTTGCAGAGAAAGATGACAAGTTTGACTGGGGCAAGTATCTCATGGAAGGAGAAGATCTTAATGCTGGACCTTTTCCGGACACTCCTGTCAGTAAATTCTACATGATTTAATTAATTGCAATTTTAGGTTCAATGATGTCCAATAAAATTTTTCCAAAAAGTGAATAGAGAGAGAATAGAGATTATTTCTTTGTTAGCACAAAGACTCAAACTCGTATATAAAATTGTCAGGAGATGTCTGAGGATGAAAGTGAAGAAGAAGATTTGCAGCAGCCTTTGAGCAGAGAGGATTCTGGGATACAGGTGGACAGAACACCACAGGAAGATCATGAGCATCATGACAAAACCGTTCAAGTTACCTGGACCGGTAAGAAAGTGGGGGTATTGGTGCAAGGTTCATTCTAGTCAACTCGTCTAGTCATTAGTCTAATGGAGGTGTCTTTGTAGTGGGAGAGCTGGACTCAAGGTCCTGGTTGGAGCAGCATATCGTCACTTCCTATTGGGTTCCCAACTCTCCACGCTTTCCCCACAGCCTCCACCTCCACTCCAACCTCTACAATGTTTGGTGAGCAATGCTTTTAAAGGTCAACTTCTTTAATAAAGGTGTTTTTCTTTCATGTCATCAGCATAACTATGCACGGGGAAAATTTAGGTGGTTAGGTGGTTGCATGTATAGGTTGAACAGAAGAGGTACAACAATTAAGCCTTGAAGGACTCGTTGTGAAATCGGTTTCTGGTTTTGCACGTTTTATATTACTTCAACTGTTTGATATCTGCTCTAATGGTAGATGTAAGTGTTAAATCTCACTCTTCTTCTGAAAACACAAAATTTCTAATTCTCTTTACATTTGCATTCACAAAAATCTGAGTTATTAAACAAAATCCCCACACATCGCCAATCAAAGTTTTCTTTTTTTTTTCGGCTACAAAGTTGATTCTGCATTGAGAGGGAAAACCTTGATTAGTTCTTAATGTATTTAATGGTCTTGTATTTACAAGAAGTCAGTCGAGCATCACTTATTGGTTTATTAGAGAACAAGTTAAATTATAAAAATACTATGATTTTCAGTGCTAACGATTCATGGTCGATTTGTCCTTCTGCTTATATAATTTTGTCAATGTCGCCCTCTTGCCGTCAGATGATTGATGCTGTTAAAAAGTACTTAAAATATTCTTGAAACAAGCTATGCTCAGACAACACAGGATGCTCCAACTCATCAAGCTAAGCGTGATTTGCTGGGACGGCTAAGATTAGTACACTAAATAATTTTTTATTTCTTTTTTTTAAATCAGGGACCAGCACCTGTACAACACTGGACCTCTCTATCTACCCGAGGAGAAGTCTTTTGTGACGGAGACTCAAGTGATTCGGGAAACTCTTTGGTAGGTTCTTTTTTGTTCAAATGTAAATTTTTGACAATTTTTTTTATCTTGACGAAAAAAAAGCATTTCTCTTCTGAAACAATCTGAACTTTTTTATTAACTAATGATTGATGAACAAAGAAAATCAAAACCTTTTTTCCCTTAATTACTATACAAAATGAAATATCCCAGCTAAAGAATCATTTCATGTGTTTCCATTTGCATGAGGAGAGCATATGTAGAAATGGATGCAAGTTGAAACCTGTCTGAAATGGAGATTTTGAAGATTGCTGCCACATTGTCAGCTGGCTGGCTGTTATACCTCAGATATAGAAACTTCTTTTATCTAAAGAAATCACTTGTTCTTCATCACCTCTCTTTAGGCTCTTCTCTGGTGTGAAGAAATTGTTCATTTTTCAGCACAACGATGGCAAGGTGACTGTGAGGAATGATGTGGTGGTCACCCATCTAACTAATGTGAGTTCCTTCATCAGAGTCCTGTATTCAAGGTTGGCTGATAATGAACATTCTTGATGTGAAAAACAAACCGATCTGATGAAAGTCATTTTCGAGAAGGTCTGGATTTTACAGCACTGGGGATCAAAATCAAGGAACTTTTAAATAAACAAAAGTCAAAGCCTGCTACAACTAATCAATTAAATCAAATCAAATCAAATGGTAAAAGTGATGACAACTAATTTAATTATCTATTAGTTGTATTGGGCAATGTGGAGACAAAAAAAACTTCATTGGAGCATGGTGCACTCACACTCGGTCTTTTTTGCGCACTGATAGCAGCTAGCAGGTTATAATAATAGTTATAAATAAGCGATAGGATTTCTCATGAATGTGCGTTTTCTTCGAAATAAGATGATCTGGATCCTGGAATAAACAACTGTCAGCTATTTTGGCTATAACACAATTCTTCCTGTCTATTTCACATTTCAAATGAATTTGCTAACTTTTTTCAAGTTTACAGTGACAAAATATAAGCAATGTTTTTTATGATGTTATTTGTCATCTTAAGGTCTCCACACACCTATGCGAACGTTAATTGTTTTGTGCTCGAGGCACATACACGTGTTATTTAGCACTGATTATATGCATAGGTGTTTGGTGGCCTGTGAGCTGTGTATAAATTATTTTTCCACTTACTACCACGATGGTAAAAATGTAATGAAAGTAACTTCCTTAAATAACGCTTCAAGGAAACTTGTGTGCCTCTGCGCAGTGTAGTGTAGAGAACTAGAGTTCTGTTTTTGAATAAAGGGTTGGAAGTGAATGCTTTTCATGTCTATTTTTAAAATCTATTTTACTCTATTGAAGGGGAAAAAAGTAGGCAGATTAATTGATTATTAGAATAATCATTAGTTGCAGCTCCAAAACAAATAATTAAAAGCTGCAAATAAAATAATAATAATAATAAAAATTGTTGGTTTTTTATTTTAATCGTGTTCACACCAAAAGAGAAATGAGCAAACACCGCATGGCTCATATGCTTAAAGTGGTTAAGTTTATTCATGTTAAAACAAATACAAAATGTGTGAGCCAACGGTCATAGTCTCCTGTCACCAAGAGTTAAAAAACAATTTATAAGTAGATTCTTTGATATCTTCAAGCACATTGTTCTAAGAAATATCATTTATATTCCTGTGTCATACAACTCCTGGGGCCTGATGTATAAACGTTGCGTACGCACAAAATGGGCATAGAAATATGTGTACGCATTTTTCCACGCACATATCGGGATTTATTAAAAATAAACTTGGTGTAAATAAGTGCGCACCGTACGGATGCTCTTGACCGTGCGTACGCACTCTTTTAGAAGAGTATGTGTTTTGGCGACACCAACTGTCCCAAATAACAATAGCTATTTAAAATTAAAAACTTCTAAATTATCCTATTACATCAATCAAATTGTATCCACCTGAATTATCATTATTAGCATTCTTAACCCGGTGCAAATACTTTGAATTTACTAATTTGTTTTAATGAATGGTCTATAAAAGGGTATGATCATAATGGATGCTCTAGCGCTGTTAGAAGACCTTGCTAATGACGCTCTACGGAGGGAGATGATGATTGGCTCATGAGCCGATTTCGATTTCCAAGAGCCATCCTTTTGGAAATGTGTTGTGAATTACGGCCAGTATTGCAAAGACCCTCGCGGAGAAACCATGCGCTGTGTGTTCCTGTGCAAGTATTGACCACTTTAGGCCACTTGGCCACTGGTACTTTCCAGCGAGAGTTGGCAGACCGATCGGGTATGTCGCAGTCTTCCCTGAGCCGTGTCATGCCATATGTAATGCACCCCGATACATCCGTTTTCCTTACTCGCAAGCTGAACAGGCCAACATCAAAATGCAATTTGCAGCAATCGCCTTTTCCCAATGTAATCGGTGCTATTGACTGCACTCATGTTGCATTAAAGGCACCATCTGAGAATGAATTTGCTTTTGTCAACCGAATTATTGGTGGTATTAATATGCAGGGCGATCATAAATATTAAAAATGGGCGGTCTTAACCTCCAAATATGGTTATTTCGGGAGGAGATTGGGGTAAGCAATACGCATGTGCACCAGCGCACGATATTCAGATAATTTTGATTTATAAAGCAAACCTTGCGCAGGTTCTGGCGTAATTCTGCCTTATGTGCGTACGCACACTTTAAGGATTACATCTACGGAAAGTTTTATACATGAGGCCCCTGGTGTTCACAAACAGCTCTGATGATTAGCTCACACTCCTTGCATCCTTATAAAGCATGGTGTGTTAAAAAAGTTCCTCCTAAAATATTAAAATGTGGTTTAAATGACATTTCGGTAAGTTCATGCTCTCACCTCTGTCAATCACAAATGTGATAGTTAATAACTGCAATCAATTAAATGTATTTTAATTAATCGCTTTTTACACATATTACACAAAAATTAATTAGTTCTCAAAACACAAGTCTTTTCTCTGCTCAAAGTTCTGGTCGTCCATGATCAGCTGGCCTGTCTGGCACTGGGACGAGGGCTCTTCTCCCCTCATTTGATTGACATTGACAGAAAAGGTGAGAGAGCAGAAGAGAGACTACTCATATTTCCTAAGAATTGAACCTATTGGGAGAATGTAAATGATAAACAATAAAGGACCCAGAACAGAACGAAAAGTTGAGATTTGTTAAAAAAGTACCATGAACTCAGCTGTTGCTGGTAGGGCTGAGTATTCAGTTTCTACAGTGTTGGCGTTGATTTTAAAAGAAGAAATAGAACCCTATTTTATATCAAAACCACTTTTCAAAGTGTTTTTATGCTTTAGGGTTCTATTTATTGTAAGTAATACATCAAAGGACCTTGTACATTTTTGTCTCTGGACATCTACATGTGTTTGTGCAGAACTGTCTTCACTCGGTTTTGGAGCACATAGCAGCCTATGGACAGGCTATCTCCCGTCTACAGAGGTTCATCGATGAAGTGACCGGCCACAGCACAGAGCCATGTCCTCCTGGTCTGAACTCCTCCAAGAAAAGCTCTGAGCCTCCCTTCAGGACTTACCAGGCGTTCGTCTGGGCCCTTTATAAGTACTTCACAAGCTTTAAAGAAGAGCTCACCATTATTGAGAAAGAGATCATTTCCAAAGGTGAGATTTGTTTGCACGAAAATTTCTTTTTGTATTCGTTCTGTATCTGAATGGATATTCTTCCCAGATGAGACGGTCACTCTCTCATCTGTTCTGGAGCGGTTGAGTCCTCATCTGGTGCAGATCACGATGCTCCACAGGGTTTTCTGCACAGGGGTGGCTGAGGTGCCGCCTGCAACACCCAATGTGTTACGAGCTTCACATTTACTCAACACGCTTTACAAGGCCATCTTGGAATATGATAGCGCGGGAGAGGCTTCAGAGCAGTCTGTAAGTGTCTGCTTTTTATTTTAGGGGTTAAATTGTTCAATTTAATCAATTGTACGCAATTTCAATATTTGTTTTTTTCATTTCAGGTGGCTCTCTTGTTCTCTCTCTGGGTTGAAACGGTCCGCCCATACCTTGAGATTGTTGATGAATGGATTGTTCATGGACATCTATTTGATCCTGCAAAAGAATTCATCATTCAGAGGTACAACGTGTGCTAACATGCATTTTGGTCATGTATTCAAAAGGAGTCAATTTTGAAATAAATGAATACAACTTGATGGGAAAGTTTGAGTATCAGTTAAAAACTTTTGAACCATAAAAGTTCAATTTGCCATAGATTGAGAAACACACTTAAATGCTCAAAATCTTAAAAGTGATTGTTGGAGCTGCCAGATATTTCCATAAGACGATTAGGTTAGTCAGTGTTTGAGAAAATGCTCATAAATGCTCAACCTTGTAAAAGGTATGGTTAGGGGTGGCAGAGTTTGAGAAAACCTTCATAAATGCTCAATAACATAAAAGTAATGGTCAGAGTTTCAAACAATGTATTTGAAGCATAATGTTTATTATTTAAAAAGGTTTTTATGTTATGATATAGGTCTTTAGTTTTATTCTTATTGGTCTAATACCATTCTAAAAAGTCTCATATTTGACCTCATGAAACCTGCAGAAACCTTGAATATAATTATGTGATTTCTAGGAACAAGGATGTGCCAGTGAACCACAGGGACTTCTGGTACGCCACCTATACGCTCTACAGCATCTCGGAGATGGTGGAGACGGAAGAGCGTCTCAGCGATGCTGCCAGTGGAAGCTCTGGTGGAGAGCAGTCATCCAGCTGCAGACAGCACACAATGGTCTCCTTCCTCAAGCCTGTGCTCAAGCAGATCATCATGGCCGGGAAGTCCATGCAACTGCTTAAGAACCTGGACTGCAAGGAGACAGAACACACTGATGGCTCCTCTAGAGGTCAAAACACCCCTTACATGTGCTTCTTTAGAACATTTTCGAAACTCATTTCTCGTTGACTTTTTATCTCAACAGATGCTGAGAGAAAGAGCCTGTACATGCTGTTCTTGGAGTCAGTGCAGACACGTCTTCATCGTGGCGTGGAATCCCCCACTAATATTTTTTTAGAGCAGCAAGCTACTAAGAAGAGTCTGATCAGGATGCAGTCCACTGTAGCTCGTCATCTGGAGCTGGATGACATCCATGACCCTCTACTGGCCATTAACTTTGCAAGGTGACTGCCGCACAAAGAATCAATGAGTGGAAAAAGCCTACACTGGCCTTCATTGAAATTGAGCTAGGTTTTGTTTGTCTTTCAGGCTTTATTTAGAGCAGAACGACTTCCATGAGAATTTCTCCGGTGGAAGTGTAGATCTGGATCGCTCATCAGAATCGGTGACTTGCCAGACATTTGAACTCATGCTGCGCTCATGTTTGTATCCTCATATTGAGAAGCGATACATCGAATGCTGCGGGAACCTGATGAGAACTTTGAAGAAGAACTACAGGTGAGGTGGTTGGTGTAATAGTGTCTAATAATATATTCTTCGTTAAAAGAATGGATCATTCTCTTTGGTGCGTATGAATTACACTGATAATATTCAGAAGACATTCAGAAGAACATTTTTCCTAAATAATTATTTCAATGAACAATAGTCAAAAGAACGAAGCACCAATTTTTACAAAACTTCCCATCACTACTCAGGAGACGACAGTCACACACCTGGCTGTTTTATAACCTTTTTGGGCTTTATTGAAAAACTCTTGATGGTCGGAAACAAGCAATACAAGCTTCTTAATGACTATATGCTCCTCTTTCCCGGTCTCGTCCATGGCTGTTCATCTAGGTGTCAGTTGGTGCCGTTTCCTGTCATCACACCAAACCTTCAGACAGATGTGTGATGTGCCATGTGAGGCAGTGGTTTTCGAACGAGTTATGTTCATGCATGAAACTTCGCACCAAATATTCGGATAGATGTGTAGCAGCTTTTAGTGATTCTAGTTTTATATGATAAAATATGTCGGCTCTACAAACAGTTATATGATTAATCCTTTGGCAATATTGGAGGTGATTCAAACAGCAAGAATTGTTGCGATATGAGATCAGTCTTGATTGCAATCATGCTTAATAATGCGACAGGGGGTCACAAGCCGCCCATATTGCAGACAGAGGGCAAAGAAAGGTCACCCCATCTCTTATTACGCAAATGCCAAAATAAACACCTCAGGCCCAGGAGAAGGTCTAAACTTTTCCTACCTTACAATGAAGTAGGGGTGGCGCTATACCGGTATGAAAGTGAACACCGATATTGTGTTGTGCCATGACATGCCTTGATTTTAGCTTGCGAACGCTCAATTTATTTGATGTGATCCGCCGCAGGAGCTGATGTAATGCAAGCGATTTTACCCTAGAGCAGAGGGGGAAGCTACAGCAGTCAGGTATTGCATCAGCTGTTGCTCCGTCCGATGTTACAGGGAACAGCGGAAACGTTGCTAGATTTGTAACTACTCGCAGGCAACTTCAGCATGTTTCACCAATCTCAATGACACCCTTTTAACAGTCTGACAAAGAGCTGTCTTCACCTTTTCATTCCTTCCTTCATTCATTCATTCATTCATTCATTCATTCATTCATTCATTCATTAGTGCTCTCAGGAAAGGAGCTAATGGACAGGACCTGTGTTTTGGCAAACCAAATTTTATGTACAATTTATAATATAGCTAGTATATGTTTGCTTGATTTTTATTTCTTGTTTATTCGTAGGCTCCTGGAGTACTTGCAGGCCATGAGAAACTACTTCTTGTTGGAAGCCGGTGATACTATGTATGACTTCTACACTGCTATTTTTGATAAAGTCCTGGAGAAAGAGAGCTGGCAGCAGCTGGCATTCTTGAACATGCAGTTGCAGGAAGCTGTTGGACAGCGCCACCAAGAGGACAGCAGCCGGTACTGCACTGTTTATCTTTCAACCATGCTGTCGCCACAGGCTGCTGTCTGACTAACATGTTTTGTCTGATTCTAGGTTGTCGATATTTCTTGAGACTATCGAACCTGCCAGGAAAAAACAACCAGTGAATAACCTTGACGGGCTCACACTGAGCTATAAGGTCGCTATTTGTTTTTATTGATCTTTTGTTATTTTTTTTGTTTTACAATTAACATTCGAGTTGCGAAAATGTTGTTTTGAAACAGGTTTTTTTGGTTGACAATGGACATATTAGCTCTGTAAGTAGCATTTAAGTAACATAAGTAACCCTCAGTTAAAATTCCATAGGATTGAGGGCAGAAAAGGATGTTTGTGCTGTTGATCAACAAAAAAATGAACTAATTAATGACATTGTCCTTAAAACATTAATCGCAATTTGAAAAAAATTTATATTTTGTGATTGTGCTTTTTTGGGATCCACATGGTCTAGTAAGTTATACCGCATGACTATGAGTGAGTGAGGCGGAGACTAGTCCAACATCAGAATAGTTAACTAAACTAATGTAGTAGAGTAATGTAATATAGAGTAATGTAAACTAAACCTCTTCTAAACAGTAAAAAGTATAAAAGCACTCAAAGTAACCAGGAACTCCATCCACTTATATTTGTAAGGTAATACAGAAATGTACTTCTTTTTATTAAAATTAAACTTAAACATATCAGTTATACAAACTGAAACATGTATTAAGTGAGAGCTTAAATCCAAATACGTTGAATTATGCAACATAATGAGTTCTGTCAGATTTTGGGGGAGGGATTGAAGCTAGAACTGCCAATCAAATGAGTTTTGCCCTGTAGAGATTAAATGAAAATAGATCATTGTTTATTTCTCATAAAAACGAACGAATAAGTTATTAATGAAAATATTTTAAAACAGACATACCCAGTAAACAGAATTCTTTATAGTGTAGAAAATAACTTTATATTTAAATAATGAAACCAGTTACGGAAGAAAAACAGACTAAAAGATAATTATTCTGTAAGAATTGTTTCTGAAACCTCAGAAAAGCTCATCTTCATGTTTCTTTCAAACATGTTTATTTAAACACTTGACGATATAGTTTGCTCTTTTTTTGATCATGTTCACTCCATAGCACTCCACATGTAGCCTGAAGTCATCAAAAGCATTTATAAGAGACCTTATACTCGAAACTTTATACACTGCCTCATTCAGCTGCTAGTTATCTAGGTTTTACTGCTTGGAGTTCAATGCTGTCTGAAAAACTTTGTTTAGACCGCATTAGCCTTCCATACCCTGAGTGTCTGTGCCGTTTTGACTCTGGGGTAGCAATGATGGAGAATAAAACGTAGTGGATTGTGTAGAACTTGGAGCTTGTTAACATAGAAAAATAGTATAGATGGTCATAAACTCAGCAAAAAAGAAACGTTGTATGATATATATATATAAATAAAAACATTTCATAGACATGTGACTAACAAATAATTTAGAATAATGTGTCCCTTAATGAAAGGAGGCTCAAAATCCTCCTCAAAAGTACCAGTCAGTATCTGGTGTGGCCACCAGCTGCTTGAAGTACTGCAGTGCATCTCCTCCTCATGGACTGGACCAGATTTGTCAGTTCTCTCCTGTGAGTTACCCCACTCTTCCACCAAGGCACTTGTAAGTTCCTGGACATTTCTGGGGGGAATGGGCCTAGCCCTCACTCTGCAATCCAACAGGTCCCAAATGTGCTCAATGGGATTGAGATCCGCGCTCTTTGCTGGCCATGCCAGAACACTGACATTGCTGTCATGCAGAAACTCATGCAAAGAACGAGAAGTATGGCTGGTGGCATTGTTCTGCTGAAGGATCATGTCCGGATGAGCATGCATAAAGGGTACCACATGAGGGAGGAGGATGTCTTGCCTGTACCACAAGGTATGGAGACAACAAGCTCAGTCCTACGGTGACGTGATATACCGCCCGAGACCATGAGGGACTCCCCACCTCCAAATCGATCCCGCTCCAGGGTACAGGACTCGGTGAAACGCTCATTCCATCAATGATAAACACGAATCCGTCCATCACGCCTGGTGAAACAAAACCGTGACTCATCAGTGAAGAGCACTTTCTGCTACTCCTGTCTTGTCCAGCTAAGGTGGGTTTGTGCCCATAGGCGGCGTTGTTGCTGGTGACGTCTGGTAAGGACCTGCCTTACAACAGGGCTACAAGTCCTCAGTTCAGGCTCTCTTAGCCTGTTGCGGACAGTCTGAGGACTGATGGAGGGATTGTGTGTTCCTGGTGTGACTCGGGCAGTTGCTGTGGCCATCCTGTACTTGTCACACAGATGTGATGTTTGGATGTACCGATCCTGTGCAGGTTTTGTTACATATGGTCTTGCACTGCGAGGATGATCAGCTGTCCTTCCTGTCTTCCTGTAGCGTTGTCTTAGGCGTTTTACAGTGCGGACATGGCAATTTATTACCCTAGCCACATCAGCATAGTCCTCATGCCTCCCTGCAGCCTGCCTAATGCACGTTCACGCAGATGAGCAGGGTACCTGGGCATCTTTCGTTGGGTGTATAGACAAGTCTCTTAAGTGTCCTGCGTTTTTAGAACTGTGACCTTACTTTCTGTAAGCTGTTAAGCTCTTAATGACAATTCCACAGGTGTATGTTAATTAATTGAATATGTTTAATTGAACCTGCATGGAAAACGTCGTTTAAACTCTTTACAATGAAGATCTGTAAAGATATTTGGATTTTTACAACATTATTATTGAGTCCTTTTTTTCCAATCGCTCACCCCATCATGTTTGTTTGTGTCAGGGTTTGTTTTGATGACACTCAAAGACATGAATTTCAGATCACGTCGCTTAGACCTTGGAGGCTTCATCTGCTGCTCCGGCACTTTTTTTTAAAGACGTACATTTCAATTTAAAACAAATATATATTTTAGATTTAGTATGTTTCACATGCATGATCTTTTACCCCTCTAACCAATGTTAAACATACGATACTGCAATACTGTATGTACGATACGGCAATGTAGTAAGTAATACATAGCTTAACCTTGTTAACTGCATCTTAAATCTTCACAGAATTTAAATTTTCCTCAGTGATGTCAATTGAAAGTGGACCTGCTTTCTGGAGTACCCCCCCATCTACTGTATCTAGTTCAAACTGGATATGCCAGCACTGGAATAAGCTCTTAAAGAATTCGATCTAAAATGTCTTTTTATGTCTCTAGGTTCCCTGGCCTGTAGATATTGTTATTAGTTTAGAATGTCAAAAAATCTACAATCAAGTGTTCCTACTGCTGCTTCAGATCAAGTGGGCCAAGTACAGCCTGGACACTCTGCGATTCAACGGTGAGGATCGATTTTTCATGTCAGAGTTTTATTTAAATATATTGCTAACGCAGTTATTTTTCCTTGGCGGATGAGGGCTCAACATGCACTGTTTGCTCAGATGATGATGGCTTCAGTTAACTCGTTAATGAAAAACATTTTAATAACTTTTTCTACAGATTTGACAGTAGCCGCTAAGAAGAAAGAAGGAGTTCCTTCAGAGGAAATGGTGGCTAAAGAGCCTATAAAGCAGCAGATTCACAGGATGTTTCTCCTGAGAGTCAAACTCATGCACTTCGTCAACAGCCTGCACAACTACATAATGACACGGGTGCGTCCGCTTTCTGACTAAATAAACCGCCTGAGTCTTGGTTTCAGGAGACTAGTGATTTGACCTCTCTGGAAAGCAGGAATGGCAGATATTTTGTATGTAAAGTCATTAAGAATACATGAGTATGAGGGAAAAGTGGACTAGCGGAGAAGATTTTAATTTGTTGCGAAGCCGAACAGGCTTTGTTGTAGTCATGGGAGAAGCAGAGAATCAGGGTTGCCAGATCTGAGTAACTGTTTACAGCCCAAACTCAACATAAAACCTGCCCACCTAAAAAAAAAACTGTTTCAAAGTGCATTTTTGTAATATATGGGAAAAATATGAAAAGGGATAAAGGTCACATATTTATTCGTTTTATCATACACATTTCTTATTTTTATATATATTTGCATACAATGCAAAGGCTATATTTAACTATTTGCCTTAATATATTTAAATAAATGGAAATATATTATCTATTCAAATGTATGACTCATATTTTAATCTGTGTCTTCATTACACTTTATATTTTAAATAAAATGTAAAAAATAAAAAATAATTTTAAAAGCTGCCCAAATGTTATAGACCTCCCCAACACCAATTTTCACAGCTGAACGTAGAAAGCTTTTCCAGGAAAACCATTCAGTCAATACTGCAATACTGCAAAGAATTCAAAAGTTGAAAACTTAACCAATCAGTTTGCTGTAGACTAGTTATGCATTTCTCCAGGAAGGTTTCAACAGAAAAGTGGATAAAATTAAACTCGTTGCTGTTTCTCAGCACACATACCTTTTACTAACACGACAATCAAATGAATCTCGCTCTTGTCTATTCACATTGGGAATTTAGTGGCACTCCGTTTGTCAGGAAAGATGCTAATGGTATGAAAAGATGAGTATTTCATACTCATATTTGTGCACCATAACTTACAGTTAAATCTCGATGGCATTATGGGACATTGCAATTTTAAATCATGACTATGATGGCATTTTTGTTCATTTTGCTACAAAAACAAAAGGGAAAAGAGGGTAGATTGTGGATAAATTTTTTATTAAAGTAAACAGACAATATGTAGTTCACTGTTTTGTACAAACAATTCCAATTGCCAATAAATGTTGTTCTTTACTTTCCACCTCTGCTGACATAATGCCTACTTTGATATTATAAACAAAAAGCCTATATTATTATGTACGGCAAACCTTGTGCTCCACAGCTTTATTTTTTATATTTCGCTCATCTAAAGCCTGATTTATACATCTGCCTCAATTGGGCAAATTGCCCTCTGCGTAGTCTGCGTACTGATGCAGACCTCGGGCTGAAGCTCTGCGAAGCTCTACATGCGCCTCTCAAAAATTGTATCCACACATAAAGATTTCGCAGACATACACGGCCCACCAGCTTTTTGATTGGGCAAAGCAGAGCAGTCCTCTCTCTTTCTGGGCTTGCATTCCATGTTAAACACTGGATTATGAAATAAAACTTTGGCGTTAAAGTAAATAATCGTCCTTTGTTATCTGTACTGAGTTTTAGCTAACTAGAAGTTAGCACGATCGCGCTCTGTTGTGATGTTGATTAGATTGTTTATACAGAGCTGCTATAGCAGCAGCGAACACATGTAAGAATTTATATTTATACAATTTATGATAAGGTAAATTAAACGTGTCTTTTGTAACATCTGTGTTGTGTTTTGGTTTGCCAGCAGTTGGCATTCTTATCAAACCAGTATTCATACGAGCGTAGACAGCGCAGACGGAGTGCCCAACTATAAATGGTTTGTTTTTACAAATGGGTGCCCGCAGAGCTTACGCAATGGGCAATTCGTCGAGTTGACGTAGAAGTATAAATTAGGCTCAAGTCTGCCCCTTCATGCTGAATGAAAACTGATTTCAGGTGAGGAGAAGCAGCTGAGAGAACGGGAAGGGTTAGAAGTGATTGTTGGAGTGCATTTAAACGCAGACTTTGTTATTAAATGCAATAAATTGTTCAATCGTTCTAAGTTAAATAAGTTAAAATGACCCACGCAAAAAGATTTTGCACCCACTCTGTCTCAACAAGAAGCACCTTTTTAAAAGCTTGCTTCACCTCACAAGCGACAAGACAAAGACAAAGTGAGCAATTTCACTTACAACTTTAACTGAAAAGTTTTACATTTCTCAGATCACCTGCAGTGTCCAAGCTATATTTACATGCGTTTAAAAGACATGAGTACTTCATTCCCCTCAGGAGCATTCACTGTGCTGACGTTCATTTCCAGATCTTACATAGCACAGGCCTAGAATTTCAGCACCAGGTGCAAGAGGCCAAGGACCTGGACCAGCTCATCAAAATCCATTACAGATACTTGTCCACCATTCATGACCGATGTCTGCTCCGCGAGAAAGTATGTTGCATATTCTAGTATTAAGAAGCAGATTGATTCCCTTCGAGTGGTTCATGCCTGACTCATCGTTTGCCTCCTTGCAGGTCAGTTTTGTTAAGGAGGCCATCATGAAAGTTTTGAATCTCGTTCTCATCTTCTCTGACCGATGGCAGGCTGGTTTTGGAGCCTGGAAGTAAGTTTAAACAATCATGTGTAACTTCACTTAAGCCTAATGTTACAACTTTCACATGAAGTTGACGATGAAGCGGTTTTACTTCCCGTCTTTGTTGTTGAATTATGTTAGTTATGAAAAATGTACCTTTTTGTTTCTTTAGAATCGAGTCCATTGACAAAATGGAATCAGATTTTAAGAACTGCCACATGTTTCTGGTGACCATATTAAACAAGGCCGTGTGCAGAGGCTCATTCCCTCACTGTAAGTCCTGTAGCACTCTTGAGTTTGAGGATTATTTGGAACAACAAATTGATCTACGATTTATAATTAAGCTAAGAAACTTTCCCCAGAATATTATATTTATTTTAAACCAGGGTACTTCAAACAACTGGAATTTTACTGTTTGGGAAACAAGATGTCGGTTGTATATGAATTATATTCCTTATTTTTAATAAATTCCTTAAAACAATTTATGTTCTTAGTAACACAAAATGATGTTGTTGTCATATTGTTTTCTGATATCTTGAACAGCTTTAATAAGTTTAACTTGGTATAGTTGGACGTTGATTTGTCAGTGTTTTACAAACAACTTTAACATGTGTAGTATTTATGTTAATGAATGATGGCGCTGCTAACCTTTACAATATTTTGCCCAGGCTCCAAAAATGACTTAACTTGTTCCTGAAAGATCAAAACATGAGCATTTTACCAAATTATTAGAATCTCTATTTGTTTTGTTTAAAAAAAAAATTAAAATTCTTGAAAAAAAAAATCTTAATAGTCTTAAATTCTTAAGGCCATCACTCATCCATCCGAATATACGTTGGTAAGTTACATACATAAATATACCTCGATCGGAAAAGCACGGACGCCAACGGCACATCACACATCTGTCTTTGGTGCAATGAGAAATCGTTTAGCTCTGCCATATCGGATTGGTTTTTCGCAAGAGAACAACCAATGAAAGCTGGCTGTTTTGATTACGTGAATGGGAACTGAAAGAGCCGCGGGCGCTCAATACTCTCGCTCACTTCAATCTCATGACAGAAAACGCACCAAAGAACAGCTGTGGAAGTGACCAGAAAAGAGAAGACATTCAGAAGTTTGTATGTTTCCGATCATCAAGAGATGTTCAATTGAAGCCCATTATAAAATATATACCCAGAGTAGTGATGGGAAGTTTTGTTCAATTTGGTGCTTTTTTATTTTGACTCTTGTTCATTGAAAAGAATGATTCATTTGACCGATTCATTTGTATCATTCAAAACATATTCTTATTGTCTTAGACTCAAAAATAGAGCAAATACAGTAATCTGAGTAGATAAACATGCTTACTGGTGTCTTCTGATTATTATAAGTGTAATTTGCTCGCACTAAAGTAAACGATTAATTCTTTAAAAAGAGTTTATTACAAAAGAGTAAGATTCGTTCTTTTCACGAACAACTTCTCACTACGCATGAGCACCAACCAATGGCAAGGAGCGTCACTGCATCCACTTTAAACACTAGCCAGCGAAATGCACCCCGCAGAGAAGCCATATGAAGATTCGTGCGAATCTCAGTTTGAATAGATGGGTAGCGGCCTTAAGAGATGTCAAAAACAATTATTGGGGAAAATGCAAGCAATATTAAATGATTATGCAATATAATTTAGAGGTATTTCAGTTCGTGCACTAGAATCTATCTTGTAGTTACAAATGTGGAAAGCTATGTTATCGTAAAATCTGTATTGATATAAACATGAGGACACATTTAAAGGAGGAAAAAAAAAGCTAAATTTCAGTTGATTATTTTGTAATATTGAATTGTTTGTTTCTTTTTCAGTGGAGTCATTGGCAATGTCTCTGATGGCTGGATTTGAGCAGTGTTAAGAGATCAAAAGTGAAATCGAGAACGGACAGTTTTAAAAACTCTTCATGATGATGTAATCCTTTGTGAACTGTTGTCGCAGTGCTGCTGGATGTGAAACTCAAGTGGACAGTTGTACATTTTATGTATATATAACATGAGTGAAGTAGAGACTTGTTCATTTGAGTCAATGAATTGTTTAAATTCAATGAAAATAACTTGTATTTGTTTGTAGTTAGTTGTTTGGATTCTAAATAAATACTTCAGGCATTTGCTTGTAATATACTTATCATTTTAAGGTTTTCTTTTAAGATTCAATATGGTTTTGTCAGAAATGGAGTAGTGCTTCTATTCACTAGCTGAAACACAGTATACTTTATAATACTTCCAAATTCAAGTATTTGAAAAGTAGTAATGGAGAAGTGTCTTGATGCTCTACTAAGGCTTGATTTTTTTTTAGTGTGCATACCATCCACACTTCTCAATTCCAAGATGCATTGTGGGAGACACCTTGAAAGTAAATGGTTGGACACGACTAATGCTGGGTGCTGAGAGTAAGGCTGACAAAGTCAAAGTATGTCTTCAACATACACTCTCTTACTGAAATTTTCAACAATACAATATTGAAAAAATATATATATATTGTCCAATAAAAAATGGTGTCAAAGAAACATACTTTTGAATTTTGCACAAATTCTCTCCAGGGAGACATAAAAAAAGGACGTCACCACAAACTGCTTTTTCTGTTTATTTGTTATTGTAATTAAAGCTTATGAAAGGATGTCTTGGCACTTATTAACAGTAAAATTTTAAAGGAATTATGAAGTATTGTATAATGTATGCATTGTATATGTACTATATAATGCATACTATATTACATATACGGTTTTGTGGAACAGAGATTTAGTGTTTAATTACTGTTATTTCATTGCATTATCACATCCACTGTTGTCAATTCAGCTACTGAAAATCTTTTTATTTTGACATTTTTATCATACCGTTGGTGTGTATTTTTCTTCTGATATGCATGCAAGTGTAATGGTACTGTTTTGTATTCATTGAAAAAAAGTCTTTGAAAAATAAAAAAAGAACATCTAAATTAGAGTTTATACTTCATACAAGGTACTTTTCAGAATCAGAAAGATGTCTATTGCCAAGTGTGCATGTGTACACACACACACACACACACACACACACACACACACACACACACACACACACACACACACACACACACACACACACACACAAGGTATTTGTTGTGGTGCAGCAGTGGTACTCTCCAGTGTTTGTACATTAAATTGCATTCTTTATTAAATTACAAACAAAGTTGAACAGTAAACACATGTTATATAAGTAAATTGTTATATTTAAAAATAAATCAAATCAGTTGTATGAAATTATAAATTAATAGAACTAAAACAGCAGTCCAAGGTGCTTAAGAAATGTGCTTTGGAGGTAATGAAATAAAAAGACTTGGAATTTATGGCCACTATTAAATATTATTGGGTTTATTGATACAAAGTAAGAATATGAAGGTAATCTCAATGCATTTTTCAATATCACTTGTTTCTTTAGACTAATTAGAGAGCAATAACTTCAGTTATCTGTGTAACTAGCACTTTAGAAGTAAAAATTTGCACTTTGCAACTGAGCGATCCGAGTTAGACTTTGTGTAAAAAATTGCATATCGTCACCACCACTGTAAGTCACTTTGGACAAAAGTGCTAAATGCATAAATTATATGTAATTTAAATGTACATTTTGTGTCAAATCTACAGATAAATCTACTCAAAACTCATCATGAAAATGGTAGAATAAAAGGGAATATTTCAGTAATAGAAAAATCTGGCAAAAACTGATTGATGAACAGGTTTCCAGACAAAAGATTAGAGTCCTCCTCTAAGGTACCAAAGCAAAAATTACTTTTTTGTTAACCTTGTGGAGTTGTTTTGTGTCCTTACAAAAAGCCTGTCAATTTGCCAAAATGTGTGTAGAGGTTTTTAATAATAGGGATATTCAGGCAGCAAATTGGTAGTCCAATGGAAATCGAATTCAGATATGTAACAGTGTTAAAGAAGAAATAAGAATTATAACGGAATACTTATTGTAATTGGTTTATTTTATTAACAACTACCTCAACATTACTGTCTATCCACAAGTTCGCTCCTGTCCTTGTGGTATTCGCGTTTGATGGATTTCGATCGCCTCCTGCCGGCGGAGAGCGGTACTATAGCGCTGGAGTTTCCTGTCGATTCTCCCAACAGAAGAGCGCAACAGGAACTTCCAGCTTGAGCACAGCTGCGCCTGGCGACAACACTCCGGGCAGGATTCCCTCTTAAACTATCACAACTGCCGCAGATTAACCTCGAAAATTCCCTTCTCGGGACACCATCGCTCTCTCGGTCACCGCACACCTGGAAACCACGACAGGAAATGCGCTAATGAACAGCTGAAGCGGCGAGATTGACCTGAAAACTTAAGACAGGGTGGGTAGAGCGGAGTTTAACTTACTTTCATTCTGGGTGTTGTCTCTTTTACAATGCTTTTCTCTCCTCGTTTAACCAGTCGAACCTTATCCCGAGCGCTTGGGTTCGTTTCTGCGAGAGTTCTCGTTGTAGTTAGTGCATGACTGAAAGAGAATGTTTCGTCGGACTAAATTCCACCGTTGTTTGAAGTTTCAGGTCGTGGAGGAGGTGAGCTGCGAGCGCAGGGCCTGTTCACGCAAAGTCGACGTGACTTTTTTTTTTACTAAGGCTTTGGTAACCGTGATTGACTGATGGAAGCTGCTGTTTGTTTTAAAAATGAATGAAATTGTTACGAATTCTGGTTTGTAACCTGTAAGAATTTTAAGTTGATGACGTTATTTGCGCACCACAACTGAGAGTTTTCTCAGCTAAAAGTGAACATGGGATAAACTGCCATCTGTTGATAGCTGGTGTGTCATGAATATACCATCGTCCCAATCAGTGCACTGTTTTATACACTTTTATGGGTGCAAAATGAGAATTTGTGTCCTAAACCATCGTGTACAAATAAAAGTATACTTTTTCTGGTTAGATTCTAAAGTGCAGATTGATGGATGATGAAGAAAATGTGGATCTACAGACTCAGTGATAGATCTCTTGCTTTGCATTTCTGGTTCTCGTTCATTCTGATTGGATGAAAAACAGCCAACTTAATGGACAAAAGGCTTTAATAGGGGATTATTTAATTTATAAGGGGACAGGCATCACTTAAGAAAGTCGGTAATGTTCTAAATCTGTAAACCTCAAAAATGTATTTAGTTTAAACATTTTACACAGATCAGGGTAAGTAGACTAAGTAGCTTACCGATGCAGTAAACAAAATGGTGACAGTTGTGATGGTTATGGGATATTACAACCCAGGGTGCAATACTGCAAAGTATATGCAAAGTAAAAGATAACAATATTCCATCAAATATTATCTTTGAATGCATGATAAGGACAGGTAGAAACAATGAGTTGGTTTAACACAGACCATCAATGACAAGTGTTTAGAATTATTTTAAGAGAGTAGCTGTTTTGGTGAGGAACTAACATGTAGCTGAAAGAGAAAGAAACTAAGAGGAGAAAAGCAGAAGAAGATTTGAGATCACAGAGAGTGGAGCAATGCTTTCTATTAAGAGGAACAGAGGTCAAGGCAAGACTATTGTAATTGTATAGCACATTTTCATACACGTTGGCAATTCAAACAGACAATAAAGCAGGTCAGATATAAATTGCAGAGGTTAAAACATAAAAAATAATTTAAGAAGTGCCTCTTACCCGAGAATGTGCAAAACACATGCCCCTTACACGAGAGTGAGCCTTACTCAGGCTCTTAAGTTGGGTCATCTTAGAACAGAATATAAGCTAAACTTCATTCAATACTACCAGTATTTTCACACCGGTCTCTCCAGCCTTGCGGAGATGGGGTGGGGTGTAGCTCAGTGGTAGAGCACATGGTTTGCATGTATGAGGTTCTGGGATCAATCCCAGGGGCATTGGCGATTTCCCCTTCTGTAAGTCGCTTTGGACAAAAGCGTCTGCCAAATGCATAAATAAATGTTATCAGACACTTTAGGAAGCAGCTGTACTCTGTGTTGCAAGATAGAGGAACTTAAAAAAATATATATACAAAATAACTTTTTTTATTTTAAATTTTACGATATTGTATTGTTGTTTCCTCAAGAAAAACAAATGTGCAATTATACTCATATTTGTTCAATTCTACATTATAACACTGCCTTGCTGTCTACACATACGTAAAGTTAATAAATTCATGAAGTTCACAGAAACAAAGTAATCCTAAACATTTGCATGAGCTACAACATGAAATTGCATTCTTATGTTATGTTGAATTTATTATTTTGTTTAGAAAACGTCAGTTGCTGCCAATATACAGTATTGTTTTATAATCATTGACTGTATATAACATGGGTGTAGTATGCATGATGTCACCTATAGTTTACAGCAGAAAGAAAATGAATAAACCAGTACTAGAGAGTAAAAATTTGGAAAAATACATGATTTTGTGGATCGCAAAATGATTAAAACAAAAGTCCCTTGAGTTCTTAATCAAGCAAGACTCAAATCACAATTAAATTTAAACAAATGGCTAATAAAGACTTTTACTCCCAAGTCATATGAATGGAAAAATAAAAATATGATTTCAGCTGTAAATGTGGGCAGTTTTAACATGCCTGTCAATGGGAAACTGCTCCCTTCTGGAGTCAGTCTCTAGCTGTCAGATAAGGAACTGCTGCAACAGTTACTTTCTATTGTGTATTGGAAAGGAAAGCTGGAGGTTGTTCCGAGTTTTTAATTTATGACAGTTTGGTGTCTGTGTGTGTGTAAAATAAAAGAAGTAATATTTCCAAAAATGGTGCGTTTCATTTTAACACGTCCAAAGGGAAGTGGGTGAGGGTCAGTGAACAAGAAAGCAATGACAGTTCAATGCTGCGGTTTAAACTGTAACATGAAAATGCTGCTAGCTGTTAAATTCATCTGACAACTCTAACTCAACGCTCTTTTTGTTTTAGTTCACATTGTCTCAAAAAAAAAAAACATTTTCTCTTTATTAAACTCTCACTCTCTCATCCAAAAATTATGCTGTTTTTGTTACATTTAGGAATTATTAAATCCCTGTTTTTTTTTTTTTACTTAAAAGTGCATTAGAGTTTCTATTCATTTCTCTGACCACTCGTTCACCATCTCTTGCATGTCACAAATTATTATTATTATTATTATTTAAGCAACACAGCAGGAGAAGTGTTTGGTCAGTGCAGTTAAAAGTAACTCTGTGTTGTTTAGAGAGGGCCAAACATTCCACTTGCCTCAACAAGCCTCGTCACGTACTTGAAAGGCTTTCTGCATGCCTTTTGATTTTTCTCAAGCGCAGGTCTCGATTTAGATGGCCTTCAAATATAAAAAAAGCAAAATCTGCTAGCCTCTAACTCAAACACGGAAAATATTGTAAATAATGACCACTTTAAAAGTAAGATGACAGAGGTCACTAAGACTTTGCAAGGTGCCATTCAGGGGAAAGCTTTTTGCTTAATGCATGCTGTGTATATGCTCATCTTCTTCTCTGCATATTTTTGCACCTTCAGTCTTGCACATTTTTAATGCGACAGCTTGCACATTCACTGTTTTGCTCTTTAACTGATAACACAGAGCTTTGATCTGTGGCATCTTATGTCACTGGGTTAAAAATGACATAAAATAGCTATATTGTTGTTTAATGTTTTTTGGAGAATAGTTTTGGAGAGTGATTTTGAGCTGTCTGAAAAAGGTGAGTTCAGTGTCTTTCCGACCTTTTTAACACCTGTATGGTGTCCTTCATTTGTGATATTTGGGTGAATTACAATAGCAGATGTAAAGGAAAGTTGGGAACACTTCAATAATAAAACTTACAAAGGAGTCTTTCGTTTAAAAAATAATGCTGTATCTTCATATGGAATGCTAAAACACACAAAAACGAAATGTGTGTGTTTGAGAGCTTATGCTCTTGAGTGGATTTATCTTTTCACTCACAAACACAGATGCACTCTTTTGAGTTTTTCACATTATCTCTGCAGCCCTTCTCAACTTCCTCAAGCCTGTTACTTATTTCCTTATTTCCTATTTTACTTTTCTGTCAGCATAAATTATTATGAATTAATTATTACAATTAAGATGTTTGGTTTGCTGTATCAGAACACGGTGATGGACACAAGATGATTACGTGAAACTACAAGCTTCTGAAATGGCAAAGCTTGTTTGCACAGAAGATGAAGCAACACATTCTGAACGACTTGGAAATAAGTTAACTAGCAAGCAAACTTAGTTAGTTAGTTTGATCTTCCGTACTGAAGACGTAGTTTTTTCTGTTTAATGGGGAATAATCTGTGGAAAACATTCTGATTTGTAGAGTCTTGAAAATTGACTTCAAAATCTTATAAAAATCCTTATTTGAACTTTATTTCTTTTTCATCATTGATTTGGACTTATGCAGATACATTTTTAGGTTTTTGAGTTATGCTAGTTTGAGAAGCTCTAGTTTATTGTACTAAATGGTCAAAGTTTCAGACCTTTTTGAAAATCAAATATGACATATAGCCATGAAATAACCTGCACTGTTGGCTATAAACAAACAAACAAACAAACTATAGTTGGTTTACTGTTTTTTAATTATAATTTTTCTATATTGTGCTACTATGCCTTTTGTTTTGAGCATTAAAAAGGCTTCCAACTTTGCCCTTTGTTTAGTTATGAGGTGTTGAACAAAACATCTCAGTGAATTTGTGGAGGAGGAAGTGCATCATAGAATGTGTACATTCTTCTGTGGCAAAAAAAAAATGTGTACAATATTACTTTATATGAATTTATGATGCACTTTCATCAATATGTGATTAAAAATTCTACTGTCATTTCGTGTGCTTTTGTTTCAGAGCAATGGCCTCAACTGTGACTCTTGAAGATGCTCTTTCCAATGTGGACCTGCTGGAGGAGCTTCCACTCCCCGATCAGCAGCCTTGCATCGAGCCTCTTCCCTCTTCGCTCATTTATCAAGTTAGAACGAACCGTAGATTAAGATGATTTCAGTAGCTATGAACTCCACATGCTTAAATCTTTTTATTTTTCCTCCATCAGCCCAACTTCAACACAAACTTTGAGGACCGCAATGCATTTGTGACTGGTATTGCCCGTTACATCGAACAAGCCACGGTCCACTCAAGCATGGTAATAACATTGTATGATTTCAATGGCTAGCTTAACTCAGCCTTTCTCTCACTCACTTAATCTCACCTTTATCATGGCTCTGTAAAAGGTATCTTGATTTTCTGAATCCCTTCATGAAGCAGCCTCCTGGAAGCTCTGCTGAAAGGAGCCTGTCAGAGGCTTGAATGGGTCCAGGAGGGTCCGATAGAGCTTGGCATTGTCTGTGTGCACTGTGCCAAGCAAACTGGGACACTCTGAAAAGATTTTGGATCAAATGGGAGTTGTTTTGTGCTCTGATACTGAGAGGTAATTGCTGATGGAGACTGTCTGGCATCAGTTTGTGAACCGCAACAAACACACGGTTACTGTCAATGTGCTACTGAGTGAGGTTTTTGTGTTAGTCTAGAGGAGTTTGTTTTTAATAAACTCTTAGTTATTTGTTGTTGGGTGACTTTCATTACAAAAACAGTACTTTTTAGTTAAATAGATGTTTAAATGTAAAATTAATGTATTTTTTTAAGGTAGATGTTAATTACAGTATGTTTGTTGTTGCCAATTTTGTTACTCATAAAAAAATGCAAAGTAGTGTTATTTCATTACCTTCTAGACCACTGGTTCTCAAATAGTGCGAGGCTCCATCAAGGGGGGCGCATTTGACCTCGGTGAAACATGTTTTTTTTTTTTTACTGTTCTAGGATAAAGTGCAATACCACTCCACTACATTAGGGGGCACGTGCGCTCTCATTGGCACAGTAAGAAGTGTAGACACGATGTTTAGAAGACAGACGGAGAGAGAAGGAGATAAAGAGAAAAATGAAAGTCTCCCGAAAGCTAAGACGAGGAACTATGACAATGCGTATGTAGTGCTTGGCTTTACTGTGACTGCGGTGGGAGACGAGGAGAGACAGGTGTGCTTATTGAGTCTAAAAATGTTGGCAGCGGACAGCATGAAGCCAAATAAATGAAGGCGTCACTTAAAGATGTTACACCCCAATCACGCTGAAAAGCTGCTTGAGTTTTTTCAGTGAAAACGCAGCGAATATTGCCAGTAATCATGATCTGTCAAACAATGTTTATAGTTTTATTAAGGATTTAATGTTTTTTTATGTTTCAGATGCACCTTAAATCTTTTCTGCGACAGTTAATAAAACTATTCTTTGTTGTAAGCTGGTCCCTATTTCTTTCTTTTTTTCTCTTATACGTTAATAAGGATACTGTGTTATGCAGAGGTGTACTTATAACAGATTTAAAGACAAATAATACTATTTATAGTTGCGCGGGGAGCACGAGATGTTTAATTCTTCCTAGCGGATAATAATTGAGAAACACTGCTCTAGACTAAAAGAAGACTTGGTGAAATCATTCTGTCAGATTTCACCCAAATTTTTACAGTGAAATGTTAACTTCCTCTGTAGTGTGATTCACACAAGTCTAATCAGTGAGAGAGTGTTAATTTACTATCTCCCCCAATTTCTTTCTTAGCCTTACCCTTTGCCTATCACTTCACTTATGCTCTTGAAATAAAATGCTAAGGAGTAGCCTGAAATTGTACTTCTATGAAATCAGTTCTATTTAAGGGCAGGATTTTCAACAAGTGGTTGAGAAAGACCAGTTAAAACCATTTACATGGTATACATTTAGTTAATTCAACTTTATTAAATTAAAAATAACCATGTGTGTCCTGCTCACTGGTAAAATACAGTACACTGATCAGGACACATGTTGTTGGGTGAGCAGAATTCAAATAATTAGATTAGGATTTTCTCTTTTTTCACTTCCTGTTTCAGTCTGTCTCTTTAAAAACTGAAAAATCATTTGCATTTAAACAAGTGAATATATGCATTTATTGATATGCAATATGGTTTTATTGATATGCAATATGGTTTATTGATCAGTTGATAAATCTTCTATTATGAGAAGCTGAGATAGACTTTGACTGTGTAACAAATTGTATATTGTCTCTCCCCTTCTGTAAGTCGCTTTGGACAAAGCGTCAAATGCGTAAATGCAATGTGAAGCGTTTTCATTTTATGAGTCATTGGCTGAGTAGAATTCTGATCATGAGATTAGAATGCTCTATTTCTCTCCCATTTCAATTCCTGTCTCTGTCTGCCTCTTTTTAAATAAAAAACTTCTTACACCTTACACAACCGATACATACAATTCTAATCTTTACAAGATTATTTTGTCATTTTTGTGTTTAATATAATCTGATTGTTAGAATGTTTTTGTTTCTCACAGAATGAGATGTTAGAGGAAGGACAGGAGTATGCTGTGATGCTGTACACGTGGAGGTGCTGTTCCAGAGCTATTCCTCAGGTAAACCACAAAGAACCAAAGCCGTTCTAACCCTAAATCACCCCCCCCAGTGTGTTCTGACACTGTTCTTGCCTCAGGTCAAGTGTAACGAACAGCCCAACAGAGTGGAGATCTATGAGAAGACTGTGGAGGTGCTTGAACCGGAGGTCACCAAATTGATGAACTTCATGTACTTTCAGGTGAAGCTCTACTCAGCGCTCTCAATTTGAGCTTGGGTGATTGAACTAATGTTCCACTAATGTTTCTCTCTCTCTTGCTTTGCCTTCAGAGGACAGCAATAGACCGCTTCTGTGGAGAGGTGCGTCGCCTTTGCCATGCTGAGAGGAGGAAGGACTTTGTGTCTGAGGCCTATCTGCTGACTCTGGGAAAGTTCATCAACATGTTTGCAGTGCTGGATGAACTTAAGAACATGAAGTGCAGTGTTAAGAATGACCACTCCGCCTACAAGAGGTAATCACACCAAGAGTGGTGACTGTAGACCTGCTCTTTCATTCTTGTGATCGACGTCTGGGAGTGGGACAATTATTTGCTTTTTATCATATTGAGAATGCACAGAAACATTTGTTTGTACTGTATGTTTTTAATGGTTTTAAAAATTGATTGCAAGGGACGTCAGGAGAAAGGACAAGTACAAAATATTCAGAGGAAACCTGACAAATAACACAGGAAGAAATTCACTGTCTTTGTGATTAGATCCAGCATGAAATACAAAATTAAATGTATAGATCACTTAATAAGAATAAACTAAAAAAAGTACATATATTCAAGTATAGTGGTAGTATATAGTAAATAATATAAAAATAAGAGGACAAAAATTATGTCATTAAATGTAACTGTTACAGAGAGGTGAGATTTTCCTAGTATTTTTTTATGACAACTGTAACGATTTGTTACAGTCCAATGATGTTCAAGGCTCTGGACTGTATCATTGAAATTGCGGTACTGGTTGAAATGGTAAATAAACATACACAGACACAAGATGAGTGTATATACAAAATATATTTGCAAGTCGCGGTGAGCTTTACACTATATTTGTTGAGGAAGTGAGTCTGTCTAGTGGAAGTTTACTCAGATGGAGTACAAAAAGTACTAGAGCTCTTGTGGTTTGAAATATACAAATAAACAGAATTGAGGGATTCTATGGAGGATATTTGGTCTGTTTAATAAATGCAGCTTTACAAAAAACACAGGATTTAGGCTGCTGAAATAATTATTTTTGTTGTTAATATTACCAGGTTTATTTTTGAGTGAATTCTTTTTCTAGATAATGTAGTTTTTCCTCAAGGATGTATTAACTATGTTAGCAATTAATGTTGCAATTGTTTTTTTTTTGTGAGACTAGCAAATCGTTTGTTGAAGATGTAAGTGTCCAGTGCAAGTTTACACCTAGACACTTCTGTCCCACACTTATGTAGTTTAGTTCTTATCAATCCAACCTATAGGTGGCAGTCATGCTACATCCTTATAATTATTTTGGTTAACTTCTAGCATACATTAAAAACAATTTGAGGACATCTTTTTTTATAGAAAGTGTGAGTTTTTGTTTTGTTTTATCTCAACTTAACCTAAACGTTTCACATTTTTTAGAAGTATTGACAGATAACTCCAGATAATTTTTGACACCAAGCTGTCAAATATCATCACAACATTAAAAAGTTAAACCTTCTGTTTCATTATGATGCTCTCGGGAACAGTTGGCAGCATAGATTTGAAGTATTGAGGAACATGTAACAGAACGAAGTCTATGAATTTCCTCATCTGACAAACTCCAATTCAGTTTTCACACTCTCTTGCTGTTCCACTTTTCTCTATGGTTCTCTTTTTTTCATTCTATTTATCTGGGTTTTTAGGTGCTGACACAACCTCAAAAACATAAGCATGGTATTTAGTGGTGCCAGCTCTTTAAAATTTTTGTTGCCTACGTATTCTTGTTATATAAAAAGGTTAAAACAATGGCAACCAATGTTTGATTTGAGTGGTTTTATCATTCTTTGCTTGCTTTTCCCCAGAGCCGCTCAGTTTCTAAGGAAAATGTCAGAGCCTTCCTCCATTCAGGAATCTCAAAACCTGTCCATGTTTCTTGCCAATCACAACAAGATCACTCAGGTCGGTGAACTGAAAATTCCATAACAAATCTAGTGAATGTATTATTGTATTTTAATGTTGTGGATATTTTTTAAAGCGTTCTCTTAAAATTGAGCGATGCATTCCTAGATTGAGGAAAATTTTCAATGCGAGTGTAGAGGACAGTATTTTTGAAATGTTCTGCATTTCTCTTTCAGTCCCTGCAGCAGCAGCTTGAAGTGATCAATGGATATGACGAGCTGTTAGCTGACATTGTTAACCTGTGCGTGGACTACTACGAAAACAAGATGTACCTCACTCCTAGTGAGAAGCACATGCTGCTCAAGGTAAGTCAGCTGATTGGTGAATGCACAGCATCCGCTTCCATCTGATAAACTGTACTAACTTGGTCAGTAAAGCTAAGTACAGCCTCAAAGATTTCAACCGTATTTAACTTTTTTATGTAATAATTATGGTTGATTTCTAGAGCTTGAAGCAGTAACAGTACTAAAATGTATGATATAATAAAAATGTTACGATTAAAGTACTTTTATAGACTAAACAGGGTTTTCTATGTATTTAATGTACTCTATAAATGTTAAAGTTGGAGTTTAAAACAAATTCAATAAACGTTATGATTAAAAGACTTTGATATGTTAAGAGACTTTAAAGAGATATTTTACACAGTCATACCACTGAAAGTAATCCTGCAAGAATAAATAGTAAGTCCAAGTTACAGTCCTGAAATTATGTTCGTGTTTATGTTTGGGCCTGATGTGCTTCCTCTCACTATTCAATGAAAGGAGTCCTCTTTCATTATTTACACATAGTTTAGAAAGCCTGATGCTGGAAAACTTTAGTCTGGAATTTTTTTATGTTCTGAAGTGCCAAATTTAGTCACAAACTTGCACATTGTAATTGAAAATCTAAATTTAATAGAAATCTATATATATATATATATATATATATATATATATATATATATATATATATATATATATAATCAGCTCAAAAGCCCTGACAGGTTCATCTGGTTTGTTGTGAAGGCCTTAACAACTCAAACAAAAGATAGATGAGCAGTGCTCCACTGAACAATTGTTAGAATGTTAATTAATTATTTTTAGTAAAAACTAGGGATGCACCGAAATGAAAATTCTTGGCTGAAACCGAAAAAATGAAAAAGAGAAAACCATGGCTGAAAACTGAAACAGCAAAAAAAAATTAAGCCAATTATTGGTACCATTGCATTTATGGCTACGAGTGTGTACTAACCTTACCAAAATCAAGGCATTGCTATTGCATAAATTCATTATAAAGTTTCAAAGAATAAATCAATTACAAATTATAATTTTTATTTGTAAAACTAAAATAAAATTCAAACTTAAATGTTTAACTTTACCGCACTCTTGCTTACGTTCAATAATAATGTACAGGTGGTGGAAAAACTCTTTCGGCCAAAAACTGAAAATGCACTTATGGGCCATTTTCGGTCGAAAATTTTCAGTGGACGAATATTCGGGGCATCTTTAGTTAAAACCTTTTCAACTCAAAGCCACTATATTTAAAAGTGGAAAATATCATTATAAATGTCACCCGAAATTACAATTCTGATCACAGATCTCTGTCTAGAGATGAATTAAGGTCTTTGAGTCATTGTGCAAAATACAGTAGCAGTATTTTTTGTTGTCTTTGCGAGCTCAAAATGTTAAAATCGGGACATTTGCACTATTTTTAAGGATGATTTTAGAGACCATTTTGCCTTTATTGTAATAGTAGGGCTGCAAAAGTTTTGACAGGAAGTGAAGTTGAAGAGAGAGGGGGCAGGGTTGGGAAAGTATCACAAGCTCAGGGTTCAAACCTGAGTCATCCAATGCAATGGCGTACGGGTCTTGCTCACTAACTGCTATACCAGAATACCAGAGAGCAGGATGGACATTTGCATCGTTTATTGTTATTAACTGGAACAAATGGTGAATCTAATCTAATCTAAGTGGTTATCAAAGCCAAAGGGGGCACGAAGAGCAGTGGTCTCAAACTCAACTCTTGTTTCAAGATACATAGTAGTATCTTCAAACAAGCAAAGTGGAGCTTAATTAGTGGAGTCAGGTGTGATTCAGTTGGAGCAAAACTGAGGGGGTTGTGCCTCTCAAGGAATTAAGTTTTAGATCGCTGTACAAGAGCTTTTTAAAATATAAATTAAGGGATTCAATTGAGAATATTTGCTGTAAAAAATATATTAATTTTACTCTGTTTTTAAGGGTGTATTCAAAAACAGTTTTCAGAGTTTGGGATGCATGGATATATTTATTTTGTAAACAATTACTGTACATTTTGTAATTATGTTCTCAATGTGTGAAGGTTATTCTTTGTAATAAATTGTTAAAGTTCAGCTGCTGTGAATGTGTGCAGTTCTATAAGTTTGGCATTCGTAACACTTTTCAATGTTGAATCAGTCCAGATTTCAGCATCACTCTCTTCATTAAAACTCATGTTGAATGACCTCGTTTGTTGTAGGTGATGGGCTTCGGTCTCTATCTCATGGATGGAAACAACAGTAACATCTACAAACTGGATGCTAAGAAGAGAATCAACCTCACAAAGATCGACAAGTTCTTCAAGGTTTGTGTTTTGGTGGATGACATTAAATATATCACAGCCATGGAAGGCATTTAAAAAAAAAAGAAATCCCTGGAGTTGAAGTTGCAATTTACCTGGAGGCAAAAACTGCTGCAATTTTAACATTCTTCTCTGTACCTCCTCAGCAATTGCAGGTAGTGCCTCTGTTTGGTGACATGCAGATTGAACTCTCTCGCTACATCAAAACCAGTGCCCACTATGAGGAGAACAAATCAAGGTGATGTTGGCTATTGGTGGCACATTCAGATTAAAGTATATTTAAAAAAAAAACACTATTAAGAAAACACTTATTTCTAGCTCTACCAAAACGTTCTTTATGATGGGAGCTATAAACAGAATGTTGATGTTATTAATCATCTATGTTAACCGCCAGGTCTTTCTGTACTGCTTTAGCTTTTGAGGATGCCTTTTTCAATTATTTATATGTGAAATATTGTAACGTAAAATTATTTGAATAAATAACACACTTCTTGTATTTTCTAGGTGGTCTTGCACATCCGCAGGCAGCAGCCCACAGTACAATATCTGTGAACAGATGATTCAGGTCCGTGAAGACCACATGCGTTTCATTTCTGAGCTGGCTCGCTACAGTAACAGTGAGGTGAGTGATTTTGAAAGTATTATTATTTATTATTAATTAATTAATTAAATCCAGAGCAGGGTGACCATCATAGAGCACTTCGAGGTAATGCTTGTTACATAACCTACCAAGCAATTGGTTCTTTCTTAACAGTCCTCCAAGGGTCTCTTGTGTTTTTAACTCTGGGAGGTTTAAGTGCGATGTTGCGGCTCGTTTCAAGTACAGTTTAGACGATAATTACATGAACGAAAAATAAAGAAACGCAACTGGTTGCCACCACTTGTTGCCAAAACATGTGATTACATATTAAGACAGCTCTCAAAAATCTAAATATTAGATTTTTTTATATCATTACATTTTTAAGTGATTTAGCTTGTTGATATACACTCACCTAAAGGATTATTAGGAACATCATACTAATACAGTGTTTGACTACCTTTCACCTTCAGAACTGCATTGATTCAACAAGGTGCTGAAAGCATTCTTTAGAAATGTTGGCCCATATTGATAGGAGAGCATCTTCCAGTTGATGGAGATTTGTGGGTCGCACATCCTGGGCACGTAGCTCCCGATCAATCACATCCCAAAGATGCTCTCCTGGGCTGAGATCTGGTGACTGTGGGGGCCATTTTAGTACAGTGAACTCATTGTCATGTTCAAGAAACAAATTTGAAATGATTTGAGCTTTGTGACATGGTGCATTATCCTGCTGGAAGTAGCCCCATCAGAGGACGGGTACATGGTGGTCATAAAGGGATGGACATGGTCAGAAACAATGCTCAGGGAGGTTGTGGCATTGAAACGATGCCCAATTGGCACTAAGGGGCAAGAAAACATCCCCCACACCATTACACCACCACCAGCAGCCTGCACAGTGGTAACAAGGCATGATGGATCCATGTTGTCATTCTTTTTTATGCCAAATTCTGACTCTACCATTTGAATGTCTCAAGAGAAATCGAGACTCATCAGAGCAGGCGACATTTTTCCAGTCTTTAACTGTCCAATGGTTGTGCGTGAAAATCCCAGTAACTGACTAGATTGTGAAATACTCAGACCAGCCCTTCTGGGACCAACAACCATGCCACGCTCAAAATAGCTTAAATCACCTTTCTTTCCCATTCTGACGTTCAGTTTGGAGTTCAGGAGATTGTCTTGACCAGGACCACACCCCTAAATGCATTGAAGCAACTGCCATGTGATTGGTTGATTAGGTAATTGCATTATTGAGAAATTAGACAGGTGTTCCTAATAATCCTTTAGGTGAATGTAAACAGTGTAAACATCCATAAACAGTACCATAACCACTATCTATACTCTAAATTAGTTTCCAAATTTTGAACCGGTGGCTTGGGTCCTTAAATCAGATCATGCGTGTATATCAAGGGGAACAAACAATTTAGATTTTTCTTATTTTAAAATCATTATTAAACATTATATAGGTTTACAGATATATTTGTTATTTATCTCTTAACCACCATATTTCTTTCTCAGAAGATAGGAATACTTTATCAAAACTTCTTGATTCAACACTGTTTTAGGAGTTTTTAAGATGAAAACAGATCGTCAGACTTGCTGACATCATTGTTTAGAAGATCCCTTTCAAGCATCTCTGATTGGGCTTTACGTCAATAAGTAGTTATTCTGCCACAATGAACTAGCACAAATTGTACATGCATTATAATCAAATTATATAAATTATTTATTATAATTAAAATGTTATAATTAAAGTTCTGATGTTAAATTGAAACTCTAGTTTGCATGTTCAAAAGACCCACGCGATAAATATAACACATATCAAATAGTGCATAATAGGTGCCCTTAAATATTCCAAAATGGAATTTTCTGAAGAATCACAGTTTTGCTCTCGCCTATAATTGCTATTATTTATGACTCGTGCATCACTATGTTCTACACATTTAGTTTCCACATTATACAGAATAATCCTCAGCACACTGGATGCCAAAAACATTTGAAGTAGTTTGAATCATTTAGGGTGCTGAGAATCAAAAAGCTACCCTTGCTTACATTTCTTACATTTCTGTGGTTCATTTCAACTTGTATGAATATATCAAGATTATTCATTAGCCTGGAGTCAGTGAACAGCCCTCACTTCCTACATGATTCCCTTTACAATGTGGAGCTTGAATGCTTCCAAGGTTCTCTCTTTCGCCAGAAGTTTGCTTTCAAGACCACAGAGGTCAGTTCATTCAGATGAATGTGGAAATGCAAGGAAACGAAGGCAGTGTGGGATTTCATTGAGAAGTGGCAGCACACTATAATGAGACGGCGTTGGCAGCCATAGCCGAGTGCGCCATCCGTGACAGGAGCTCAGGGACTGGAATTTTTTGTTTATTCCTGAGCTCTGTCAAATTTCAAGGCATTCCACTGGCTTTTGTCTTACATTTACTCGGTGTTCTGCTGTTAATCTGTTGGATAGCACTTGGCTAAAATGATTAAAGGCTTGTTGTTTTGTCATTAGTTCATTAACCTGTTTTTGTCTCTGTGTAGAGCATTGGATGAAATGTATTCTGTTTACCAGATCTTCACCGTTGAGTCTATTCCTCGTTCTTGCAGGTGGTGACTGGCTCAGGGCGCCAGGAATCTCAAAAGACGGACTCAGAATACAGGAAGCTGTTTGATCTTGCTCTGCAGGGCCTGCAGCTGCTTTCTCAGTGGAGCGCTCAGGTCATGGAAGTGGTGAGTAGATTTGACATACTCTTATGTATGGATGTAGAATCTACAGCTATAAAAAAGCTAATAAAAATATGATTTGGATGATCTTATTCTTAAAGGAGACCTCAGATGCCAATTTAACACACATTAATTTGGTTCTTTGGGTTATACAATTTAAAGTATGTAGCAATCTACGGTTATATTGTAAAGAAAAAAAATGTTTTTTTACCTCAACAAATCACCTTCTTGATTTGGGCGCTGCGAAAAATGATTAAACTCACCTTCTCTACACGGAGGGTTGTTTAAGTGTCTGTCGTGTTTTTGTTACGCACATTCGATGGACACATGAGAGGGCGAAAATATAATAATACGAAATAAAAAATATGCCATATAATTTTTTTTCTTCATGATGAATGCACAGCAGCAGGATCGTTAAAAGATCCCATCGATTGAACGTCATCGAAATGAGCCGAGACCAATCCGTAATATTCTATTTAAACCAAGCTTAATTCATTCATTCATCTTCATGTCGGCTTTCTTCCCTTTCGGGGTCGCCACAGCGGAATGAACCGCCAACTCTCTGGCATATGTTTTACGCAGCGGATGCCCTTCCAGCCGCAACCCATTGCTGGGAAACATTCACACACACATTCACACTTCTTACTTCTTACTCAATTCACTTATACTGCATGTCTTTGGACTTGTGGGGAAACCGGAGGACCCGGAGAAAACCCACGCGATCACGGGGAGAACATGCAAACTCCACACAGAAATGCCACCTGCCCCAGCCGAGCCTAGAACCAGCGACCTTCTTGCTGTGAGACGACCGTGCTACCCACTGCGCCACCGTGACGCCTACCAAGCTTAATGTCATATGATAATAACGTGCATTTTCTGACATTCCTGGCATCCCCGCCCAAGCCCCACCCACTTGTCAATCAGGTTAATCCCCTCTCTATGACAAGCGGGAAACACAGTTTGACTTGGAAATGTTCTGAAAATACCAGAAAAGTGAGTTTTCAGGTGTCCAGAGCCTAACCTTTTGTTTGGATTACCAAAGAACAAGTTTTTCATCAAAAATAGCTCAATTTTGTATCTGCCCATCAGAGAAAACTTGAAAAGATCACTTTTGCTTGTGAGCAGCACTTCACATTCAACCGGTTCATCAACAAAGAACAGTTTGATCCCGTTTGCTAATAAAATATTGGAGAAGGTGTCAAGTTCTTTGAGAAGCTGCCAGCGGTTTCGAATGTCAGCCTAACAGAGGCTCTCTAACAAGTTCCTGTCTGAGACGCATGTCCTGTTTTTTGAGAGCTGTTTAATTGAAGCAGTCATTTTCTCTGAAATGTATTCTCTCCGTATAATGTTTTTGCATCCTTCACATCACGCACACCATAAATACACTCTGTGGCTCGCAGTTGAAGCCTTTCTGATCATAGCAAACCTGTCTAGCTTTTCATGGTGGAGAGCTTGAACTTCACTGAATGAATAGAAGGGCTCTCTCAGGCAACTGGTGTGCTTCTATTCTCTTATTTTCAGAAGGCCAGCAATATTTTCACCTCTGATTTGAATCATATCTTTCATTTTAATAGCCTGCTCGGGCTGCACTTTGATTTCTTTTTCTTGAAATTGAGATATTAAACAAAACACTGTCAAGCCTTTAGAAATGTTGTTGCTATAGAAACATGCAGAGCGAAATCCATTCTTCATTATTAGTTCGATGGGGTTTGATACTAGTATAAAATTGCACTAGAGGTGGATATGTTTTATTTTGTTGGGTTTTTTTTTTTACATACGCTTTGAAGAAATGGTTATCTAGCAGAATAATTATGTTCAGTGCCTAAAGATGTCAAATGAAAATGTTTTTTTTCCTCAGTATTCTTGGAAATTGGTTCATCCAACTGACAAATACTCCAACAAAGAATGTCCTGACAATGCTGAAGAGTATGAACGAGCCACCAGATACAACTACACCAGTGAGGAGAAATTTGCCCTGGTGGAGGTCAGTCTGATTGTTTTTACCAAACGCATTAGGCGAGCAAACTCTGGGAAGCTAAAACATTTCAGATGTAATATTAGCAGAATATAGCAGTACCATGGATTTAACAGAGGGATGTCAGTATTTGCTATCGCCATGAGCTGCCACGTTGTTCATGGAGGGTCTAAATAGTTCTAAACAAGCCCTCAGCTCTTCATTCGTAGTTTGCATTAAGAGTGGTGAATAGACTAAATAGTAAATAAGTTAAAGCTTTATTATTGGATTTTGGAGGGAAATAACAAGAGGTCTTCAGGTAATTTTTGGAAGATTAAAGGCGAATAACTGATGATATAATACTTTGTTAATAATATAAAATATTTATTATTATACAAAAATGTATTATTACATAATAATAATAATAATAATAATATAAAATATGCATATGATGGCTCTGTTTTTATTGTGGTATGACACTGACTTTTAATTAATTTACTTTAAGTGAATCAGTCATGTTTTAGAAATTGTATAATATGCAAAAATATGTGTATACAAAAACCTATATTCAAAACAAAATAATTCTTATTACTGAAAAATACAATATACAATTGTACATCATACAATCATATTTTTTTATTATTTTTGAAATAGTGTCAAGATACCAAAAGATAATTTTAGTATACCTGAGTTTAACATTGATTGATTATCAAAACATTAAAAATGTTTAGGACAGAACCACTGACTCTGATGTGTTGATCTTAAGTAAGCATTCAGAAACAACAAATAAAAATAATGAAAAAACTGACTAGCATCGTATCTTGATTAGCTTAGCTAAAAAAAGCTGGAATATCTATCGTAGTATCTTATATCTAATTGCTAGATTAAATGCAAAATGATAATTTCTAAAGCAGCTAAAACTAACTCCTAAAGAACAGTTTTTTTATTTTTTTATATTTTTTCAAGGGGTGAACTTATCCTGAGCATATAGCAAATATTTTCTTTTTATTAGGTCCATACTATCCGGTTGGACCAGTAAGGGTTGTCGACTTTTATAAAATTGTTTTATTTTTGTTAGAACCGATGTCAGTTTTTGTCTTTTACAAAGACAATTTTTGACTATATAAAGATTCACTCAACTCCACCAGTATAACAAATGGCATACTTTTAACACAACATTTTTTCTGTTTTCTTTACAAGGATTTTTATGTCTTTGTAAGGTCAAATATCTTATAAAGATATTTATATAAGTTGACCAATTGGAGAATTGTTTTTTTAAAGCACTCAAAATTTGATTCAGAGTTAAATCTAAGGAAAGCTGGTAAATATAAAATGTTTGGAAATGTGTTTGCTTGTCTTTAGGTCATTGCCATGATAAAGGGTCTGCAGGTGCTGATGGGCCGAATGGAAAGTGTGTTCAACCACGCCATTCGCCACACCATCTATTCAGCCCTCCAAGACTTCGCCCAGGTCACTCTCAGAGAACCTCTGCGCCAGGCCATCAAGAAGAAGAAGAATGTTGTCCAGAGGTACAATAGGGCACCAAACTTCCAAATCGTTCTCTCTTTCCCCCAGAGATTCAGAAGTTAACTGTGATGTTTTGTTCAGTGTGCTCCAGGCTATTCGAAAGACCGTCTGTGATTGGGAGACAGGGAGAGAGCCACATAATGATCCAGCGCTACGTGGTGAGAAGGATCCCAAGGGAGGATTTGATATCAAAGTTCCTCGCCGTGCTGTAGGACCCTCCAGTACACAAGTATGTACCTCTCTGTCGTTATTGTTGCTGACAACTGTAAGTGAGAGTGAAAAAAAAAATTTGATTCTCTTCCCACTCTGCTACCCTTCCCCATTATTGGAAAGTTGAGTTGAGATAAGGTTAAATTATTAAAACCGAGTCACTGACGACCTTTTTGAAATATGCAGTGTTTGGGTGTAAGAAATAATTCTGTGTATAATGCAGCAAAAGTTTCAGACTGCAAAAAAAAAACAGTACACTAATTTGAAAGACCAAATGCAATTTGACAACAATAATACGAATGTCTAATAATTATTTTTGATAATTACTTTCAGCAGAGAGAAAAGAAGAATATCAGGGTAAATAAATATATTGTTTTCATGCAAATATACAAACATTTCCCCATCGCCCGATTAGTTACATATATGTCTCCTTTAAGTCCTTTGGATTTCTAAATTCTAAAATGTGTGATTATTTGCAGTAGACAATCATGATTGTTAGAGTGAATCTTAGATGCGCTGTTAACAGTTGAGTGAGATAAAAACATTTGCAAGTCGTTGTATTATCCTCTCCTTGTAATGGAATTGGGGTTAGTAAGCATGGTTTGAAATTCCCCAAAAGCTTGTGAAATTGATATTGTAGCCTTAGATCATGGATCTGGGTCATGGATTGACTTTGAGTATGTTTCTTGCAGAGGAAATTATCTAATTTATCTCTGCCTGTTATTGTCATATGAGTTTAATATGTAAAGTTTTCTTAAATTTTTAATACATTTTATTTCAACACCCAAATTTGACCGCAAAGCTGGCCAAAGTGATGTACAGTCAAATAGACAGACACACATATAAAACAATTTACATAACAAAAAAGTACATGTTTTATTGAATTTAATCAAAAGAGCAGTTAGTAAAAGTCTGCAGTCTAACCTTATGTAGCTCTTTACCTGAAACAGCCTACCCCAAGTTATGAAGAAATCCTCTTTCTACCTGTTAGACACAGACAGCGCTGCCAGGGCAATTCAGATAAGATCGTAATCTTGCTCTGCAGATGTTGCACGGAGCCCTGCTTATCCAGTGTTCCATCGATGGGTACTTTTGTGAATGCCAAGCTACTGTCTGTCAGGGTCGCCTCAGATTGGTGCTTTGATTTGACTTGTTTTCAATAAACAGCCATTTAGTTTTTGCTTTCCTTGTCTTTAGTTAACTGGTGACATCCGAATTTGCATTTACATTACATTTACATTTATGCATTTAGCAGACGCTTTTGTCCAAAGCGACTTACATTAGGGTAGAGACAATATGCAATATGCAATTGATTGATAAAGTAAAATAGTAAAAGTTGAACACATTAAATAAAAAAGCTAGAAAGTGTATCACTATGTGTCTGCTCTTTTCCCCACCCTACCCAAAGTTAGTCCAAAAGCTAAGTTTTACACAATGTTTTAAAAACAGACTTCTGTTATGGACTACAGCAGCTGTGTCAAACTCATTCCTGGATCACTAGTCCTTGCTGGTTTTTGTTCCAACTCTATTTCAGGAGACACATGAGTAGCAATAAACATGCCAAGAGAAGATTAATTAGAGGATAATAAGAATGGAGTTTGTCACCTGTGGCCTACAGGAAGTGAGTTCCACAGTTGAGGGCTGGCTTCACTAAATCCTAAAGTCTGGTGTTCATCCTTGGCATAGTAAGAAGCAGCAAGAGTCCAGAGAATTTCCAGGAGTGTATACGGCTCAAATCATTGTCAATGATGCTGCAGGACCTTATAAGCATAACATAAATCAGAAAAAAACATAAAGAGGATTTTGTTTTCTACTGGCAGCCAGTGAAGGCTATTACACACCTTGTCAATTTTTTTTAACCAGGCTAACACACCACAAGACAAGAAAATGGGTGCTTGTACAATGGACGCAAGTACAATCATTTGGCTGACCGATGGGTGAAAAAAATTTACCCTGCCAAATTGCCTTAACTTTCATGGAGCAAATGAAAGCAGCTTTTTGTTCTTGTCTCACTTTTGGTTGCAACATAGAAGCAGTACAAAGAAAAGAAAGTACCCAATACAACTGTATTTTTCTCATACTTTCAGCCAGCAACAAAATAAGTTCTTCATCGCTTCTGAAGGAACAGCTGGAGATCGAGCTTCTCTTGATGAATAAATTTGATGAATACAGCTATGTGAATACATTTTTCTTCTGTGTTTGAAAGCAAGTGTGCGTAGAGTTTTGTAGAATCACCCAGTGGCTGGGAGTGCATTTTTTTTAACCAAAAACACCATCTAAAGCCACTTCATCAGCATTTACTTGAGCAAGACGAAAAGCACTCTGCTGCAAACACAGGTAAATTTGCACGCAAAACTTCTGACTTAAAAAAACATTTAGGTGTGTTGTAACATTACACCTGTTTCTGGATTGCACTAAGAAAGTGTGGCAGCATTCTGCCCAGCCTGAAGCCTGGTCAAAGTAATTTATTAATGCTTTAATGTAATTCATTACAGCAGTCAATGTGTGAAGTATTTAGTAGATGGATCATGCACTCCAAAGCACATCTGCCCAGGATGCGTCTCACTTTCTTCAGAAATTTCAACTGACCAAACAAAGCTCTCCAACACTTTTAACTTGCTCAACCAGGTTGAGCTCACCATTACAAAGAACCCAAAGATTCCAGACAGCTGAAGATTTAGGAAAGGGAATAGATTCCTTAACATGCTAGAGATCACCAAAGACATTTAATTCACATTCAAATGTAAAGACTTGTCTGTGAACCCTTGCCTTAGATAATTAACATTCTCTAAAACATTTAAAATAGGGCTTGAAAGTTGAAGCAGTGTTCTACGTTAAGCTGAAGATAAATATATGTCATCAGCATATATGTGATGACCGTTTAAGAACTGTTATGCTGATGACACTCAACTCTGTCTGCGTTCCCCCCAATAACTCATCAGTAACTACCCACATAGCGGGTTGCCTGAAGAACCATCACTTACAGCTCAACATAGCCAAAACAGAACTTCTGGTAGTCTCTGCCAACCCCACTGTACATCACGACCTCACTAGTCTGGCATCCTCAACAATCATCTCTTCACCTTCAGTCAGGAATCGCAGACCACATCGCCCAGAAAACTCAAGGTTGTAGGTTTGTATTGTACAACATCAGAAAGATCAGACCCTTCTTAACTGACCATGCAACTCAACTCCTGGTTCAGGTGCTGATCCTATCCTGACGGGCCTACTACAATGCTCTTCTAGCAGGAGTTGCAGCAAACACACTCAGACCTCTATAGATGATCCAGAACTCTTTAGCTCGTCTAATCTTCAAGCTCATGTTTCTCCCCTCCTCATCTCTCTTCACTGACTCCCCATTGCAGCCGGTGTCAAATTCAAATCCCTGATGTTTACAAAACAGTCTCTAGAGCTGCTGCTGTCTACTTTCACAAGATTAGCCCTATATATCCTCAAAGCCTTGGTGTTCTGTCCCAGAAAGGCAGAAATTCTTTCAGCAGATCTCCCTCTTACAATCCCTGGCTGCTTGAACAAACTTTCTGATCCACTGAGATCGCTTTGAAAAAAAAAGCATCCGGCATATATTGAAGCCCCAGATGTCTATGCATCAGAGCCCTTTACCATTCGTGCTGAAAATATTTTATCAGTAAATTTTTTTTAATTAACATTTTTTTTTTGGTGACTTACAGGGAGGCCAATAATGAGATTATGGTTTTGAAATAAATTATGTAAAGCTCAACCTAATTTGCACATAAAATATGACAGATTTGTATTCTCCAAACCAAAGACTTAAAGTAGTGTTATTTAAACAACATAAAATAAAACCTATTTTATTTTTGTAGTTGTGTGGCTTTCTTTGACCATGAAGTGAAGGAATACAAGGAAACCTAGTTTTTAATTAAAGCCTACTAAATCAAAAGTGCAGCTATGTATTTTTAAATGTGTTCTTGTTGCTTAGTTTCTCGATCGATTCACATCAAAGGAGTGTAATGTGTTTTTCAGTGCGGCTGCTTTTAATTTGGCTCTTTTTTTGACTGATTCTGAAGGCTACTATTGATTGGCTTGTAATGAATCTCCAAGGACTAGAGTTTCCACCAAACAGAATCTGTTTTATTGTGGAGAAGCCATCATTAACTAACTGCATGTGGTAGAGGAATACACACAAAAAAATTTAGAAAATCGATAAAGTACTCATCAAATACTAAAATGCAGCATGATCAGGGTCTACATACGTCTATGTAGATCTTTTCGAATGAAATCTTTTGTCAATGGATTTAGACAAAGTTCACTGATGCCTCTGACATTTTTAGGGAGACATTGACCCCTGCTTGCTCTCCATCAATATGTTAATGCACTCGCAATAGAATCCAGAGAAAGCCTTGCCTGCAGAGAGGTAACCAGAGTGAATAGAAAAGTGAATGGGTTTGTCCTTGTTTAACATTTCAAATGAGAAGAGCAAAGATATCTTTTATTCGGGTGTACACTTCCTCATCTGCTTTTATTCCTTGCTCCTCCTTGCAGCTGTACATGGTCAGGACGATGCTGGAGTCACTGGTTGCTGATAAGAGCGGATCAAAGAAAACTCTGCGCAGTAGTCTGGAGGGGCCGACCATACTGGACATCGAGAAGTTCCACCGCGAGTCTTTCTTCTACACCCTTCTGCTCAACTTCAGTGGTAAAGAACAGAGTGATTGTTGTAGCTCTATGATTAAAGCTACATAAGCATACTTTTTATGTTTTGCTCAAATGGCCTGTGTTTTTTGTGGATATGGGCAAGACATTAGATTGAGTTTCTCGTTGCATCCTGTGGAAGGATTTTAGGGAGTATGTGTTAGTTGGCCAAGTGGTCCTGCAAGTGGTCTTCTGTATCCGTTCTTTGTACCCAAACCACTTCCACACCAACAAATTTGATTTATTTTATGTATTTAAGTCTTCCTCTTAATGTCCTCCTAAAACCATCTTAGCTTTCCAAGTGCTGTTTAGCTCACAGTTTTAGCCGGCACGCACGCAAACAAGCTGTGTGGTGTATGTAAAATGAATGCCATCAATATGTCAGTGTACCTGATTGTGAAAATGTTAAACGGCATTAATAATAGTACCTTTATTATCATTGATGTTACGATATGGCCCACCCCTAGCAGGGATAAGTCTCAACACCTCTAAATTTGTCCATAAAATGGAAAAAAGGAGCCTGCTTGGTCCAAGTAGGAGAAAAGTTCCTGTCTGAAGTTGATTGGTTCAAGTAGATACGTGTTAAGTGGTGATTTGTTTAGGTGATTAAAGAGCTTAGTCGATAAGCTCTCAAATAAGTCTTGATAGTTTCAATACTTTTATCATGATTATTTAAATGAGGTTCTACAAAACAAGTAGCATTTGTTAAAGTGTATATTGTTTATGACTGTACATGAAAGAGTGACTTGACATGATATTAATGAGTTAGTGATCAATCGCTGAGTGTGTTGATCAAAGTGCTCTTCAGTGATTATTTTTGTAATTTACCTTTTAGCGTTACCACAAACATAGCAAAAAGAATATCACTTTTTCAACTGTCTCTATAGCTTTGTGATGTGAGCAATCAGCTTTGTTTCTGCAGCAGACTCGCTATTTAGCAAGCGGAATTAGACTGACGTGACTAAAACAAGTCCACTCAGAGCTGATATTGGAAAAGTCGAACCGTTAGAAGTTGAGAAATAGTAATGCCATTACAAAAATGTAATGGGAAAAGGTGTGATCATGATGAAAAATGTGAAGAATATGGTATCATTTAGTCCCTTGTTACTTGATTTTATGCTTTGATTAGAATTTTTTGCAAACACCTTTGATAAATGATTCAAGTAAAATTAGCTGGGACCCATCTTTGCAGGGATTTCTTTCACACTCTTTGAAGGAGCAACCAGAGCATGTTTTAAAATGAGGATGCACCCAAATTAACTGAGAAACTGTTGAACTTATTTTGTTAGCTTCCGCTCTCATACAGAATATGTATTTTGTTGCAGAGACTCTACAGCAGTGCTCTGACCTTTCCCAGCTCTGGTTCCGGGAGTTCTTTCTTGAACTCACCATGGGTCGCCGGATCCAGTTTCCTATTGAGATGTCCATGCCCTGGATCCTCACCGACCACATCCTGGAGACAAAAGAGGCTTCTATGATGGAGTAAGAATATATTTTTATTATTTTGTTGCATGCAAGCATAATGAGGGAAGTTGTAATGAAGAAAAGTTTTCCAACAAAGGATTTTTTTTACGAAGATCCCAAAAATCAATGACTCAATGAACTCAAATGACATCAGGAATTGAAGAAACGTTAAGTAAAAACACAAAGTAATTAAACCAATGTCAATAATTCTAACAAACAATTTAAAATAGAATAATACTACACAAATACGACCACTAGGGTTTGTAACACATTTACAGTTTTTACAAGCAATTAGCAGACACTTTTGTCCAAATCAACTTAAAACTCAAGGCGAAACAATAAGCAGTTAAAAGAGGAGACATGAAGCTAGTGAGAATGTTCTGCTGTCTTTTAGAGGGAATCTAGGAGAGTATGATTTTGTGCAGGTAGATGGGGTCAATCAAAGGGGCTGTTCTCCCTGCCGATGCATAACAGGAAGTGACTGAACTGCCTCAGCCACCACAAGGGGGTCAGAAGTGAGCCGGTTCTCATTCACTCCCATGTTAAATCTGACCAACTTTGGAGCTACACCCCTGGCACTGCAATGTTTTTATTCAGATGGCTAGTTTTGACCTCCGTTAAAAATTTGTATCTGTTTGTTGAAATTATAAGGAAGTAAACCTTCAGACAATTGGACGTCTTTGCTTTGCCTTGGTCAGGCCTGTTTTGGGTATACATAATTAACTAAAACATTTGACATTGTGATTGTTTTTTCTTCCCCAGGTACGTGCTGTACTCCCTGGATCTTTACAATGACAGTGCACACTACGCTCTCACAAAGTTTAAAAAGCAGTTCCTGTATGATGAGATTGAAGCTGAGGTAAAACGTTTAACCAGCTGAAGCTTTTAACCATTATTTAAAAAAACCTTTGAAGTAGAGATTGTATTGTTCATTCAATTTCTGTTTCTTCAGTTCCAATCTTCCATTAAGGAATTGTGCGTTTGATGGTTTCTTTCTCTCTCTCTCTCTCTCTCTCTCTCTTTCTCTCTCAGGTGAACCTCTGCTTTGATCAGTTTGTCTACAAACTCGCTGATCAAATTTTTGCCTACTACAAGATTCTGGCTGGGAGGTATAGCTGTCTTTTAAAGCCCTGAGGAAGACTATTGTTCTTTGTTGATGTAACATTAATATCTTTTTTTTTCTGTAGTCTCTTGCTGGATAAAAGACTTAGAGCTGAATGTAAGAATCAAGGTGCTAACATCTCCTGGCCTCCCTCGAATCGTTACGAGACGCTGTTGAAACAGAGACACGTCCAAGTACCTACAACAGCTCTTGTGTGCATTTATATAAGAATTTCTCTCTACTCATGTGTTCACTCATTTTGCAGCTGCTTGGACGATCGATTGATTTGAACAGGCTGATCACACAGAGAGTGTCATCTGCACTCTACAAATCCCTAGAGCTGGCCATCGGCCGCTTTGAGAGCGAGGATCTCACTTCCATCATGGTGCCGTGTCCTTAAAAATCTCTTGTGTGACTGCATTACTTTGATGTCTTGCATAAGTAGACCTTGAATTTGCTGGCTTTGTTTAAGCTCAGTAAATGTCCCTGGTATTTGCCAATTCAGAGGTTTTATTGAAAGGTCTGGATTTAAAATCTGAGCACAGAAATAATTGAACATGGGCTGTCTCTGCCAGAGAACAAGTTAGTTATTTTGTGTGCTCGTTGTGTGTATGTTGTGTTTGTGTCTGATTTCAGAATGTCATTTAATTTAATTTAAAAGCACATTATTGGTTTTATTCAAGCTGAGACTCGTTGTTGTTGTTGATCAGGAGCTGGATGGTTTGCTGGAGATAAACCGGATGACCCATAAACTCCTCAGCAAGTATTTGACACTGGACAGCATGGATGCAATGTTCCGGGAAGCAAACCACAACGTGTCTGCTCCTTATGGCAGGATCACTCTTCATGTCTTCTGGGAGCTGAACTATGATTTTTTGCCCAACTACTGTTACAACGGCTCTACAAACAGGTGCGCCAGGCTTTAGTTCAACTAATTGTTTCTCATTGTGTTTTTACAGAATGTGATATTCTTATAGCTGTCAAAATTTCACATTAACTCATTAATTAATGAGTATCAAGTACTTTTTTGCTCCTGCTTCATGAACAAGAGGCCTAAAATGGATTAGCATAATTCAAATTTTGAATTTGTATTGTCTGATTTTATGGGGTAAGAATATAATACAAATTTACAAATCATACATTTTACAGAACCTGGAAGCCAGAGTTGCTTTTGAAATTAGGAAACGTAATTATCCTTCATCAATATAAGCGTTCAGGATCATAAATCAGGGGGAAAGATTGTTTTGACTAATTTAGCCTAGTCTCAGTCTCAAATGTCACGCCAGCAGGCCATTAGCTAAACGTCTGAATTTGGCATGGGAAGTTGGAAACGATACAAGTATCCTGAAGTCATGGTTTGATTGGTTAAACTAATGTGGATGTGAGTGTCACGTTTAATTTTGTTTCGTTCGGAAATCACATGGAGGCGTACGATCGAGAACCCCAAATATTCATTGTGTTTATTCAAAATATTAAAGAACAAATAAACATTGGATTATTGTTGCGGTAACATTTTTGTGCCCCAAAACATGATGCTATGTGAAATGACATGGGATTGTTTGTTTGTCCTGTCAGCCAAATGGCCTCATGACCAAAAAAGCTGGTAAAAACCCCCGGAACATTCTTGAATCCTTAGCGACCCACGGACAAGTTTATCAAGTTTAGCCTGAGATGTGGGCAGTATTGAGTATCCAGTTAACTTATTTTCATGATTTTATCCTGTGGGAGGGAAAAAAAACTAGTTTGTTTAATAAAACTTATGCACATTTTAGGAGAATATGAACTCTCTGGGTGACATCTTACGAGTTGGGTGCAGACATCAATGAGACTTCATTCATGGGACTTATCTGTAATGTCAATTAAGTGCATTACACATGTTACTGTAATTTGGTTATATTGAATATAATATACTCCTCTGCAAATATAATATCTGCAAATATAAACCCACACGCACACACACACACACACACACACACACATATAGATGAAAGAGGAAATAATTGAAAGAACGAGACTATACAAATATTTATGATGGTTGAACCAAAACTGTGCTGGACTCTGGACCTCTAAGTCCAATTTGGAGATCCCTGACATACAGAATTGACACAAAATTTTGATTAAAAATATTTTGCTATATTAATATATTTGACAGCCCTGAAATTTAACGGGAATCCTGGATGTGCCAAAAACTTAAGTTCAGTTCAAAATAAAATTTAAGTGTTTAAGATGAGTTCAAAACAGTAATTTTGAGAAATGTACGAGAAATCCCATGGCTTTTGGAGGTGTTGTTTAACATGTAAATTAGCTTCAGCTGTGGAAACTGTGAATTACATTATATATTATTTTATAAAGCTTTTGTTGTATTGTAAGAAAGTGTAATAAGTACTTCTTGGAGTGAAACAGAATCTCTGATTGTTGGATAAGAACATGTTTTCAACAAAAGATTACTTGTGAGTCCTGCTTTGTATTGGCCCTTGTTCACAAAGCCCCATGTGTACAGGTTCTTGACCTTCGAAGATAAAGCTCTAGCCCTTGCTGCTCTGCTGCTCTTTCTCGGGGAGATAGTGAAGATGTTTGTGTGAAGGCTTGAATCCTGAAATAGCTCAAGGATATTCTTTTGACCGAAAGGATGCTGGATGTCATGTCATAACATTCAAAGGTCACTGTAACGTGTGCTTTTCAAACAATATCAATGGGCGGTTGAACTAAAACTGCTACTGCAAAGAGAGGTTGATGCCACAAGCTCTCCAATTTCGATAAGGACATTATTTTTTATTAAATGTACAGAAACTCTTAGTTTCCTATGTATTTTAGAGTATGTGAATAAGTGTTTTAAATTACACTATTTTAAGCATTTTTCAGAGGTTTATTTTCTATCATAAAAGCCATTTCTCTAGCAGAACTCATTAGCTTGATCATGTCAACCACCATATATTTTTATTTATTGTCAGTTTTCATCAAAGTTTTTTACTAAGGTTTCCCTAATATTTTGATGTGTTATGTCAATTGTCACTAGAAACAGATAGGACATGGGAAACAGTTATACTAAAAAGCTTTAATTCATGATTGTAAATTTTAAGCTTTTTTTTTCCTTCCATAGGTTTGTTCGCACCATACTGCCGTTTTCACAGGAGTTTCAGAGAGACAAGCCTCCCAATGCTCAGCCCCAATATTTGTATGGCTCAAAGGTTAGTTTCAACACACTCAAAACAATCAACTACGTGTTATAATTGAACAAGTAAAATAAATAAAACACAAATATATAGAAAATCTGTTTGACCATTTAAAAACAAAGCAGTGTTTGACTTCCTGTTTTTGTCATTAATGTTTGGGTCTGGTGTTAAGGCACTGTTTTCAGGCAGGGTTTAAACTTACTTTTTGAAATTAGTTAAATTGCAAAAATAACCTAATGCAGTTCTGTTTATAACTGACACCTCATGCGGTTTGTTTAGTTTTTGGTTTAGACCACTTGTATTCTTCACATTCTTTTGCAATTAATATACAATTTAAAACCTAACGACCTTTCAAAGCTAAATAAGGTCTCAGAATGTGTCGCTGATATCAAAGATTGGATGAAGGAAAAATTGGTAATGCTAAATCCTGATAAAACAGAAATATTACTTTTTGGGTCTAAAAAGCAATTACAGAATCTCTGTATTATAGCTAAAGCACGGAACATGCTGTTTATTGTAGATGCATTAAAATTAGTTCATGCTTTCATGAATTCCAGAATGTATTATTGTAACACGCTGTTAGCTGTTGCTCAGCCGCGCGCTACAAAAATTGGCGGGAGCTCAAAACGCAGCAGGACACAGAAATATGATCACATTACATCGGTTCTGTGCTCTCTTCTTTGGCATCCTGTACACTATCGCATTGACTATAAGATTCTGCTCCATGCCTTTAAGGCACTGAATGGCTTGGCTCCGGCCTACCTGAGCAGTCTCCTATAATGATATATTCTGGCTCGCTCTCTTCAATCACAAGAAGCAGGACTATTGATTATTCCGAAGTTTATTAAACCAACCAGAGGGAGAAGAGCATTCTCATATAAAGCCTTTTTTTCCCCGAGTGCTGTCTGACTGTTTTTGTCGATGGGTCTTGAGTTTGTACGTTCTTTATGCTGGGGAGGTGACTAGCACCTGCCTCTGTCAGCAAGGTTTCCAGGAGCCTTACATCGGGAATTCATATTCACCCTAAATGATCCACACTAGGACTTTGTGAAGCTGCTTTACAAGCAACTGCTAAAAACGCGCTATATTAAAAACTTGGTTAAATTAATTAAATAAACTAGAGTGGGCCAAAAAATAAATAGAATAAAAGCTCAGTCTCTATTTTTCATGATTTCAGTACCAGCTGCAAATGCAGGTTTAATATTTATCAACCAATTATTATGCTTCTCACAAAACTTTATTAAAGCAAAGTAGATCGTTGTGCAATGTACAAGCATGGAAGAAAATTCAAACACTGTTAACTCACACAGAAAAGTCCGTCACAGGTAAAACAGACATAAATAAATATATAGTTGCTTGTTTTCTAGAACCAGTGATTGTTGTGAGCTTCATATTTTACATTACAGACAAATTCCTGGGAATATGTAATGGACTGCCCTGTAAATTCAACCTAAACTATGAAACAAATGCTTTTATAAAGTGCACGATTGAAAATTTTAAACCAATATTTGTTTTATATTATCTGTTGTATTCAGATTGCTCAGGCTGACAGTTTATTTTGTGACCATACAAATAAAAAAAAACGCTAAGATTTCTTAGCGTCACGCTTGTTGCATGCAACATTTTCTAGCCGTGTTTCCTCTTTGCTCACCTTGGTTGTTTAATGGCTTTTTGCTTTGATAATTATATAATAGACATCATCGCAACAGTACTTAAAATAAAATTGATTTTGAATCTAGCAATATATGCCCTGTTGTATGATTAGCAGTTCTTTGTAAAGTTGACATTTTTAATTATTAACAAGAAAAAGGCCTACAATAACTAAGGCCTAAAATTAACTATTTACAATAATATTTTTTCATTGTTTTATTTGAAACACTCAGTTTTAAAAGGCAGTTTTTACCTTATGTTACATTCAGTAAGGGTTGAGAGGCAGCGATTAGAGCAAAGAAAGACACTCATTGTATAATAACAGCAGTAAGATAAAAAAGACGGTGGAAGAAAATACTGAGGTAACTGTCTTCAACTGGAACAAAGCTAAACCATTCACTGTACGAGATACAATTATTCCAGAAACTTTATTAAAGTGTTTTCATTGGATAAGAGAACTCTGGCTTCTGAATAGTTATGAGACACATTCCCATCTTAATGGACAAAAGGTCAAGTGATGCAGATGAATTTGGTTTTAAGTCTAGCACAGTAACTTTGGTTTGAAAAATGTATGTAAAGTTTTTATTGTTATGTAGAGCATGTTGACATGTTATTATGAAAGTAAGCGTTATTCCTGCTGATTATGAGGAAAAGTGTCAGAGACACAACTTCTGTGAATTTCAGGTGTTTGAAAACATTGGAAAAGGAATTGTTGCGCTTTGAGTAACTTGATGTTTCTAAAGCTGCTAAAGTAGTCTTGTCAATTTTCTGTTTTTCCAACATTGTGCCACTTTGACGCTTCTTTTACTAAACACAGAAATGTTAATATAAATTTAATGATTGCTATATACATCTGTTAAGCTAATGCTACTCGTTAAAAACGAAATCTAAAATGCTAACAACTGTTGAACTTCTGAAGTATAATTGGTTTAATGATTTTAAATGTCATCATTGGTTTAAAGATATTACATACTTTGCCTTTAATGAGGGCCTTTACATACTTTAACACATCACTTATAACGGCTTCATCATGTATAAAACAACAACAACATTGGCCGGAAGAGATTTTAGTGTTTTTTTTCTTGTTTAAGTGAACTTGCTTGTAAGGAAGCTTGCCACTGTTGAGGTGCTTGCACATGATGTGCATTGTGGTACTGTTTTAATTGTATTGATAAATATTTTATTGTATCCCTGCAAGACACCCACAAAATTTGTGGTCCAAAATATTTTACTAGTCTACCACAGAGAGTGGAGAAAGCACATGTGGTGTGAGTAGCTTCACTTTAACCTTAAAGATATTTAATTTACTTTTGCAGGAAAATTGCCAACATACTTACTTTTCGCCTATTTATAATGAAACTAGATGAGAGATAGGACATGGAACAGTGTGATCAAAGGAAGGTCAAACTGCAAGTTTATCATCTCGTTTAAAGGCTGGAGGGAGGGGCCTGTGATTTAATTGAACTAACCCAGTGTCCTCTAAGAAAATCAACCAATCGGTCGTGAAGATCTTTGACCGCCAATGCATTTTTTTCTGCTCTTTGACAGAAGAGACTGCTGCGCTGCGATTGCATTGCATTCAGTGTGTAAGCACCTTTAGTCAAACACACCCATTACCTCATTAACTCAACCTAGTCCACCTTGTGTGCAGTTTTCACTTCTCTGGGATTGCTGGGAGTGTTTCAGTTATTTTTATGTTTCAGACTCAAATCTGAGTCTGTCTTTCGTGCTGGCCGTTCACAACTCTCGCCATTAGTCATCTCTCTCGCGCGCTCGCCTCGAAAAGGATTCTCAATCACTGTTGCATCTGGAAACTCCTCCTCACTGCAGCCCGGGCTATACAGGCCTTTTCTTCCTTCACTTTCATTGTTCCCACCCATTGAGGTCAAAGCAAGGTGTGGAGTGTTTGCAACAGACTGGCTCCCTCTGTCTAAGGGTCTTTTTGCTGGACATATGGTGTGAAGACAGCCCCAAAGTAGAGCCACAGCAATGATCAGCAAGAGAATACTACTGGCCAGCCAGACTCCCATCGCCAGCTCTCTTCCACCCTCCCCATGCTCGCCGCCCTCGTCAAGGGTACTGAAGACCTGGCACTGCTCTCTGGTGGGATTGGCGGACTGACAGGTGACACACAGAATGTAGGTGGTCTGTGGGCTGAGGTTCCCCAGACGAGTGGATGTTTGGCTCACTGGAATCCTGTCCTCGCGCAGGAAGCTTTTGCGAGTGTAACCCATCAGAAGGCTGTTCCAGTTGGGGTGATACATGACGCTGTAGAACGTATCGACGCAGCCGGGTGAAGATAGCCAGCTGACGATGGCTGAGGTGGCAGTAATGTTCTGAACGGTGATCATCATGTTTGGCTTTTATGCGCACCTGGTTTGACCGTAGATGTTGGTTTGCGAAGTCACATCAGGATTGTGAGGGAAATTAGGATGTGTTCCGTATGAGCCTCAAAAATTGGTGTGAAGGTCTGGATTAATAGAGGAAAAAGCATTTATTCAGAACAGCTGAAACCTTAATGCAAATAAACAATCATTTAGTTTTTAAAAAGTCTTGGCAATATCTTGCATAGTGATTGGAGATTTTCTGTCTGATAGCTGAAGTAGCAAAATAAAATGGAAAAAAAATGTGCTTGTAACAAGCTTATACACAAAGGCTCGGTTTTCTTTCTGGACTTTCTCTTGGATTCATTCTCTTGATATTATTTCTTTTACAAACCATTGCAATCTCCCAGCTTTGTCGCTGTGTTTGCTGACACAGTTTCATCTGGAGGTAAAGGGACCTAAGCTTTTGAGTACACTAACAGATTTTTGTATTTATCCACCTTGATTACTTTCTATCTTTTTTCTCTCCAAAACCAGGTATCAGAGTTTCCAAAGCAGGATTACCGGGGTGGGAAAACTAATTCCAATCAGCCCTACATCTGCTTGCTTAGGGAAAAGTCCTTTATGGATTATCTCGCAGTAAAATAATGTCATGGCAGTCGAGTTCAATGTAGTCAATGGTTGTCTATTTTCTTTCTTTTTTAATAAATTACGGTTTTATAGTGTTTCTGTTTAATCTTAAACCTGTTATACATTGTACTTGAGTAGACTATGATAAATGGCTGTTTGTATAGTTTCAAATTTTAATTTTGTTGTAGGGGCTAAAAGCAAGCCGGTCAGTGCATTTCGACAAGGATCAAATCTTTTCCTGTCTCCTCTGTGCAAAAAGTTTTTTTATGTTTAAACACTTGTTCATTTCATTTTGTTTTCTTTATTTTGTGGATTTTTGTTATTTGAATGTATTACAGAATACATTTAGTTTTAACGTGATCAATACATTGCCTCTTTGAACTCTAGACGCTCGGTGGACTTGCACATGCACACAGCAATCACTCTTCAGTACGCACTGTGCTAAAGCTGGAAGGCATACTTATTTTGATCTTCCTAAAGCAGATAAAAATAAAATAAACAAAAATAACTTGTCTACACATTTCCCAATTTTTCAAATAATTTTAGCTCTATTTTTTTTCATTTTCTCTATACTTTTAACATTTCATTAATCCACAATTTTTTACACTCATAAACACAGGTTCTCCAGAGAAACTGAGACTGAGAGATAAAAATCTTACCGTTGAATGCGTCAGCTCTGAAACAGATGCTGCAGAACGAAATGCCCCGAAGCTTTGAGAGTGGGTGACCTGTAGCTGTCTTCTGTTGGCATGGCTCAAGTGCCCTGCTGAATCATTCTCACCATTCCACAGAAAAACTCCTGTCTGATTCGAGCAGCAGACAGCACATGAGAAGGAGAGAGGGAGGGATGAAGGGAGAGGGCGAGGGAGGGAGAGAGTGAGGAAGGGAGACTGCACATCAGTATTTAGCATTTTAAATCAGAGTTACAAGCAGGTAAGGCTTGAAGACTCCTGCTGTCGCGTTTATCTTACTCATAGCACTTTTCCTCCTCCGCACTCTCTAATATTACTTGTCATTGATGACCTGTGAGCCCTGACTCACTGTCGCAACACCTACAGACGATGTGCTCATCAGTTCATGATTAATTCATGCTCTTCAATCTAACAAGTTGCTTTTATTATTGTATGATGGAAACGTGTTTCCTCCCAATTTTTTTACTCGCCCTCTAACATTTCTATAGCAGTGAACTGATCTGCAAGATAAAAACATCATTTTTAATAAAATCTGGAGGGTGTGAATGCAAGCAGTATTAGATTTGTCTATTTTTCTCAAAGCTACTCTGTTGAGTGAATTGTGAACAAAAATTATAAACCCTAATTGTAATGTGTTGTATTTTACTTTGAAACTTTGGTTATTTATCAACACTGCCATTGATGGAACTACACTTACAGTAAATGCTTTTCGTTGCTTGTTTTAAAATCGTGCAAATTGTCCGGCTGCTAGGCCCCACACCTTTTTAGGTACTGCGGTAGAAGGGAAGCGTTCATATTTATGTAGTTAGCAGAAACTAAAGAGATGCTTAAGTTTCTGCTAACCTAAGAAGTTTGAACCTGCAAACCTAAGAGGTTTGTTACTAATCTGTTAACTCAAGTAGGTTTTTCCTTGGAATAGTCTGAAAGTTTTATATTATAACAATTAATGCTAACAAAGGAGAAGAGTTTTTAAAAAGCCTTGGAATATAAATACGTTTTTAACCTGGTTTTAAAAAGCACAATATTGGCCGAGAGTCAGATATTTGGAGGCAAATCGTCCCAAAGCCTAGGGCCAGCCAAAGAGAAAGCTATGCATTTCTAGACAAGTCACCCCTAGACTTCAGACAGAGTACTTCAGGAACAGAGTAAGCTTCTCAGCCGAATGCAAGGACATCACAGAATGAGCCGGCGACAGAAGTTCAGCAATATATGTTGAGGGTAGTCCAGGTATGGCCCTAAACACGAGCAGCAGAATCTTATCATGAAAATTACTAGACTCCGATGTAGGGAGGGCAATACTGGAGTGATATGTTCATACCTATTTGAGCCAGTCAGCAGCCTAGAGGAAGCATTTTACACAAGCTGACGTCGAGACTGTCTGTTTAGAAAGGTCATTGTACAGCGTATAGTCTAGATGTGAAGTTATAAAACATGCATGGCTTTTCCTTAGTACCCAATAGATGACAAAGGGCTTAAGTCTCAAAATAATACGTAATTGATAAAAACTTTTCTTAATCACCAAGTTAATTTGTTTAAAAATTTTCAGCTGTACTTCGAAAATGACACTAATGACACTTTCTAAGCTGGGAAGAAATTGAGGACAGAGAGCATTTAAACAAGCAGAGCAAACTTTTGGAAAACTTAAAATAATTTCCCTGTCTTATCCTTATTAAGTTTAAGAAAACTCCTGGTGAGCCATGCTTTGATGTCATCCAGACAAGCCAGGAGTGGAGAGATAGACTCACCCACTTTTAGGAGGAGATGGAGCTCGTCATCAATGAAACAAGATATTGTGATTTCTCAAAATATCACAGAAGGGCCTGACAGAAAGTTAGAGTGCAGAGGACTTACAAATGAAAATATTAATAATGAAAATATTAAATAATACATATAAATGCTTAAGAAAAGTTTGATAAAATCTTTAAAGTAACTTTGCAGTGCTACAAAGGGATTAACGGGGCTAAAATTAGCTTTAGGAAATGCTTAAATTGTCTATGTTTCAATAAAGAAAATACACAGCCTCAAAACCTTTACGAATTTCTGAGCAATTTAAACAATGCTGATCTATGATTGGTGGACTTGTGCCTTTGTTCATTAGCTTAGAGATCGTTCATTTATCTTAAACCCACATTAAGTAATATTTCAACTCTTGAAGCCAATAGGAATAATTGACCAAAAACATGACTGCTTGGGTCATCTGCCAATGCCTGGTGCTATGGATGCTGTACATCTATGACATTAAAGCACATTAAACAGTAGCCAGGGTAGTAGTAGTTGAAAACACAGAATTAGCTGCTTTCATAAATAAGAAAGGTTTAAGATTAAAAAAAACTAATGTTTAAGATGTATACAATTAATAAAAGAATGTGTTGCATATAGAAGTGATTTTGATGTAAAAGTACAAACCTTACATTATGTTCCTTTTCAGGAGAGAAAACCCCATTTGACTGTTTAACCACTAGTTGGATTTATTGCTACCTTCATTATGCTATAAAATAAAGCATTTTATTGCTCCAGACATCCCATAACTTTCTCTTTTTCTTCTTCCCATTCATTCAGTCCCTGAATTTGGCGTACAGCAGCATTTACAACCTCTATCGCAACTTTGTAGGACCTCCCCACATCAAGGTTATTTGCAGACTCCTGGGATACCAGGGCATTGCTGTGGTGATGGAGGAGCTGTTAAAGGTTGTCAAAAGCCTGGTACGTTTGTTTTCTCCCAAACCTTTTGGTGAAATTTAGTCAGTTCCATTTTGAATCAAAAATACCAAAGCTGTGAAAATCTGTTTTAATTAAAGAAACTTATTGGCACCTTGGTAATTAATTTATGTTCTTCAGAGCTTCCTTAAGTTAATGACAGAAACAGCTTAGCTCTCCTTTTCTTCAGTGCAGAGTTCTCGAACTTCCTGAAGTTTTGTATTGTTTGGATTGAGATTTTTTTAAGAAACGTAAATAAAGACTTTAGGATATGCTTCAGCAATAATTTTAGCTGCAATCTCTTGTTTTTTCAGCTTCAGGGCACCATTCTGCAATATGTGAAGACCTTGATGGAGGTGATGCCTAAAATTTGTCGTCTGCCTCGGCACGAATATGGCTCACCAGGTGAAATTTACCCTCCTATAAACAAGTCTTTTATTTCCTGATCCGAATAAGCAACTTTGATTTTCTGTAAATAGCACCAAATAGAAGAAAAGAGCTGAATTATGAAGAGGTCCAAATGTGTTCTTGAGTGTATAGACAGTGTGCAACAGCGGAGATCTATACAGGGCTTACACAGCAGACTCTATCTCTTTTGTAATACTCATACAGACCCCTCTTGACTTTCGAAGGTTTTGGTAATTGCTTCTCGCTGTATTTTCCTTTTCTTATTTCCTTCCTAGTGACAAACCTATGGGTGCACTCCACACTGAAGTCAGGATTGTGTCTGATTATGTGGTGAAAAGGAACCAAGAGAAAGGTTGGAATCAAGTGGGTGGAAGAGACAGAGCTAGAGTGTAGAAGAACAGCAGGGGGTCCGTCTGCAGTTGAATGCTTCTGCTTGATGGTTACACTATTCTTGCATTAGTTTGAGCAACTCGAGTGAGAAAGAAGACAGAATTTTAGATTCGGTAGAAACTGTACATTCTCTCAGATCTGAAGAAAGATTAGAGAAGGAGGAGATTGCTTGAAGTTTAATTAACGTTTTAAAGCTTCATGCCCATTGACAGTCTGATGGATAGGTTCAGAACTATGTTAAGACTTATCTGATCTTATTTAAAGTTTGTTTGGAAACGAAGGTGTCTTTTTGCCACATGTCAGTTGAAATATCTCATTTCATCTTGCTGTTGTGTTTTTTTTTCAGCAGAGATGAACTATGTTGCACTATGAGGCATACAAGTCACAATATTTCTTATAAATTTGGAAAAACGTTTACTTTTTTATATATATAAAAAAAAAATCAAGCTGTGGTTGCTTATAGCTGGTCAGTGTAACACCACTCCCCAATTTGAAACTTAGGTGAAGTGTTGTTCTCGTTTCTCTGTGATGCAGGTATTTTGGAGTTCTTCCACCATCAGCTGAAAGACATCGTGGAGTATGCCGAGCTGAAGACCGTGTGCTTCCAGAACCTGAGGGAAGTCGGGAATGCTTTGCTCTTCTGCCTGCTGACTGAACAGAGCCTGGTAAGAGAGTACTTTTTGCTATGTTGGTTTGCACTTTAGTTACACTTTTGGGACATCTCATCAAATTAGAATCTCACGAGATAAGTCGCTATTTTGGAACTCATTTCAGCTAGAGCAGTGTTTCTCAATTATTTTCTGTCGCACCCCCCATGCAACTATAAATAGCAACTATAAAATTTGTTATAAGTACACCTCTGCATAACACAGTATCCTTATTAGCGTATAAGAGAAAAAAAAAGAAAGAAATATGGACCAACTTACAACAAAGAATAGCGTTATTAACTGTAGCAGAAAAGATTTAAGGTGCATCTTAAATGTAAAAAAACATTAACTCCTTAATAAAACTATAAACATTGTTTGACTGACCATGATTGCTGGCAATATTTGGCACGTTTTCGCTGAAAAAAACTCAAGTGGCTTATCAGCGTAATTGGGGTGTAATGTCTTTAAGTTACGCCTTAATTTATTTGGCTTCATGCTGTCCGCTGCCAAAATTTTTAATGCTAAATTCCACTTTATTTACATAATACTTAGATCAAACATTTGTATCATTGTATTTATTTATGGAAAGCCTATCAGCAATTTCAAAATGGGGAATGAAGCATTAATACATAAAATAATTGTAAAAACACACTTTCTAGGTTAAAGGTTAAATTAACTTATTAAATAAAAAAATATCAACTAAAAATACATTAACATTGACTAAAACAACACTGGTCTGAAAGAAGCTGTCAGCCCTCTGTTGGTGCAACTTTTCCCAAACCCCAGTTTTCCCTTCATCTCAACTTTCTATGCATATGTTTGCTACTCAGTACACTGTAACCAATCAGCTTCTCTAGCAATACATTTTTGGACATTGGGCCGATGTTGATGACTCTCTTCTATACATGTGTCAAGTCAGCACACTTCCAAAGGATTGTGGAGCTCCATGAAATGTTCAGAAAACCTTGTCTATCATGTTTTCATTTTCCCAAACAATGATTTTTAGTTTACGTGATCTCCAAGCCATACACATCACAATATTATTTGAATACAAAACAAATATTGCACCTGTGTTTAAACGGACAATTTTAATGAAACACAACTTTTGGAAGGTGTAGGACATAAATGCATGCACTTATTCCGTGTACACAGCTACATTAGAGGTGTTTAATTTCATTGAGTCTTGTTTGAAAACAAAAAAAGCTGAATAGGTTCCAAATCACAAACTGTTTCCAACTGATTGCATTATTGTATCAAAATGTGATTTCCTAACCCCTGAATATTGATCAACAGACACAGATTAGCTTAATGTGTAGGCAGTGGCAGAAGATGTGACATCACAGCTAATTTACATCTTCAGCAACACGCCCCTAAAACCGCCTGAATTGCTAGTGTCCCCATAAAAAGGGAGCTTTTAACTCATAAAACTGGATTTTTTTTACAAAGCTAACGCTCCGTTTTCAAGCATGACATGATTGGACAGAAACTCTTCTGAACATAACTAAGCTTGCAGGGGTTAAATGGCAAGTTTTCTGTCAGTTTTGACTTCTGACTGCTCAGAGGTCAGTCACAAACCACGCGGTATACGTAAATTATATATTTTTTTCTGTCTACTTACCGTTTATTATGTCTGAAACATTGTTACCATGGAAACACCTCAGTGGATGTCGTGCGCACTGTTGTCCATTTCAGTGTTTTACCCTTTTAAGATGCAGATCAACTTCAGTGTTCTCAAGTATCTGAAATGCTTTTTAAGTGAGTCTATTAACCAGGGCCTTGTACATTCGAGAACTTGATGCTGCGTTAGAAAAGTTTCCTTCTAAGTTTTTTTAAAGATTAGTTCTTTTTAGTTCTTTTTTGGAAAACAGAGCTACTTTTAAAAATGAAAACTAGACTATGCTCATGATTTCTCACAGTCGTGAATATTGACTAAACAAGTCGCACGCAAAAAAATTATTATTCAACTAATTTTTTCTGTACATATTTACAAGTTTCATTAGCCACTGGCCATTTTTAACAAATATCACTATACTTTGCATTATTTTGGGCAAATGGTCAAATTTCTAGCTTTAGAACATATTTAAATAACTGTTTTACATTTAAATTTGATCACCGAAGGATCATGTGTTGCTGGTTTTTAAAAATTGAACTCAGTCATAGCTGCACTGCTTGTCCTTCCGCTGACGACCCTGAGAACAGAGACAAATTAAATTGAGTTGTGCTTCGAGTAAATTGAAAAAAAAAAAAAAACCCTAGGTTTGAGGCTTTATTGGTACAGAGGCAATCAGTAGTGTCTCTTTGCTTGTGCAGCAGTTTAGAAAGCAACTTCTCAGCACATTCTAATCCTTCACACTCTAAAGTAAAACATTTTGACAGGTTTTTTTTCTTTAAAATTACTCCAGCACATATTGAAAATTAATATAGCTACTAAATGTGTACGCTGCTCACTGGTAAGCTATTTTTAGAACAGGCTCCCAGGCGACTCCTGGATACTTGCTGGTGGCCATGTTGGTGACATCTCAATCAGATTCTGTGATAAACTCTATTAACAAAGTTTTACATCGAACCTCATGCAAATTATTTTCATTTTATTTGTCAACTCGCATGGGTAATTCAATGTTGAAAGGTGTGCACAGAAATGATGTAGGCCTGTGAATGAAGTTGCTAGTGGGCTTTTTCCTCATTCTATATCTGCGATGGCTGGGAGCAACTTCTGTTCATGCAGCCACTCTTCAGAGATGTGAAAACTGCAGTTTAATTATGTGTAATTATGAGTTAGCCTCACATAATCTGTCTTCCTTCCTACACGCTCAACATCAAATTACACCGTGTCAACAATCAAGGGCTGTCTGTTAAAATAACGTCTTGTTGGTGGAAATCTGTGGGAAGTACCTTGTCTGACAGATGATGTCAAGGTCAGAGCAATCAGACTCTGAGCGGTTCCTGCTTTTCATCTTAATGTTAGCATAGTTTGTGTTACTACTCCTGTCAGGGTCTGATGTAAAAGATTACACTGCTCAATCTACTTGAACCGTTTCTGGTTGGGACAAGATCAGTGATTTAAAAATCTATTGTAAACACATAATTGATAAATATTCTAAACAAAGCATTTATCACACTAATAAGAAAATGAGTCTAAGTTACTGTAACCTTCCCCACTAACCCTTTTAAGGGTTTTTTGCTGAATGGGAGACCAGATGAATGGGATCAGGAGTTAAATGGTTTTTCCCTATCCAAACAATCTGCTTCAATTAACAATACATCTTGAAATAATATAATACTTTAAAACGTGGAATGGAAAAATCAAATCTAATGAATTTTATTTTAAATCTCTTATTATAAATAGAATAAATTAGAATTAAGCAATTAGTCAATTTACTGCAATGAGTCTGTTTTACACAGTAAAACATACCTGTGAAAAATTACCTATAATAAGAACTCAATATTCAGTGCATATAATTCTTAATAATTACAAAGTTCACTTGGAGATTCTCACAAACTGTATGCAGGTTTGCCTATAGTCATTTGTTTTAGCCAAATAGTCATTACAAAGTTATCCATGCATCCAATATCAAGTTTGAAAGCTTGTGTAATGTGTCAGCGACCTCCTGCTTTTCCTTTGATGCTTAATAGGATGATATGGATACAGTAATTCATTTTCTGCCTGCTTGAGGCTGACTCCAGAAGGGAGCAGGCTCCCATTGACCGCAATGTTAAAAATACCAAAACTTTACAGACCCTGAGGCAAATCGATTTTTTTACGCATATTGCTTTAATTGACCTTGACAACTCAGAGGGGATAGATTTCTTTGCTATTATTTCCCATTTATTTGTTATATAAAGATTTTGTAGGGTCCCGGTACTTGGCCCAAAAACGAATACCAGTCGGGACTGAAGGCTCACGTGTTCTGTCTTGAAACAATGCTAAATGATTTTTAATAATTCACATAAATTTGTATATCTGACTCCATAACTGATTTATAAAGGATCTATTTTTGGTATAACCAAAGAAATCGAAACGTTAAATATTAATGATAATAAGTTTTAACCCACTAAATTACCTTTAATTTTACTCCCACGTAATGCTAATACTCATATTAACCCTTAAAAGTGTTTCAGTCAAAGAAGAATGACTGAAAAAGGGTCGAACATTTGTCATTGATGTGTAGTATATAAGCAATGCATAATGAGAAATGAGAGTAAGGAGTTATTGCCTGCACTTAATTTGGAATTGATCATTCTCAAAATAGTTTTTCAAAAATGGCGCTTTTTGAACTTGAACAAGGTGAGCGCATCTGTAGCAATAACACACACATTGCTGTGTTCTGACGCATCTGTTCTGTGATTAAACAGGTTATTAAATTTGCTGTGTGCTTGTGTAGTCCTGTACATCTCAAAAGATCTGCTTTAGCTCAGAGAGCCGGATCGCAAACCCTCGCTCTGTCTCCATTAACCATATGGAGCTCTGAGCAAAGAGCTCATTTAACTCATTCAAACTCCGGCTGAACTAGAATTTGCTCGGTTATCGTGTCCACACAGAAACGATTCAGTAGCGATTCCAAAAAAAATTTTTCAAAATGATTGATCATTGATTTTCAAATGAACTCGGTGTCTGACTGCTCGATCTTGAGTTTACCCTAATGCAGGAGGCGTCGTCTGGCTAATTTTTTTTTTTTTTTTTTTTTTGCAGTCCTGAATAATTCAGTAATTTCAGAGTCGTATTTCCTGGCTAGATAACTTTTAACCTAGAGATAGATAAGTTTTAACCTCTAAATAAATACATTTAAATAGCTAATTTTAATCTTTTTAATATAAATATCACTTTTGTGTGATTCCAGTTAATTTGAGCAATTACTGATTGTTGCAAGAGGAAATATTCCTGTTCTTTGATAATAAAATGCAATTCCTCCAAGCGTAATCATCATAGAAATCAAGGTTTTTCCTTGGCAGGTTACCCTACATGACCATTGTAGGGACTTCCCTATAAGATTCTGGGCTCAGCCCCCAATGTTCTCAGTCATAAGACACGGTTTTATATATATTCAATGAAAACTTATATTCATGATGCAACTTTTCATTGTACTATGTCTAATCTCTCAAGTTCTACAGTGTCGCTCCCAAGTGACTAGGAGTCATGCAGATCTACGGGGCAGTAACACTATGAAGAACTCTGCAAGGCTGAGCAGCAGTTTATTAATTAGCATCCTTTGAAAAGAGCAAAACTTAGAAAAAATGTATCCAAATAGTATTAGGGTTCACATCAATCTACATCATATCAAAAAATAAAATATCAACTCAGAACTAAATCCAGTTAAACTCTCCATTGCAACATAATCTAGAATTAGATTGTGTGGGTGTTCACGGTTCTGGTTTAGCATTGTCACTTATGATCCATCTATGATTCAAGGAACACTTACAATGCTCTTTTTCCTTTTATTTCCTTTATGCTGTAGTACAAACAACCTACGTTAGACTGTGACTGTGTAGCAAATTGCATTTTGTCTCTCCATTGTCTCATCATAAAAGCATGTGTTAAAGCAGCTGTAGATTGTTTTTTTAGTTAGACTGGTGTTTCGTTGATTGCTTCTTTTTGCTTCTTGGTCTCTTGAGAGGCTGCTTCAGTTTCTTTAATGAGCTCCTGTGCTTTCATGCAGTCTCAAGAGGAAGTGTGCGACTTACTGCATGCAGCTCCCTTCCAGAATATCTTACCAAGGGTCCATGTTAAAGGTAAGCTCATTTTCAAGCAGATTTCAGGCCAACTTGGTACATGGAACAATTCTTCACACATGTCAGATTATCTTCTGCAGAAGGCGAACGGCTGGATGCAAAGATGAAGCGCCTGGAGGCCAAATACACAGCACTGCATCTGGTGCCTCTGATCGAGCGGCTGGGAACCCCTCAGGTGTGTAACGCGTCATCACTGTGGTGCTAACAGAAGCTCCACTTCCACCAAGCACACACACACACTTACTGTCATTAGCATCTCCAATTACACACTTAACGGCGTCTTTCATCTTCTGTTTGAGGCTTCTGCTTTCATTCATTAATAATAGGTTGTGTAAGTGGGAGTGGCCAATTTGATTTGCTTTAATATAAATGAGTAGTGTGCTGTAGAGTTTTATCTTATGCAATTAGTTTCAATCTGTCCTGTCACTAAGTCTCACTCTCATGGTTGGTCAATTTCTGGAGGGTTTATCTTCTACCTTCATGACACATGCATTAAATTTCTTATTTTTGTTGTTAGAGTTGAATGTGGAACTAAAAGTGCCAGGGATGAGATCCTGCATAGGAAAGTTCTCATCATGCCTAAAATGGCAAACACAAGAGAGGTTATTTATTCCATTTCCAGAATCAAAACAAACTAAATGTCTACTTTGGAAATTGTTTGGTTGAACTCAACATCCGATATCATCTCAGTCACATGTGGCAAACTGTGTTTATAGAGCAGTGTGTAAGTACACCTCAAAGGTTCCATATTATGCCCTTTTAAATAATTTATAGTACATATTTGACTCCTCTATTGCGCCACTCTTAATAACCATCAAAAACCAGAAGTATCTTAAATAATAAAAACTTGAATCACCTCAAATGGTTTGCTCTGCAAGACAAGCCTGTTTCTCCCCCTTGCATGCTTCTATCATGCCCTCTGCTGGGTTTTTTTGTTGGGCACATAGAAAATCCACCAATTTCTGATTCATATATTCATATATTATCTTAACGTAAGCCAAAAAACACTTTTGGCCAAAATGCACACAATCTTTTCATTTCATTCACAATCTTTGTTTGACCATTGCTGCTACTCTTACACTTCTGGGTCTGACTTGAGGCATGTTTTTGATAAGGGAACAATACTAAAGCATGCAAGAAATGTCTGAAAACTATTTATTCGGCTATGGTGTTTTTATCATGTTTCTTGGCCCACTACAAGTATTGTGTGAAGCAATGTTGCTCCCCAAAAATAAAAGTCAATCTATATTTTGTAGTCATTTATATTTTTTCTAGACCTGTTATGGCTTTGCTCCTGCTATGAAAACATTTTGAGATATTTTGGATATAATTCAGTAGTCCTGTGACCCTCATCACATGGCTTTTCAACCCTTAAAACAGTATTTAAAACTTAAATGTCTCCATCTGCCATCAGGGGTTAGATATATAACAGATATTACACATTCCGATAGCAAACAAAGAAGAAGCTCAAACTCACTAAATGCTGAGCATGTGTAAACTTGAGATTTGCACAAGCTTTCTGACAGTGAGGATGAGCTGAAGATAATGTAATACTGCAGTGATGTGGGGGCAGGTGACTAAATTTTTTTTTTTTTTTTTGGTGCTGTATCCTTTTAACACATTTGGAACAAACTGTCCATGGCTGTGTGCCTCACTGTGTGCCCCCCTGGAGATGCACATCATCCATTTATCTTTTAATTTATCCTTTGCCTGCAGCCAGCAATACAACACACCTGTGTTTACTCTCATACTACATTTGAAAGGAAAGGAATTTCAATACATCTTACCCTGCAGCACATGGAATATTCAACATGGAATCTGTTTCTCCCAGATCACCTGCTACAGTCACAGCCAACTCCCAAAATTATGGAAATTTTGTTAACTTTTTCTTCTGAAGTCATCTTGTTCTAGTAGACTGTACAAATCGGAGCAAGTACACAACATGCACCTAACAATTTACACCTAACACTAGTTAACATATCAAACATTTAAAGTAACATCAAACCAAGAAGAGCACATTTTTGATCTTTAAAATAAACTTGGCTAAGACAGCTTATATCTGTTGGTTTCTCTGATACAAACTTCTATATAACACTGCTTAGATAAATTATTAAATGCATCCTCTCTTTGCTGTCTCACCAGCAAATTGCTATTGCACGTGAGGGCGACCTACTGACCAAAGAGCGCCTGTGCTGTGGTCTCTCTATATTTGAGGTCATTCTGACCCGTGTCCGCGCTTACCTGGACGACCCAATCTGGCGTGGCCCGCTCCCCACCAACGGCGTGATGCATGTGGATGAGTGCGTGGAGTTTCACCGTCTCTGGAGCGCCATGCAGTTCGTTTACTGCATCCCAGTGGGCGCGCATGAGTTCACCGTTGAGTGAGTGGGAACTGATGTCCTCTTCTAAACCAGCAAAAGCTAGGATCTTTGTGATGTAGAACACACCTCTGTTCTCTTCCAGGCAATGCTTCGGTGATGGTCTGAACTGGGCTGGCTGCATGATCATCACATTACTGGGGCAGTACCGACGCTTCGATATCATGGACTTTAGTTACCATCTTCTGAAGGTCCAGAAACATGATGGGAAAGATGAGATCATTAAGAGCGTGGTGAGTTTCGCTAACTCGTGATGAGATGGTCAACTCTGATTCGCTTAACCAGATGTTCTTTCCTGTTCCTCTTGCAGCCTCTGAAGAAGATGGTTGAACGGATTCGCAAATTTCAAGTTTTGAACGATGAAATCTTTGCCATTTTGAACAAGTACCTGAAGTCTGGGGATGGAGAGAACTTGCCGGTAGAACACGTCCGTTGCTTTCAGCCTCCCATCCATCAGTCTCTGGCCAGTAACTGAGAGTGCAGAACACGTTTGAGGAGATGGTTGAGGTAATCTTTAGACATGGACCAGTTTCAGCATCGCGTTCTGTATATCGCGGTTAGACCAGCACCAGGCCAATGTGGTCCAGTTGTACTTTTTTTTTTATACACATGTTCGCACACACACACACATATATACAAACACACTCGTGCCTTATAAACGAACGACTATCATCTTTTATATGTTAGCACTACTCATATTCATGTTGCATACCTTGGGGAGAAGTGTTAGGAAAGGGTTAACAATTTAGGGTTGTATTACTGTCTTTGCATGCAATATTTCTTTTTTGGTTTTTTTATACCTTTAATAGAATGTTAAGCTTAACCAAGTGCTATCAACAAATGTGCCTTTTTTATTACAATTTTATGTAACCCGATTTTAATTCAATAAATGTGAATGGAATACATTTGCTTGGTTCATTTGGGGAACATTAATACTCAATAGCAAAATTCTCAACATTATTCTTTGTGAAGTTTTTTAATTGAATTTTTTTAAAGATTTTTAGCTTTATGTTGTTGAACTTTTATACCAGTGTTCATATGTAGGATAGTAGAGAATATTAAAGTAAATTCATCCACAAATCCACCAGGACACTAAGTGCTGTCATATGATTGAGGAAACTGATTTTGCTAGATTTGTGCTCCTTGTATCAATTATGGAAGAATTTTGTTCTATTCTTGTAACATTACATTATCTGTTGCATATTCCACTCCCGCAATATGATGTTGGGCTAAACTACATTGGATGGGTTGTTCGGCTTGACTTCCTAGACAGATCTTGGCCAAGGAAAGCTGCCAATGACCTTCCCTGAAGCTCTATCCATGTGAGTCTATGACTTTTCAGACAGATTTCGTTCTTTGGTTCACATTACAAATATCTTTCACCTGCTATCAGTCTTTTGTGTGAAAGAAATATGGCTCTGATGTGACACAAAGGCAAAGAAGAGGAAACTATGTCCCTACTACAAGCACTGATCAGAGCCAACATCATTAGAATTAAACAATATTAAGAAAAAGATTGAGATGGAAAGGACATATTTCCATCTCCTGGGAAAAGATATTGAATACCAATTGTGACTTCATTAAGCTTTAAATGCATCTTTGGGCTCTGCCTGAAACTATTTCAGAACTAGAACATCTTCTCCATCTTACGTTTAGCTTGATTATGGAAAACCTGGTTTCAGGACCACATGTTTAAGTGACCTGGGTTGGAATTTTAAAAATATGTTCATGCTGTCCTGAAAATATCAGATACAGTTAGCATATGGTAAAAAAAAAAATGATTTGGGTCACTTTGGTCTAGTATTAACATTGTTCATGGAGGCATAAAGAATATATATCCAACTCATAAAGTCATTTAGCTAACCGGTTAATATAGAGATAAATAACTTTTTATTTTGTGACAATTTCCTATCTATGAACAATTATCAATTTCAGAGAATAACAGGCTTATGCAATATAGCTCAGTAAGTGGAAAAGTCTTAGTTACTAAATTGAAAAGGTCTAGAATGAGCCTTTGTGAGTGGACTCTAAATCTGAGTCGTATGTATAAGACACTCACATAAAATAAAAAAATCTGAGCACTCAGCTTTTCAAGAAATGGTTTGCACAGTCATTAAGTGTTCTGACTGCGAGGTGGTGTTCGCTAAGCACGGGCCCAGGAGAATCCTATCGGAGAATTGAACCAGGGTTTATTATATGGATTATTGACATTGATTTTTTTAAACAAAGCTTAGCTTGTATTATATTTTATAGTCTATAAAATTGTATTCTATCTGCTTTGAAGTGGGATAAAAGTTCTAGGGTATTTGGACAGCATCACCTGTGAAATGTAAACTGTGACGATTAGAAAGCCCGGCTCGATCAAGCTTGTGTTCTCTTCCTCTCTCTCTCACTCACTCTCCGACCAACCACAAGCAGCCAGAGTAATGGCTGACGGCTTCATGGTAAAGCCATGTAACACAGTATAACTTTTCTCTATGGAAACAAACACCTGCAACCCATATAGAGCTCCAAACTACTGCACAGTCTTCTAAGTTGAGAGGATGTGTCAAGCATCATTAGTAATTAATACACAGTGTCTTCTCATAATTATAGATGAGCTTTAGCTTTCTTATTTTATAAGGTACCTATGCATCATTGATGGACCATGATACAAAAAACATCACACATTTGGAGAAATTGATTTCCAACCAGAGAGTCAGAAATAGCAGAGAAAAGATAAAAGGACCCAGTTAACCTGACAACTTAACATAAAGAACATAAAATTGTTCACATTTCGAAGTCAATGTCTACCTTGAGGGTACCATGGCCCTTTAAGGTTGATTTTTTTTTAATATAAATTACTCAATTTAATCTTGTTAGATATCTTTATTAAAAATAATAGGCCACTACAATTTATAGAAAGAAATTCAGTGCATGAAACAGTAATCTGTACATAAAATATAAGTAGTCTCTTAAAAAGTTACCGCTATATATTTACAGTGCTACATGAGGAATGAGATGAAGCTTACAATGTAGCCTAATCTGAAACAAAGAAAAGAAGCTGATTGTCTTGTTTTCCTAATATATTTTTTTAAGAAAAAAGCTAAATGTCCAAGCAGTCAACGTTTCCAAAAACAAACTGCTGCATGTTAGTTCCTCCTGGATTCTAAGAGATAGTGATGGTGCCGTTTCTTCTAGAAACGCTGTCAAAGGCTAAACCAGACTCTCTGTCCTCGAACTCCTCCGTGAGGTCATTATGGAGGAGCTCATAATTGGAGTGGTTGTGAGCGGCTACTCCGTTGGAGACTGGGCCATTCCTCTCATCCTTCCTAATGGACACCGCCAAAGTTGCCAAGCTAATGCTAACGTCCTTAAAGGCATGTAGGAGAAAAATCCCAATGATGATGGTAATGAAACCACTCATCGTCCCAATGAGGTCATCTGTCCCCATGTGTTCCCATTCTTTGAACAGTATGGCGGAGCAGGAGAGCACCGACGTGGTGAAGAACACGTAGTAGATGGGTGTCACTAGAGAGGTGTTGAAGATGTCCAGGGCTTTGTTTAAATAGTTGATTTGAGTACTGACGCAAGTGATCAGGCTCAGAAGAAGAAGCCAGGCTAAAGGATTTCGCACCACTGGTTTCCCAGCGATGGCCTCTTTGATGGTGATGCCCAATCCTTTCACGCAGGAGACAGAGAGAGCTCCAATCACAGAGCAGATGGTGATGTAGACCAGGATGTTGGTCTGACCATGGCGTGGACCCACTACGAAGATGAATATCAGGGCTGTGATGATGACCGCTGTCGCAAAGACCACAAAGCCTGGTGATGGATTGAAGAGAAGATCAATCAATGAGCATTCTTACACACTCAGTCACTATTTGAATGGCAGTCAGCTGACTTCATGACTGGAGTGATTCTTTGGGTACTTAGTTTTCCTCTACCCTGATTGAAGGCTCATACTAACTTTTTTTGGTATATACTAGAGATGGATCGATAGACCAGCTATGAATTGGAATTAGTTGGATTCAGCCATAAAAGATCAAGATGGTGCATCACCATATTTTACTGGAAATATTTATTCCTATCTGCACAGTTTTAGACTACCCATTTGAAACTAGTCAGAGATAAAAAGAAATGTGATGATGTAGTTGTATTCTGAAGAGTGAAACATCATTCATAACCAGTAATGTTTAGGAAAATACTCTGAATTTTATGAGCTGTAATAATATTCATAAAACAGTCGTTTTATGTCCTTTGCAATTGTAACATTTAAAGAAGGAACTTGTTTGAAGTTTCAAAGCATTAAGCTGATAGATTACTAGAACTTAAAAAAAATGAAATCACACTCTTTCCCCTCCCCTCATTCTCTCATGAATACAGGTTTAGTCAAGCCTTTCTTCTGAACACTTCAGCTCTTGTAGAGCTCTGCTGAGTCAGAGGGGTTTATAACCCTTTAAGTACCTCGAGGCAGGAATGCGAATATGAGTTTGTGTCCATCAAAAAATAACGAACACATTTCCAGTTTTTAATATAAATCATTTGAGATGACGGTATACATATTAATAATAGAATACTTTGTTTCATGACCCTTCAAAGAGCTGAGAAGAAATAATGTATTTTCTTTAAAGAAATGTTTCCTTTAAGGCTATTTGGAATATTGGGTTATACACAGTAAAGATGACTAATGTGACCGCTTAACTGTTACAGGATCAAATTCTTCGACTGTCTGATCTAATTGAAATAAGACTATAATACTATGACTAACTTTTCAATGCTTTTGTGAAACATCTCGTCCTCGCCAATGTTGACTCTACATTGCTCACATGTGGTCTGAGTCATGAAAACCTCTTTACCTGGATCGACCAGTTTGTTGGCCATGTCTTTCAAGCTGTCGATCTCCTCCTCCTGTGGAGCGTGGATCACCATTGTGGTAGAGCCCAGAATGCTGAGCAGACAGCCTAGCTTTCCATGCAGGTTCAACCGCTCCGACAGGAAGTACGAGGACAGCACCGCACTGGAGAAACTTCTCAATGAGTCATCATCATATTTACACACTGAAGTAGAGCATATCCATTACAAACTAACCAGGAAATGCTTTCCAAAATAAATATAAACTAACACTTCACTCGCATCAGTGCAATACGCTTTTGATCCCTTGAAGTAAGCAATACTTAACTCCAGGCATCTTTTACAGAAAGCTAGAGAGAATCGACTGGTAGCCTGTAAAAAAACACTCCTGCGCAAAACATGGCCATAAACAAAAATCATTCAAAATATGTGAAGGACTAGATTTTAGACTAACACAATTGAGCTTTTGATACATCATCAGTTTATAACTTTTTATAGCATTTATTCCGAAAGTATTTTACTTTATAATTATGGCTAAATCAAAATACGTCATCAATTGCCACTTTCACCACCATAAATACATGGAAAAAAAATTATATATATATATATTTTTTTTAAACAGACCAATAAATTATGTGCTTTCCACAAAATGCTTGAAATTTGTGGAAGAAAAAAGAAAAAATATCATTCAACATAATGTATTTTATACAAGACCATTAAACTACAAAACTACATTCCCATTACATTCACATTGCAAACTGTTGTATTTGTGTAACAGAGTGTAATGTAGAGCAGCAGTGTCCATCTCTATTTAAAAAAACATTACATGACAGGACATGAAAAAAAAATAAAAGAAAATTACATAGCTGTTGTGGTTTTGTACAATCATCATATACCCCTTGTTTCTTCGACAACTATATAAAAATTTCTGTGAAGCCATGTTCTATCAGATTGTGCTACCCTGTGAGATTTGTCTACAGTAAATCTTTTATTATTATTTTTCACACCATAATTCTGTGTGTTTATGTTTACTTTATGGAGGATATGTGTTTCAAACACTTTCCAATCAGTAATAAATGTAAGCAGTACATAATTTTATTTAATAGAGCATTTATTACAAGTGTGTCAAATACAAATGATGATTAGTTAGCATTTTTAATGTTCAATAAATACTCAATTTAAAGGGAGGGTAGGCAAATATCACAGAGGAAACAAAAACCCAGTGAAGAGTAAAGCCCATGTTGGTTATGAGATTTGAATGCTGTGCTGTGATTGGCTGGAATGGATTTGTGGTATTCTGTGGAAGATGTGAATGCGTTTACTGTGGCTTGGGGAAAAGAAAGAAAGCCAATCAGTTTACCGCACCGAAAATAGTGTTTGTGATATGAGCTCATAAACAGTGACCAAAATACACTTTCAGGTTGGGGCCAACTGCTTACTTTAATGCCATCACTCCTCATTTTAAAAAATAACAACAAATAGCACTCAAAATGAACAATGAATGAATTGAGTTCATTAATTTCGTGTTAAACAATCAGAACTATTTGTTACCAATCTGTCCAAGACAATAGTTTAAAATTCAGCTTCCTGTATGTTACATTCGCCTACTTTTTGCACTGAACATTTGAGGAAAACCTCAAATAAAGATTTGATTGATCTATTAATGTTTTAGAGTTAAAGCAAAGGCATGAAATTCACAAAGCAATCATGTCCCTAAACCAATAGCATGTCAGATATTTTAATACCTTTATTACTTAACAACTTAAAATGCGTTCAAGTCTGGCTTGTTTATTTCACCTCGTGACCACTTTGTTTGAGGTGATTAAAACTGTTCTATGTTAAATGTTTCCAGTCTTGTTTTTCTGCTGTTGAGAATTTAGATGCTGAAACATGATGAGTAATTAAAGCTCCAGTTGCACAGTTTAAGCAAGAATATTGTTTATACAAACACAAAGAAACCCGCAGACAACTAATCCACCCACGTGAGTCACACCATAGTAACAAGTGCTAGTCACATCCTCTCAAGCATATTTTCTACATTTCCTTTCACATCCTTCACATCCATTTCTTTTGACACTTAGCAAGGGTCTACATACCTGACGAGCACGCTGAGCGCTCCGAGAGGGGTGACGAGGGTGGCTGGGGCGAAGGCGTATGCAGCGAAATTAGCAGCTTCGCCAGCTCCCACTGTCAAAGCAGACACAGACAATAGTAGCTTCTGGAGCAAGCCAAGGATTATGAATTATCAAGATTTATAAAGGATTTCTCTTACTTGATAATAAACCCGCCCACCAGAGCCATTCTTTTAGGTAGGCATGGCCTCCTTGGCCTGAAAAGCCAGATAATTCACGTTATTGATCACTATATATCCCGACATCGGTCTGCTACAATAACGGCTATCTAGTCTGGATTTATAATTCCTTCCACAAACTGCTACATTCCCAGTAAAATTGTTCAAAATTCACAGTAAAATAACAAAACTACAAGCTGGAGAAACATCTGATATAATAGTAGCCAGTATTTTTGTTCGAACAAGTATCAATATTGTATTGCTCCTTTCAGATATTGAAATATGTCATATATATTCAGTACACACTTTAGATTTAAGATGGGGATTATTTTGTGGCTAAATTTTGTTTATCTGAAGATGATTTCAATATGAATAATAAAAATGTCATACTGAAAGTGCTAAGTTTGTGACATTTAGACAATGATTTCAATATAAAACAAAAATATAATCCTGAAAGTGTTGAGTTCATGAAATTTAAGGTGTCTGAAAATGATTTAAATATGAAAAACAAAAATGTCATATTGAAAGTGTTTAGTTCTGTGAACTCTAGGCAAGTACGGATTACTGCATCACCTCAGCATGGCATGGAGGCAACCTGACTGTGACTGTGAACCAGCAGAAAGATGGCGCCCTCACTGCTGACTGGAATGTTTATACTGGACTTAGAACATCTTGGTTTCTGTACCTCGTAACAATAGACTGCATCCCTATTCGACCAGGACCAGTTTTACAGCGGGACATACATACATGTAATTTTACTCCCTCTTGAATCTACCTTATCTACGAAACTATTTGTCTCACAACCTCAGTAAGAATTCCAGAAACAATAACCTGTTTTTCAGAAACTCTGTAGGCCTCTGACAAATCTAAACTTATTTGAACTCAAAAATGTCTTTAAAAAAATAAAGCTCTATCATGTGATTTTTAGATACTTGAAAGATTTGCAATTCTTCTTCATGCTCAATTTCTACGTGTATGCATATTCTAATGTTATTACAGACATAGTAACCATAGTAATCCAAAGCTCCTTAAAGCAGTTCTGCAAATAAGTGTATTAGAACTACATAGAAAATCTAATGGAAGGATCCCATCTGGACACTGCCTGATGGACAGAGGGGTTCTGGTGAGCAAGCCATGCAGTTGGCATACACTGGGCACTAACATACGATGTGGAGAACACCTGCAGCAGAAGTTAGAGAAGACCTCACTTTAATTCCAAAAAAACAACCCCTCTGAGCATTCCAGTTGTTTCCCCCACAGCACAGGTTAGATAACCTTCTATTCATCAGTTGTTCGACTCAAGGAATGTGACAACTGCAGCTCAAATCTAGGATTGATCTGTGCGCAGTGGCTCTCATTAAACACATTCTATTCTCAGTCTATGGTTTTGGCACTCCCCCAGAAGAATTTGTTCACAAAATCCCCAGAAGCTCCTTTACTTTCACACAGCTTTCTATGAATTTGTTTGAATAGAGCACTCCATCAACAATCAGCTTCTTTGGAAACAATCTTTATGTCTACCCTCCCTGTGGATGTCGTTGGTGACCATCTTAGGGACATATATCAAGTCAGCAGTTATTCTAGGGTGGAGAGAAATCCACTATAAGGTTCAAAACCTTTGCAGTTAAAAGTATTCTTGTTATGAGATACTGAATTTTAGTTTATAGCCAAGATAACAACTCTGGCTATTTCGTGTCTGTACATTCATTCCAAAATTAAACATAGAATGTTCTTATATAGATTTATCTGTATTATAGTGTCTAGTATTTCAAAGAAATCTATTTTATTGATTCTTTGAATAAAATGTAAAAAGCAGTTTGGTGCCTCAAGGATTTCCTTGACGTCTATAGATTAAAAAAATATATTCCTTATAGTACAATATATTGCACTCCAAAAGAAAAGACAAAAACAATTCCAAGACTTTTAAATATTTTAGATGTAACTGAAAGCTAAAGTAATCGTAATCTCTCTCTTAATTTTCAGGATCACAATAATAGAATTCAAATATTTTTTCTTTTCTCCATAACATGAAAGGTGTCAATAACCACACCATATTCATTTAAATACATTTCATATTTAAACCATAAAGATTATATTTCTTGGTTTACAACAATAATCACTTGCTTATCAGTAACAATGAACACACAATGCAACTAAAAAACTTGTATAACGATCATTCAGGGCCTTTTGTATTGTAGATGTTCGATTAGACATTGACGTGTGTTTTGATATTTTATTATTAATGTTCCTGTCTTTCATGCCAACCAATGGAACTATATTCATCACACATTTGCATTTTGTGGTTAAACGACCAACAAAAATTTGAATAGAATTGACTGAACTAAAGCACAAAAATAAATGTTTTCTGCTTTCCAATCGTGTTATTCTTTAATGAAAACACTTCTGGACCTTGTCATTTGCACAGGCTTAACTAAATGTAAAAAGCACACTCTTTAATTTGTAAACATTTTTAGTTACATCTTAAAACAGTTTAAAAGATGTTTAAATCTTCCAGCACAAATTACTATTTTCTCATTAACATTTAAAAGCCAATTATTTCAGTTCACACAGGGTTAAAGTTGTAAAAGCAGAGTTTAGTCACAGTCAAGGAAACGGAGTGAATGATTGATAAACGTGTGGCTAGTGTTCTAAACTGAGCTGCACCTTCTCGTTCAAACAATGGCATCTACTCAGCAGGAATGCGTAGAGGAAACATTTAACCCTTGTATGGTGTTCGGGTCTGTGGGACCCATTTTCAGTTTTCATCAAAAGAAAAATTAAACAAGCATGTATTATTTGAAGCTGAGATTCACTGGGCTTGGCTCATTTTCTGTGAAAAACATATTTCAGAAACGATTTTTTATGACCCCACACCTACGCCCCCCTACACATTTATATTACACACAAGGTGTTCGGCTCTACTGGACCCGGGGCATGTTAAAGTATGAAAATGGTAGATTCTTTACCTTAATTCTCTCTTCCCACACAAACATAATTCACACATAAACATAACATTTTAAAATAAAATAAAAGCGGCAAAATCCCCTGGGTCCAGCAGAGCCACCAACCCTGCCAAAGTAACAATAATGAGAACACCACACATGGTTCAAATACTAAACGTGAAGAAATCAGGTTAAAGAACAATAAATTAAGTATATTTGCTGTTTATATCACTTGTTTCTTGGCTAAAGGAAATATTGTTTAGGTTTTAAACATAAAATGTTTTGATTGGGTGAATAAAAATCTGCAAAAGGCAATGGGTCCATGAGACCCGCAAACACCGTCTGAGTAACAATAATATGAACAATGCAATGGTGTGCTGCGGCCACCTCCAGATGAACGAATTAAAGAAATAACAAACCTGCCCGCATCGAGCCCTTCTTGGCCAGTCGCAGAAGCCCTTTCTTCTTCAAGATGAAGCTGCCACCAATAAATATACTGGAGCTTATAGCCAGGGCCAGGCCTATGTAGAAATCATATTTTCCTCTGTCTTGACCCATGGTGTCGACTGTAAAGTTTCCCCTCGTCACATTGACAACCACACACCGGAGATTCAGTCCAGAGGAGCAATCCCAGCCAACTGCAGAACCTGTCAGAAAATAAATCAATGAAAAGCGGACAAACACAATCAGAAAACTCCACCAATCTGCATCATACCATTTTTCAAAGTGACACCACACACAGAACAGCTCATCAAATCTGAGGATACACTCATGACAATACAGTACACTCTGCTCCGAGGAAGAATGGAGACTGAAGAGCGTGTGTAATTCACAATAACTGGTTTGATGACATAAGTAAAGCCATTTATGGCACTGTAAACCACGCCAGTTCGAAGTCCTATGACACACGCTGACTTCAAGAGAGTGCTACACTCTCAGATCAATTTGCTTTGTTTCAATGATAAGGAACACAAGGATAAGAGATAAGTATTTATACACAGCGTGTTCAACTAGGAAAGAAAACCATGTTTGTAATCTTAGCTCGAACAAATATTTCAGAAAGTTGAATTTGGAGTGACCTTTCCCTTTAAGAGACCAGAGTATGAGCATATAGCTGATCCAGCAAACTTTACGTTACAATTTAGAGTCATTATTTGCGACTTTCTTTCGTCTAGGCTTGTTTCCTCCTGAAAAGTGTAAGATAAGTTACTCTGAAAGATCACCGTTCTGTTATTAGTCTGTCCAGCGCGACCCTGCCGGCTTCATAACGTGATGACAATTACCTTTTTCATACAGCCAAACCCAGCCGGATAGCTTTAGCCAATTAGCATCGCAATTCAAAGCGTAAATGACATGCGGGGTTAGTTATTAAGAATACCTAGATGAGTTGAAGGGCAGCGATCAGCTCGACTTCATGACCAGACACTGTTTTCAGGATTTGACTTTCACATTTTCTCGCGACCATCAAATTCAGACGCGATGTTGACGGGAAGCCCAATGAATGCGGATCCTCCTCCAGCGTCGCGGTGAACCGAGTCGTGAGAAGGGATTTGCTCAAATGAGTCGAATCTTTTACCTGAGTTTGATTTAAGCTAGCCAACACGAGTTTTTATTTCTCGGACCTCATTTTTAACAACAAAAATCGAAATAGAAATGTATGTTGAACAACATATTTAGAATCAACATTATTTGTAGTTTTGTACATTATAAATATACATAACTGAAATGCACACGGACACAAGACTGAGTATACTTACTGTACATGTATTTTAGTAACATATGTTATTTTTTGTTATTTAAAATGAAACAACTCATCTTTAATGATGTGAACATTTAGTTCAGGGGGGGGGATAAAATGATTAAGGGATTTTCGTACTATAAAGAAAAGGAATGCATAGTCGTCCAAAATATTTTGGAGATAAATTGCAATAGTTTTCATATGTTAGTAAATATGCATCTTTAGTAGTAAAATGTAAATGACGTAGAAAATATCAAATCTGAGTTTACAGAAATAACGTTATTTATTGAAAGTATGATGTACTTACTAAACACTGTTAAATATTATAGTCATATCGTTTATGAAAATAATGGTTACTTCGAAAGAAACACTCAATAAAATCAATTTGAAGAGTTGTTCAAAAGAACCGACTGATAAACAAGGAATCATGCCGGTCGCGCATGCGCATAACACAACCCGTCGTATTGGTCTTGCTGCTTTACGTGTCAAGTGTTTCTTTCCATTTTTTATAATACACTTCTATTGAACGATGGTAAATTTTACTGATTTACAATAATTTTTGTTACCTTGCGCCACGATGTGTCATGTTATGCAATTGGAGAGGTCTAGTTTTAGTTCCTGAGTTAAATGAGTCCGCAGGTGCAGCAACAGACGATTAAAATGCAATCTTGTTGCAAAGTCATCGAACTGGGAATAAAACATCTATATAAAATGAATACTTGGTTGTAAACTGTACTTTCTCCAAAAGAAACAAATATTTGTGGCGATTGAGTGAGGGAAGAACGTCTGCGCATGCGCACAAAAGGAAACTATCAGAATAAATTGTTAGAACGTGGACAAAACCGAAATAAACTAAAAATAAGTTATACTATATAGAGAAGTAAACACCTAACAGAAGACCAAACAATGACTCACAAATTCCAATGGTCTTTAAATGTTTTGTTGTCGAGTTATTAGCTCAGGATCCAGTCGTGTCATGAACAAGGAAGAATGTCAGAGCCCTCCCTGCTGGCTGTTATCGGTCCGTGTTTACAGTTACATTCAATTATTAATGCACAAAACTCTCCACCTAGAGTAGTTCCAGACCAAACCACAAACAATGTTTTTCAATATTTAAAATATAATTTATATTCTCGCTAATTAATATTACAAAAATAACTGAAAAAACTAATTATGTGAAGATTGACTACTGCTAAAATGTATTCACAAAAATTCAGGGGCAATTGCAACAACATACTCAGTCTACTCAGATGAAGATAAAATAATTGAATGATAAAGGACACATTAAAATACAATATTTTCTAAAATAATCTCATATAAAATTAATAGCATTCTCACTATACTCGCAGAACACATTTCCTCACAATGTAAGGTGTCCACCTGTAAGCAAACGCTGTCTTTGGGTGAACAAAAGATTTGAAAGTAACCTCAGAACGTGTTAGTGAATGGAGAGCGAACGTGTTCTGCGTTCCAGTGAGGAACTGGTGCCTGTTGAAGAACCTTGTGATCGTAACCCAGACAGACTTGCCATCATTTTTAGGGATTGCAATAGACAAACAGAAGTTTGCATTCAGTTAAAAACTTTCCTTCAGAAATTGGTTAAAACTCTTCACCATACATTAGTTATCTTTAGCTTTTGTTTGGCTCCAAACAATTTTAGCTTCTTGTGACATGCGTAATAAGGCAACGCCTGTAGACACTGTAACAAAACCACAAAGAATCCCCAAACAATCCACAATTCCCAGTTCGTTCCATTCTCGGAAAAGAACAGCAGAGGCCAGGATCACACATGATGTGAAAGTTACATAGTAAATGGCCTCGAACACATTCGAGCTGAAGCTTTCCAAGGCTTTGTTGATGAAGGTGAACTGGATCAGGATACTGATGACCAGAATTCCCAGTAGCCCAAAGAAGAGATAAAGTGCTCCGCTGTCACCTGAAGGCCCTGGACCAAAGGCCTCCTGGGCAGCCAGTCCCAAACCTTTGCTGCTGGGAACAGTGAAACTCCCAAGCAGAGAACAGATGCCCACATACACCATGATGTTGGATTTTCCATGAGTTGGAGACAGCCAGACAATCAAGATGATCAATAATACCAGCACCAGAGAGATGTACACCTGGAACACTGAGACATCAATGAACAGATGAGAAACATCCTCAGAGCGAGTAAAGGTTATTCCTAAACACATCAATTACAATAATGATGATTATGCTTGACTAATAGCTTAAGAGAGAAAACCAATGGACCTTTAAATGTCATCATTTGTTGAAAAGATGAAGCAGATGAAGCTTTTGAAATCCAATAACCTCACAGTTTTTGCAGGAAAAGCTATAGTTGACTGGCAGACTGACACAAAAGAATGCTTAGCCTTTTAACTTATTGTCCATGAGCTGGAACACTAAAATAAAACTTAACATTTCAGAAGTAAAACATATATATTTTGAATTATTTTATGGATTTAAAACATGAAAAAACAATAATGCCACAAAATGTTTTTTTGACTTCTCCATCCAATCCCTTAAAACTAGCTTTCCGTGTAGTATAGCAAAGCCTTAAAGTAAACTCTAGACTTTTACACAAAACTAAACACAATTTTTTACTGCAATACTAAACTGTGAAACTATTCAATAACAGAGAAGATTCATTGTCTGATTAATAATTCTCTAGAACAGGGGTTCTCAAATAGTTCTCCATCAAGGGGGGCGCGTTTGTCCTTGGGCAACATGCTATTTTCTTTTTCTTTTTTTTTTACTGTTCTAGAATAAAGTGCAATACCACTCCACTACATTAGGAGGCAGTGGCGCTCTTATTGGCAGAGTATGAAGTGTAGACACGAAGTGTAGAAGACAGGCGGAGAGAGATGGAGAGAAAGAAACTAACGAAAGTCTCCCGAAAGCTAAGACGAGGAAATATGACGACGCCCATGTAGCGCTTGGCTTCACTGTGACTGCGGTGAGAGACGAGGAGAGACAGGTGTGCTTACTGAGTCTAAAAATGTTGGCAGCGGACAGCATGAAGTTTTAAAAATTTAAGGCGTCACTTAGACATTACACTCCAATCACGCTGATAAGCCGAAAATTTGGTGAATATTGCCAGCAATCATGGTCAGTCAAACAATGTTTATAGTTTTATTAATAATTTAATGTTTTTTTTTACATTTCAGATGCAGCTTAAATCTTTTCTGCTACAGTTAATAAAGCTATTCTTTGTTGTAAGTTGGTCCATGTTTCTTTATTTTTTCTCCTATACGTTAATAAGGATATTGTGTTATGCAGAAGTTAACTTATAACAAATTTAAAGACAAATAATACACGACAGAAAATAAAAGAGAAACACTGCTCTAGAGCAAGACTAAAACAGGCTAACCACGTTAACACATTAAAAAAGTTAAATCTTTTGGTATTACCACACCAATAAATACCGTTATATCATGCATGATACTCTATTTTAGACTAATACAGAATGTGCTTCATTAACTTACGCATTCACACAACCAGCAATTATCTGCCAACAATCTTGTCTGGCTTTGGCAGCAGCCACAGTATTATGAAACAAAAATGTTTGTTTAAATAGTAATCATTTTGTCGAACTGTAATCTTGCTCCTCCACAGAGAAATAAAATAATCTCGCTCTATCCATGTTCATGGTGATTGGTTATTCAGTGCCTATGTCAGTCTTTTATGTACCCGCGCTCATGAACTAATCTTAGCTTTAGGATCAAAGCAAGAAAAGTTGATGAACTGCTTCATGTTACCAATTAAGCTTCGTTGAAATTATTAGGTTTTTCAAGTCAAAACTGATCCAGTAATATTAAGTTTGTTCAGCCACATTCACCCAGCATATTCCCTGGTTTGTCACAGTGCATGATCTCACAGTAGACCAATGATAGCTGGCTCTTTTGGTTACATGTTCAGAGTACTTTCAAGACACAAAAGAGCACGACAGGAAATATCAAAGAAGTCATTTACGGAAGAGAATATAGATATTTAAAAGCTAATCATGCAGATGTTTTTTAACATGAGGTTACAAAGGTTACAAAAAACAAAAGTTGTTTAATAAGTGCACAAGGATTCTAAATTATTGGCACAAGGGAGGATATTTTGTGGCATTGTTTTTTTTTAATTATTTTGTGGGTCGATGGGGAGTTTCATTGTTACTGCAGTAACAGAGGTTAAAGCCCCCCGCAGAGAAGCCCAATGATGTGTTTATCATTTCCAAATAATAGGCGTGGATGTGGCCGCACTCTTTCACTACACAAAGCTCCATGTGGACTAATGAAACTGGATCTTGTCTCTTGCAAACTTTGAATCTCACATAAATAACGTCACTTTTGTCAACCGTCGCAGACACGCCCACATTGCAGCTCTACACTCACAATTAATAGGATTAACCAGAAAAAGTGTTGAGAACAAATATTATATAAAAATCACAACATCTACAACATTGGACTACAATAAACTCTGTAATTTAAAACACTGTAATTTAAAAATTTGTCTCCTTTGATGATTTATAAACTTTGACATACATTCATGAGTGTTCTCAAACTATTCTCAAAAGGCAGAGTGTCCCAACTTATTCAAACTCTTAAATTAGGTGAAGAAAGAAATTCTTCTACAGCAAAAAATGGGACAGCATGCTATGAGACATATTACTTCCTGCTCAACTTGTTTGTTTCAATGAGTAATACATTTTATATTTAATTTATTCATGTAAAATACAAAACAAAAATACAATTACAAAACGTTTATTTTCCTCTGTACCATCTGTTCTTCAATTCCTCACTAATCATTGTGACATTTATCTTACATATACATATCTGATGTACAAATTGACTTTGTTTATAGGCATTTTATCCTTTAAAAGATATCTGATGTACTATGACGGAAAAACTCCTTCCAACACAGTAATTTTATCTTGTTCTGACTCCTTATAGACTCTAAATGTCTTTTTTTATTATGCCTTATTTTCTTAAGTGCCTTAGTTACTACCCCATCAGACTGCTCAACATTTTTGAACACTTCATTGTACAAATTGTCCACCGATTGGAACAAACGGAGAATGTTTAAGTGTTCATTAAGATTGCTGGACATGAACCCTCCAAGCAGGGTTAATGTGGGTTTGATGAAATCAAATGTAAGGCTTTTTAACACTGTTAAAGAACCTATATCATAACATCAAAAACCCATACAGAAACTTTTTTGTATAATACAGTATGCTGTAAATAGATTGTTTAAAACCCTAACCATCACTTTTATGATTTTGATCATTCAAGGTTTTCTCAAACTCTGGCAACACTAACCATCATTTTTACCTTTTGAACATTTAAGAGCGTTTTGTCAATCTATGGAAACCCTAACAATCATTTCTTTTGAGTGTATAAGAGCCTTTTCTCAGATGTTTTCATTTTTTTTAGCAGTTTGGAGCATTTTATCTATCTTAGCAACCCCAAACAACAGCAAAAACATTTCAAATGAGCTTTAAATGGACATCAGAAAAGAGACCTGTGAAAATATATTTAAGACCTAAAACAGTGCATTTAAGACTTTTTAAGGCCTACAATTTGGGTTTTGCCATTTTAGATTTTAAAGAACCTGCAGAAAACCTGTCCAAAGATTTAGTTTGTCACATGTATGCTACCGATGGAACTTTAGTGACAGAAAGATTTGTTGCGTTAGTTTATGCCTTGTAACCTTTTTCAAAAGAGTCAGAGCAGTTGCCTCTGGCGTGTTCGTCAGTCTGGAAAGTACAGGCATGTTAGATACAGAAGATTTCCTCTGCTACAGTCAGTCTATCGGTGAACTGGTTACAAATGATGAGTGATCAATTTTTTTGCATTGGTGGACTCATTATTAAGATGAAATGTGAAAGGCACAAAAACATCAGCAAGCAGCTTCTAAAGTTAACATTTGATGACCTAGGTTAGAGAATGCTTTTCAAATCTACAAAAAAATGTATGTTCTCAATTTGAGCATTAGAACAACAGTCTGTCTGTGACAACCAGGTTTTAGGTTTCGTAGTTACCTTTGACATCACTTTCTTACCCCCTACTCTTATTCCGTATAGGTACTGAGGTGCTTTTATTACCTGGATCTAAAAGTCGCTCCTCAAGCTCTGCTCTTGATGTGACATTTTCAGACTTGGGCGAGTGAATAAGGAGCACAACTGAGCCACAACAGCACAAAGCACAGCCGAGCTTCCCAATGAGATTGAGATGCTCATGAAGCACCCAGGAAGCCAGAGCAGCCCTGAAATATGTACAGCAGAAACAGTTTCAAATGACTGGTGCTCATTATACACTTAATGGTAATGCTGTCAAAGCAAATTTGCTGTTTCCGCCTCATTTTGTAAAAAATATTTTAAGAAATGTACCCAAACAGGACGCCTAGGGCACCAAGAGGAGTGACCACAACTGCTGGGGCAACATTGTATGCCATAAAATTTCCTATTTGGCCCACAATCACTGCAAAAGCATGAAAGAGGTGTTATTTTGTACAAATTTACATAAGTAGATACTTGGAGTTACTTGTGTCAGTGAAGGTTTCACTCACTAGCTATTGTACCACACCACCAGACACTGTCAGCCAGGTAAGTCCCACCTGAGACAACACAAGAACAACATCTAATAAATGTGAGGAGTTTCGTCTGGGACTAATGTAGAAGGGTATAATAGTTTGAAAGAGGTGAAGTGAAATACCTGCTTTGCGAGCACGTAAAATGCCCTTTTTCTGGAGTACAAAGGTGGATCCATTTATAACACTGGACAGAACAGCTATCGCGACACCAGCGGTAGGGAATGTAGCCTCGTCCATTAACGAGTGCTGCTTTAGGAACACCGTTTAAGCAATGGTTTTCCTTGCCTAAAAGGAATCTTCACTAACGAGTTAAAGTTTTGACTGGTTATTAAGCATAACGTTACATCTAGGAAAACCGAAATCCCGGAAGTCCATTCCAGGAAGGCACACGCAAGCGCGAGTCTGTGAAAGTTCACAATATCTGTCTTACAACGACCTCTAGTGGATAATGTAGAGGGCAAACAAACACACAGCAGTGGAAGGGCTTGGTATATTTGACACCAAGAACATTATCCAAAGTTTGCATGAGCGGTACTTTACTGTTAATTATAAAATAGGAATTACTCTTCAACGTATCTGTACATAAAACCTGAATAATGCAATAGGTTATCTGCTGATTGAAAAATCACCAGACAAAAAAAAAAGATAATCCCCAAAGTCTTTTGACATTTTTAATATAAAGGATACAGTTTTTGTAGCAAGATTTTAATGGACAGTACCTGCCATTTAATCTCAGCAGGGACCTCAAAGTCAATTCCTGAGACCCCTCGTGTACAGTCATATAAATCCATTTAAATCCATACTTAATTTCTTGAATCCTGCAGAACTTCCTTTTGTAAATGATGATGTTTTCCTCCAAGCAAACTTTAAATGAGTTATTACTCTTATTTACAAATAGATAGGTAAATAGGTAGCACTTTAACTTTGGTCAGATCCATTTTAAGTCATTTATTTATGATATTTTTTTACATTTCTTTACATTTTTATCTGGTGTTGATCTTTTGCTACAAAATGTCCGATGTACAAAATATCTTCTTCTTTTTCATGTGATTAAAAAAGTAATTGTGTTTTTCTATTTGTTGTTTTGCTTTCATAGTTGGGATTTGATTTGCACCTTATGGAACAGATACAATAAAGTATCATATGTTTTAAAATAGTTCCAAGGGAATATAGTACCCTTGTATAATTTTGTTGTGAAGGGAGGTTAAAGATTAGCTACTATTCCAGCTGTACATAAATGGACAGTAGGTGGAGTCCTAACATAAGTGACTCAAATTTACGTTTAATTGACGTACTGTAGCTCCTTTTGTGTTTAATTATTTAGTTTTAGGTAAACATTCCAATCAATAAAATAATAGTATGAAATAAAATTAATTTTTTTAAATAAAAAAATAAAAATAAATCACGCCTCATCTCCATAATTAAATATTTACCTTTTACTCATGTAAACAAGCAAGTTGTTGAAAATACAAAACTTCATGATAATATTCATTGGACTATTAATGGTAGAAATAGAATATTTTCTCGACGTAGTATCTCATAATTATGAGATACATATCCCAGAATTATGAGATACTACCCCCCCCCCCCCCCAAATGGTGAATGCAATAAGCTCCCGTAGTTTATTCGTACACGAGTGAATGCTGTAAATAAAGACGTAATTCCATATTTTGGTGAATGTCAGCCATACTGTAACCACTTCAAACGGTGATTGGCTGTATTTACGTCCCGCCCTCCGATGACTTAACATGTTTCTTCTAAAAGCGATTGGCTACTTACGTTGTCAATCAACTTACGAAATGGCCGACATGAAAGTGCACCAAAGCGGGTGGTAAGACTGTAGAAGCAAGGATTCAATAAGACACTCTTGCAGGTAACAAACGCTGTTTTCGTTAAGAATTCTGGGATGGAAAGGTGAAGCTGGGCTGCCGTAATTACATTTTGTGAAAAGAGTTGCAGGTCAGAGTGCTGTCAGCAAGGGAGAACGTCCTATATCTGTCTTTAGCAGCTAGCGGCTGACAGCCTGACTTCCATCAACAACACTGTAACAGGCAGCAATCTAGAACATTTCTAACATCTGTTGATGGGTTCACCGTGCTTTAGCTAAATAGGCTAATCAAAACATACACTCGGATTTTTTATGTCAAGGAGAAAGTGCCAAAGCCAACACCCAGTTAAATTTATTAAATTATTTCAGGGATGCTGTCCTGTTTGACACAGTTTTCTTTTGCTCGGCTCTACGATGCTGCTATTTCATTCCACATTTTAACTTGTTTATATTAATGAGGCTTAAATTCAAGAATACAAACCTTTCTTTATTGGTTTAGTCTTGTGTTGAGCTAAAGCTATACAGTAAAATGACCTGTTAAACGAAACACAAGATGAGAGCTGAAGAATGGTGTGTTTTAAAAACATATTGGTTCATAGTGTCGAGACCAGTGAATTGCTCAACAAATCATAAATCTTTACTGCATTTTCCTTTTAATAACCAGATGTTCCTATTCCTGTTTAAAGAGGTCTACTTGATTCAGGAATAGATTGTGATTTCATTCTCAGAGTTATAAAGTATTTGTGATTAAGATGGAAAAAATTGACTCAAAAATGCCAACTCCTAAGTTAAGAAAAAGATACTATAACGGTCACCTCAAAAGTTAGTAGAAGTGACTAGATGCCCTTATCACTTGTTTTACATAAAAGCACTGTGGCGTTAATGTTGCTTTTTTCATGCCACAAAACTCTGGTGCATCATATTCTAATTTTGTGGATAGTGATGTAGTTCAAGATGTTAAAGCCTCTTCTGGATGCAGAGAGCAGTGCAGTTTCTGCTTAGCACTGTACAAATGCTCCCTTTGCGTTATAAGTAGAGTGAGAAGGATCATATTAAAGTCACTACATGTTTCCAAGTACCTCAGAAAAGTTACTAGATTTGACTCTAATCTCTAGATTAAAAGAAGTCACTGGGGGGTTTAAAAAGAGCTGTTGAAAAAGGTGTTTTATATGTTTTTTTCGTCCAGGCCTTAGAACACTGGATCTGTACTATACTTTCTTCAGGGTCCTCGAGGTCTCATGGGAGTTTGTTCAATTGGCCCACATATGTTTTGTGGATTTGGAGAAGGGATTTGACCGTGTCCCTTGATAGGTCATGTGGAGGGTTCTTTGGGAGTATCGAGTCCTGGGCCTCTGCTAGGGGTTGTTTGTTCTGTGTACATCAAACTAACAGTTTATGGACAGAATTTCTAAATGCAGCCAGGGCTTGAGGTAGTCCAGTTTGGGGACCACAGAATTTCATCTCTGCTTTTTGTTGATGTTCTGTTGGCTTCCTCCAGCCAGGACCTACAGGAGGTACTGAAGAGGTTTGCATCCGAGTGTGAAGTGGCAAGGATGAGGATCAGCTCCTCCAAATGGTTCTCAACCAGAAAAGGGTAGTGTGCTTCAAGTTCAGAATCTTGGGGTTTTATTCTTGAGTGAGAAAAGGATGGCGTGTGAGATTGACAGGTGGATCGGTGCAGCAGCTATAGTAATGCAGTCGAAATACCGATGCGTGGTGGTGAAAAAGGAGCTCAGTCGAAAGGCTGAGCTCTCAAATTATTTGTCAATCGACATTCCTACTCTCACCATAAGATCGCGGATGCAAGCGGCCAAAATGAGTTTCCTCCGCAGTAGGATGCAGCATCACCTGTATTGAGTATCGTTCCAGTACCATGCTTCAGAGCAGAACTCATCAAAAGCATCTTCGATACCATCACCAGCTACCATTTTATGACTGCAGGATGTCAGTCAAGCAGATGCGTTTAACAGGTGCAGAAGTGTCTGTGGACTGGAAATATTTTAACATCAATGCTGATTAACATCTGATCAAATATGTTTAAAAATCAGTAAAATACCAAGTACAAGGAGTTTACATTAGTAGGAAATTCAACAGCCGACTTTGCATCAATAATGCGAGTGCCAGCCTCATCAGTTTACTGGACCCGATGAGATCACATCAACGACATGCCGCTTCCAAACATCCAAAGCCTTTAAGTACATTTTCTTGACTGATATTTGGACGAGCAGCGTGAGTGCGGGTGATAATAGCATTAGATTTTCTTGTCATAGGCAGTCCACTTTGCTAGTGTGTCTTTGAGTGATGTCTGAGTCGTGTTTTCCAGTAACATTAACCTGCAGACATGGGAAAAGCATGCAGATCTTAGTTTCATATTCCAGGACATCTTTGTGTCAGAGGTGATGAAGGAAATTGCTTGTTACCTCCTGCGTCTAGCGTTACATTACAATTGATTATTGTTTGATCAGCATCAGATTCAGATTTTAATTAAGCCAAAGTAATTCCAAACAATCGAAATGGCTCCTGTTTTCAGAAGAAGCTCTTCTGTGTTTGACATTTTTTTAAATAATAGATAATCGTTCTTCTACAACTCTATATTACAGCCTCCCGCGCTTGTTTAGTACCACCATTAAATAATTCCCCTCTTAAACAATGACCACGCGCAATGGTCCACCCCTTTGTGTTGTCGATGCTGTTTATGCACACAAACCGATAAATTAAAAATGTATATAATTAAAAATAAAACCACTGGTGTCTGGTATTAAACGGTGTTCCACCCAACCCTGTATCTTGGTCCCCGATAAAGTTAGAGGTGGAAGTGTCCTCGGTGAGGGAGGTATGGGCTTTGCTCAGACTGCTACCCTTACGACTCGGCCCTAGAAAAGTGGACGAAGAAGAAGATGGGTGGATAGAAGGATGTCATGAAATGTGCGATCCCCTTCATGACATTTAATGGATTAGAGGCACATTAACCAATCCAGAGAGAGTGATAAATACCATGTCAGCATAGCTATTTGTATTAAACATCTAGGCTTTTCCTTCCTTTTGCATAATCTACATATGCATGGTTTGTCTTGAAAATGCCAACATGCTACAAGGTGGGATATAATCCTCACTGTCATGTTGACTTGTTCCTGGTAAGAAGCCTCCAAACAAGTTTGACACTTTTCAGATGAGCCAAAACTTCTTTGGCTAGAATTTTCGGCATTAGAACACTGAAGTGCTTTGTTTTTGTGAGAATCATTGACAGTATATAACATGGAGGTAGCTTGCACGACTTTTCGTATGAACGGTAAAGGAGGCTCAGAATGGGCGTAACCAGCTATCATCACCATGGAATTGTGTCACTTTCGGGCAAACAAAAATGGGTCTAGAGAGGCGGGTGTAGCAAAGATGTCTGATTAGCTGAAGGTTAACACCCTCCAGAGCGTTCATAAAAGTCAAACTTGGCAATCTGAATAAAACAAAAATACATTGCAGCACCAGGGGTGGAAAAAAAATTCAGCTCCTAATTTAGGCAGTTTAAACATTGGAAAGAATGAGAATCTGCTCATTTCTGACCCGGTCCATTACTGGTCGAGGTACTAAAATTCAGTCACTTCCTATTTGGCATTGGCATGGAGAGCAGGAGGTTGCACCTAGGTGAGAACCAACAGTGAAAACGCGTAGACTTTTAAAAAGTGTATTATTAAGGTGTGTAATAAATGTTGCTGTTGTCAGTTGTGAAGTTGAACATTACAACTACTTTTGTTTGCAGTGGACAACTTCAGCTTGATTAGGGGTTAGGGTTATTTTTATTTTCCCAACTCCAAAACTAGGCATTTTTAACTGAGCAGTTTTTTTTTACACATTAATACCCTCATATGTTTATAATTGTTAGTGCACAATTGGCATCTGGTGCTTCATAAAAAAATGTCTTATGTCATTCAATGGTTATCAACAACATTATTTAATTGATGATGGGCATGGCAATGAAAATGACTTCCAGAGAATATAAACATGTAGCTGATTATGTAGTTCTGAGAACTGGGAGAGCATCTGGGAAAATCCATTTGCAGCTAATCAATATTAACTGGGGCAGGATAGAAGAATTAATGAGATCTAGGTAGCATGATTTTTATGTTTCAGGTTCAAACTTTGCATCATTAACTGTTTAATCATGCTTTATTTGAAGGCGAGGCTGCATCTGCAGCCTGGAGAGCTGAGGGAAGGATGCCATCTCCATCGTTCTCCCTCAACGCTCAGCTGCGTTTCCATGACAAATGGCTCAAGATAGATTTGCAGGTAAATTTTGTCATCATCCTAAATCTTTTCTCTTCGATGTCTCAATCCTGATGCTAAATATAGAGTTTGTTTTTATTTAGAGGGGCTGACATTTATAGAAGTCCTTATTCAAAAGCTACTTGGTTGCACTGTTGGTCAACATGTACATTCACAAGACTGTATTTAGCAAGACGAGATATGTCGTTTCTAGGCTTTGGAAGCAAGAATCGTGATTTGAATCTGGACACTTTTTGTTGTTGTCACATCTCTTGGTGAGTTCTGATGCTTGCTTAGGTCAAATTTTTTTTAGCTTTCTGTATAAATAGTATCTTGTGAGAACCTGCTGTTAAAAAGTTGGATTAGGGAAACTTAGTGCTTGAGCCGATGTGGCTTGCTCGTGGCACTCTGAGCTAACAGAAGTCTCTTTGTGTGTGTTTTTGGCCTGTTGTTGCTTTTATAGAGGATTCTAATGCAGCTCGTTTTCATGAGCATTGTTAATTTACCAGAATCTCCTGTTTATTTTGAGTTTATATAGGTTATTTTGTACATTTATGGTGGTGTTTTATATAAATGGTTGATTGTATTTAGACATATTTTGTTGTTGTCCCAACTTTATTGCTTAAACACTTACACTTATGACACATGATTAATCACATCATGTTTTTATGGTGAGAATAGTTTTGTTGTTGATGAAAAATAAATTATGGACTTGTTGTTCCTCAAAGCAAAGGAGAGATGAACTATGCAATTATTAGACCCTCTAAGTTGGTATTTTGTTGCCTGTATCTTTTGCTGTTGCTTAATTTCCTGTTGTTACAGTCAACACAGATTGTGAAAGTGCTGTTTATATTTCTCATTTTTGTATCTGGTCGTAGAGCATTTAAATCCGGCCTCTCTTTTTCCCAGTGACTGGCCCTAATTCCTCTTTGTCAGTGATCAGTTGTTTTTATTTTTTACTTTTGTGTACAATACAAAATACAGTGACTATATTTGTAAAATAGTCCTTCTTAAATGAAAACCTCACATACATCAGAAAGATTAACATTTAAATAAAAATGTTCAAATAAAAAAATGGTTTATAAAACTATCCATACATCTCTAAGAAAGTTGGGAATACATCACAGATCTTCTAAAAGTGTATGTACAGTTGGCAAGCCTTCTTTTCCACCCTGTTCTGTCCATTTAATGTCAATACAAAGCAGCTTCTTGGTCAATGAATGAGTTGAACATTAGTTTCCTTTAGAAACTTTACATTTGTGTCAGTGGCATCATTTCATGAAGTGTACGTACTCCTTCTACCATGTGACAAATTTGTTACACAAATGTAGTCTTTTGTTGCTGGATAAAAAAAAAGCACTCTTAAACAGTGTTCACAGCTGAAGTACATGGTGACCAGTTTTTCCATTGCTCTTATGACATTTTCCTTCTGGATTTTACATAGCACAGTACAAAAAAAAATCTTAGGCAAAATTTTTATACTCATTTATAAATAAAATGTTTAAAATTAATATTTTGGTGAAAAAAGTATTTTAAAATGTGTTCTGGAATATTTTACTATTCACTAAAGATTTGTGAACTTAACAACAATGTTGTTGCTGTTTCATTCCAGAAATGGTATCAAGGGTAAAAAGTAATATTAATGAAAAAAAATGCAGTCTTACTCTGTTGAGACAACCGTATGTAAGCTTCATTCTCTTATGGTGACTTCATATTCGAATTATAGTTTATTGTCCTCTTAGCCAATAAATTGTGTCTCAATTTATCCATGATTAGGTTATTTAGCATGTTTAATTTTGGAGACCAAGCACTATATTGACCATTGTTGTAGATGTAAGTGAAAAAACGTACAAAAAAAACCTGGTATGTACATCTTAAATACACCCACGGGTAAAATTTCTACTGTTACATTTCTACTGTTAATGCAGTGACGTCGCACATAATTTATCCGTTTACTCAGTTAATAAGTTTCTTTTTCAGTAGAATACCCAATTACTAAAATATTTGATAGCTACAGCCCTAGACAGGATTGTCCTGTTGTTTGGAGTAAAGATGACCACTGTTCCCTCTCTGAAGAAATGTTTTTTAAATGATCTCTAATGTAAAAACTGTGGCATAGTATGGCAAAGAGTCTGACTTACTTCTGCCACAACATTATGAACACTTTGAAGATACCTTGGAGATACCTCATCTTGAGGTATTTTTAGCATTGTACATTTTACATATATTTGTAAATTAATATGATTGGAGTAGTTATTAATTGTCTGCATTTTCAATCATTTCCTCTTGCGTTTCAGCGTGCCTTTTCTCATGAAGGACTGAGCGAGATGTGGAATGAGATGGTGAAGGATGAAGAGATTGTCTTTGAGCGAGAAGAGTCTGCCAGTACAGGTAAAAACCTACATGGATTATTCTACATATGCTTAAAAGAGGATCTGGCTTCTACATACCTAAAACTTCCAATTTCACAGAGGACTGTGCTGACTGCACCCAAAAGAAAGATGACACCAACGATAAAGAAAAGAAGGAAGAGGAGGAGCCTGTGGTAGCAGCTTCATCTTTTCATCACTCCATCATCGAGACATGGGACTGGGGAAGGCAGCCAGGTGGGTGGAGATTTTTAGAGACATCAAGATTTGAATAGATAGTGCTGAACTCAACGTGATGATTACTGCAATTACGTTATCCCAAATACACCGCCCACAAACACACTAAAGAAATGGAAAATGTAGCAGTGTTGTACGTTGACTTCACTTTTAATGTCCAGTATGTTATACTGTCCTGCATTCTATAGTCATAATAAAACGGAATAAAGTCCAGCATTCATGTCTTGTAAGCATGGCTTTCCACTCTACAGAGATTCATAGAAAGTATTCAATATAGTTAACAAACATTTAAAAAGGTGAATCATTTTGTTGTCATGGATGAGACATGCATGGCTTCTCCTGAAACATTAGCTGTCACATATGTATGTTTTTCATTATTTTTTCATTTCTGCTAAACCTCTAAACATTAATATTACACAAATAAATGTTAAGCAACACATTTTTGGAAGAATCCCCACTACAAACATGAGGCGACCTTTATAAGCAATGCTCATTCCCCTTCTTGTGTCTTCTGTCTCACAAGAAAACATGCTTTTTAATAAGCAACAAACACATACACTGTTAAAATGTGTTAAAAGGGTCTTTTTAAAAACGTAACTACATTTTTAGCTTCATTGATCAGATTCTGGAACAGCGTCTTTCTCCAAAACCAAACTTCTAATGTACCCTCCGCTGACCAGTCAGAAGTTCTGAAAATGCTCCTCCAAAAAGGGACCCTTACAGACATACTTTCCATTTGTATGTGATGTATGGAGCCAACCAACTGTCTCTGCCTACAACCGTGCGAGGCTACCGTGGGAACAATTGTATTTTCAAACTCGAATCATGCCTCATAGTCAACTACCAACTTCTCAAACAGATTGCACAAAGCAAATGATGATCTGCCTTGTGCGCTCTGCAGGTAGTCTCCTATTTACTGCATATTTATGTGCTTTAACATATTAAAAAAACTGAGAATGTTTACATGCACTTCAGCAAATGGGTTATACTTAGTAAACTGTTTTTGTGCATTTAAATACCAACACATAAGTCAGTTTAGCACAAACGTGCATTTTAACTAATCGACTTTTCCCCGATTTCTGATAGGAAGTGACATTACGTGAAAAATCAAAACAAGAGCCATATCCAAAAATGTCTGTGAACAATGTGCATGAAGCTGTATTGTTTTACTTAATCCTTTTATAGAGGTTTATACCTCTATAAAGCATCTTTGTTTGTGAAGTGTACTTTCTGGACACTTTTGCGCAAACAAGACCAGACAGACGCGCACCAAAAACATCTGGGCTAAAATGACCTCTTCAGATCAGCTTTCTCCAAAACAGTTTATATCGGTATCCTGGTTACTGAAAACCATTTTCTGTGTTTACGTGATACCAGAGAAAATCTGATTAATTGAAGTGCATGTAAACGCACTCACTATGTATTGATTGGACTGTTTGCCATCTTTTGTTTTGCATACTAACAAAAACTTGCAACGTTTAAGTTCTTTTGTTAATGATGTAACGTTATCACAGTCGGCGGCACCTTTTTAAAAAATCATTATATAAGTGTAATGGTTAAGATTACAGTCTTCAGCAGACATATAAACCTACAAACATGTGCATGTTAATATCTCAAAATAAGGGTTTTGGTTTGTTGTGGCACTTGAAGATTTAAAATTCTTCTCAAATGAAGCTGAAAGGATCTATTGCATCAGACTGTTTGTTTCATGAATATACTCTAATCATTGCGATAATGTAGATGACATTGGCTACGTTTGACTGTCAGCAAAGCGCGGTTGTGTTTGGTAGCAGATGAATTTGTCACATCTAAATGTGGTCTAGTTATTCAGCCCTGTCATCATGCAGGCGACCTACTCTCTTCCACAGTCTGTAGCCCTTTGAGTGTGCTGTCCTGCTCCCTTTGGAGTATGTTGTGTTTGGAGCTCGAGTGACTGTACATACTGTCTACCAAGTTATTTTTACACTCTGTGTTGCCTTAGGTACTGTTTGTTTACAGAAAGGGTTAGGTGTAGCTGTGTGGTGTTCTTGTGTTTGTGATAACATGTTTGTGTGCTTTGTTACTTGGCAGCTATCCTTCTGATTCACTATATTAAATTGTTGTTTTATTGATTGAAGGATGGCTACATGTAGGACTTTAGAACTATTTAAAACTACAGTGTGCTACAGAATAGTTTTTTTGGATCATCATGGTACTGTGAAGTTACCCTGATTTGAAACTCTGGGCGTCCCAGGATCAGTTACAGGGTGAGAAGCTTGCTTCATAATCAAAACCTGGGTTAAGCAATTGCTTGCAACAGTTTGTACTCTCAGTTCCAGAGATGTCAAAGAACAGGTTGTTCTTAAAACTTCCATTTAAATTAACCTCTCATTCTATTCTCTTTGAAGAGTCAGTATTATGACTCCTTGAAAATAAACTTACATGCTGTGGGTAACAAAGCAGAACGTCCAGTTTGAGCTTTATTCATGAATGTGTGTTGTGTGTTTAACTTGACGCACACATACTTGTGTTCAACTTTAAAAAGATGAATATTCGCTGAAACAAGTTTTCTTTTCTCAAAGTTACGTAGGACTGTATAAAATGTACTAAGCTCCTCCCACCGCTAATGCAAGGTAATCTGTAAAGATGTTCCCCTAAAAGGTAGTTGCTGGCGGTTGTGATCTGGTCGCATCATGCTGAGGAACTGGTTTTTTTCTTTCTTTCTTTCTTTCTTTCTTTCTTTTGAGAGTGATTCACATCTTTTAGGGGGGAGGAAGCTATAAAGTGGCGTAACTCTGGTTTCAAAAATCAGTTCCCACTTTATTTGGGCCAGCATCTTCCTCTGAGTCAAAATATGTAAGTGCGATGATAATAATAAACTTTTTGTTTGTTGGTCTACTTGATATCCGCTTTTTATTACAATATATATATATATATATATATATATATATATATATATATATATATATATTTAATTGTTTCACCATCATTCGATAAAACCACATAATAATAGTACTACAGTTCTAGTGGTACGTTTCTGAAGTGCTAGATGCTGTATCCAGTAACCACAAACTTGAGAGTAAATACCAATAACTTCAGATTGCATCATGTAAAGATGTTTTGTATGAACGAGTCGCAAAACAAATCATTTTGGAGTCATTGAAAAATCAGGTAGAAATAAGTGCATAATATAACACAATTAAAATGTTTTTTTGACCTTAGGTTGATGTTATGCTTATGAGACGCCAAATGCTTCGCATTATGGGGTTTTAGCATAGAACATTGCTAATAAATAAATGCAAAAACTGAAGGGCCTTGAAAGTATAGTTCTAGAATTGAGTTTATTAAGACTGTTAAAATGTTAAATCCATGCATAAATAATCTACATTTCAGAACCACAATACTGGATCTTTTAGGTTATAAAAACTGTTTTGGTAATGTAAATTTAAAAACAAACCCTTATGGGCATGGATTTAACATTTTAATGTCTTAATAAACACCCTTCACTTTTTGCGTTTATTTATTAGCAGTGTTCTACGCTAAAACCCCATAATGCTTCGCATTCACACACTTACACACCATTCATCAGAACTGTGCTATTGGTTCTGTATAGAGGCCTGTGAGGCAGCTTGGATTACATAAGGCTTAAGTGGATTTTAGATCAGCTATTTTAATTCACCCTGTCTGCCTGTTTGAGACTTTTATCCAGAGGCTGTGCGGAGATGAATGCAGGCACATCAGTAACAACAGTCAGGCATTATGGAAAGGCATTTTTTTTTGTTGTTTTTTTAACTCCTGTGCTAGGCGTCACAAAAATTTTAAACGAACAAGCAAAGAGCACAAACTAGAGGCTAGCTGAGGGATCACCATTGAAGAGCAGGTGGAGTCTCTTTTTTTATAGGGTGTGGTGATTGGTTCAAAAGCTGATTGCAACCACCTGGAACTAATCAGTGGTGGCTGGCAGGTGATCCTCGATGACCAACAGACTCAAATACACATATACACAAAAGTACAAACCAAAGAGGTTAAAATTGAATAAATAACAAAAATAGTGTGCAGAAAACAGCAGCCGCCATGGCAAGCAAATACACCTTTGCTTTAAGTGTTTGGCCATGCTGTTTTGAGCCTGTTCCTCCTGTTGGCAGTCTTCATGTGGCCTTCCTCTCTGCAGTCATGGAGTAACCAGCTGCAGATGATTAGGCTTCGTTTAACAAGCTACAGGTGTCAGCAATTATCAGGCCAGCTACTCTGATGCCGTTTCCAGGGCAACAATACTTTTCCAGCTCTAAAATACTTCTCCAGCTCTCACCTGGCACAACATTCATTTCGTATATATATATATATATATATATATATATATATATATATATATATATATATATATATCTACAGAAACACCTTTTAAGGAGGTGTTAGAATACTTTTCATGAAATATTGGTGTGATTATAATGTCTTTAGCTATAATTGTGTTTTTAGCCTATAGTTGGCCACATGTTTCAAATGTTTCAATACAAGATAAATAAAAGTAGTTAATGTGGGAATATTTTACTCTGTGGAAGGGTCGTCATTTAAAATCATTTGTTAAATCTTTGCTAATTGTTACAGTATACCAGAAAGACCAAATTTATGTAGAATTCCTACCCATAAACGTGTCCTGCATATATCCAAGTAAAGTTTACTTAAAGAAAAAAATGGTGGTTTGTGTATAGACACTTCTGGCGAATCGTTTTTTATTAGTGTCAATACAAAGAGCTTCATAAATATACATGCATCTATGAACGAGTCAATGACTACAGTCGCACTAATAAATAATATTTTCCTTTAGTCGATGGTAAGAGGCTATCTAGTTGTGTTGAGTAGTGAGAGAAGTAGTGTTGCGGAATAATGTGCATTTTGCATTGTGATGACCAGAAGCGTTGTGTAATCTGGCCTGAACGCGCAAAGGTTTTTTTTTTCTTCAGCCCCAGATAATTTAATTTCAGAAGAAATACGTTAGACATTATTTGACTTACAGATTCAAAGATTCGTATTTCCAGGTTCAATGGTTCAAGAATTTAGTGTTCAAAACTACTGTGCAACTATTGCCAGCAAAATATGTGACTCGCATTGATGTCCAGTCAAACGCGGGCTACTCGCATGCTCTCAGAAACCATAAGAAATTAAAAACATGACAATTTATGAATGATTATGTACCATTTTTTTTGTTTTGCCATTCTACAGTGAAGTTGTACTTTTGAAATAAAGCTTATTGTAGCAGTCGATAGATTAGGTTTAATTTAGTCATTTATTTTACTGATATATTTTTTAGGTATTACAGATTATTCTGATTTGGTTCCCGGCATATATAGCTCTGCTCAGATTAAAAGACACCACAAGGCTCAAGAAAGCGTTGAAATCAAGATTATTTTCAGAGTGGGATCCCCTGTAGTTACCATCATAGGGACTCCTCTATAAGGGTCTTGGTTTGGCCCCTAATGATTTCTGTCCTATGAAAAGCCTGGTAATCCTAACCAGCCAAACGAATCCAGAGCTTCCGCTAAAGTAGTGACTTGTATAGTTCGGGAGGAAATCCAGACAAGCTGGACACATTGATTTAGCGTGTGTAAAAAGCAAGTGATTTGAGATTTTCTATTTGTTCGTGTAATGTTAATAGTTGGATTCAGTCTTTTTCTGCTTTTTCTTCCACAGAAACTGTGGAGTTGAGAGATTGTCTAATGGCACTGGTGGACGACCAACAGAAGCTTTCCTCACAGACCGCTAAGAGCACCCTCTCTGCTATGCGCCTGAGTCGGAGGCTGGTGATCCTGGAGCGCTACCTCATCTCGCTCACCCACAGTATGATGGAGGAGAAGTATAAAGTGCGCTCAAAGATTCCCCCCAGCCCTCCGCTCTCAGCTGTTGATAACAAAAGGTGTGAGGAAACCAGGTTTTGTGTACGTGGAGTATTTTATACTGCTCTTAACCTAAAAGTATTTGTCTGTTCCCTCAGTGCTAGGCCAGCTAGTAAAGGAGTGGAGGGCTTGGCCAGAGTGGGCTCGAGGGCAGCTCTGTCCTTTGCGTTTGCCTTTCTCCGTAGAGCCTGGAGATCAGGTAAGTTATGAAGGTCACTACTAATAAAATTAATTAAAGTTAGGTTTATTGTGTGCTGTAGCTTTGCAGTTGCAGCTAGCTATTTCTTGTGTTTTCTGTTTATTTGATTGTTATAATTAACTTTTTCTGCTTCGGTTGAAGGTTTATCTTTGTGTTTGCTATATACTTTTTTCAGTTTTACAGTGGTGGGTCTGACTCAATGTATACTTCAAGCTAGAAGCATATTTGTCGTGTTGTTGAAAGAACTCTGACTAATTGAATCTTTAAACAATGCAATTTCAAACATAATAAAGAAATGACCGGAGCTAAAACTATTGCTTTCAAGAAATTTGATTGAGTAACCGAAAAAAATGTAATTTAAAAATTTTATATAGCGTGAAATGGTTACAACCTCATTAACTGCACTGGGGACGTTTTAACATGTGAATCGGTTAGTTATTTGGTGTACAAATGAGTAGGCACTTCATGAAATTCCTGCAAAAGGCTTTGGAATTCAACCCAGAGCTTAGAGTCAACATCTGAAGAGGAAATCTTGGATCTGTGGAGAATGTTACAGACTCGCTTAAAAGTTGAGAGCTATTTCAGTGTCGTCGGTTCTTCTGCACACTGTCCAGAGGGAATGGGTGGATCAGCCTCTTTGTCCCAGGAAATTAAGATCTCTGAAAGCAGAGCCTTATCCACATTCCACTGGAAGAGCTTGATTTTTGCGTTATTGTCTTCCCTTTGAGCAAGTGTACATCAACTGAACGTTTATGGTGTTCAATGAGAATTGGTTAAGGATAAATCGGAGGATTGTTAAAGATATATACACTTTTGTTATTTGTTTTGTGCAAAACTAAAAAAAACCTATTTGAGCAATTATTTGAGTATAAGGCAAATTTGATGATGTGTAAAAAATAGTAACTTGTTTGATACACATTAAAATACCAAAGCATCTTTGTAACCATGTCTTCTTAACTGCCAAGTTTGCACATTTTTCACACCCTTTTATCATAGCTTTAGTCTTAACAAACTAAATGATGGCTAAACAAAAATTATACACAAATTCAAATTAATTTGTATGATGCATAACATGATTTTCTCCTCTGTAAAAAGGCTAGATCATATTTTATACCAGATGTCTTTGAGACTTTTATTTACATGTTACATTTAATGTTTTGTATTTCACAATACAATAGTAGATGAAAATAAAATGGCTTTCGGTTGAGGTTAATTTAGCTAAACTAAAGTTGTGTGCTATTTTAGCTTACAAAGATTCACTAAAACTTTGCAAAAACCATTTCAGCACTGGTCAAAGAATGTCTAATAACAAACTATTCCCAGAAAGAAATGTCAATTTAAACTTACTGTAGCTTAGGTTGGATGTAAGGTAGCTTGTGTGCTTTTAGTAAACAGTTAGTTATCGGGCTCTGTGTTTTAAATGCTCTTGTTTTTGCCTTTTCAGGTGATGATGCTGATCTCTGCAGTGAGTTACTGCAGGAGTCTCTGGATGCTCTGCGTGCACTCCCAGAAGCTACATTGTTTGATGAAGGCACAGTGTCTCCCGTTTGGCTGGAGGTGGTCGAGAGGGCAACCAAGTTTCTCAGGTTTGAAAGTTGTCCAAAATTGTATTATATTTTGGGTCAAACCAAGTATAGTTTTTGTTTGTGTTTAAAAAAATGTTTTATAAGACAGATGTAATAGCTAGATACAAAAAGAAATACAAATACATAGTATAGTTATATTAAACAATTTACAGAGGGCTTTTTAAGTGGAAAGCTTTTCACGATGTCCCTGAAATGGACCACAGGACCATGATGTTAAAGTACTGTACAGTAAAGTTGTTTTATTTGACTATTAGTTTTATATGGGCACCAGTTTTTAGTCTTGATGATATTTCAACGAATAACTTTTAATTGTATTAATTTATGCATGTTTTAATGTTTCTTTACTCTTATGTTGTTTTTAGTGACTGCCATGGAAGTGCTAGTGGAAAAGCACCCAGTAACATTCCCTTGCAGGACCAGCACCTTGCCCTTGCCATCCTGCTGGAGCTTGCAGTGCAGCGAGGAACTCTGAGGTATTTAGCACTGTTGCTGTTCCAAGATCACCATCCATTTTTAATTGGAGCTATTATCAGGGTTTCCAAGGGATCTTAAAAAGTCTTAAAATTTAAGCTCAAATGTTTGGCCTTTTAAAAAATCTTAAATTCACTATTCTAGGTCTTAAATCATTTTTCACTGGTCTTATTTTTCTGTTGTCAATGTAAAGGTCACTTGATTTGTGTTTTTGCTTGGGGTTGCTACAGGCTGAGAAAATGTGCAAAAATAAAAAAAAAACTCATAAAGGCTCAACTTTGTAAAAGACAGGATTAGAGTTGCCAGAATTTGAGAAAACCTTCTTAAATGCAAAAACATAGAAGTTAAAGACTAGAAATGACTATTTTTTTCATGTAAATCATATTTAAAATGTATAATTATACTTACTTACATCCCATTTCCTACATTTGTGTGCTGCAGTCAGCTGCTGTCTGCCGTTCTGCTTCTGCTGAGGCTTTGGGACAGTGGTACTAGAGAGATGGATAATGAGCGCTCGACGCAGGGCACCAGCGCCCCTTTACTGCCTCTCCTGCAGCGCTTCCAGAACGTCCAAGGCAGCAAAGAGGAGCCTGTTCCTGAAGAAGAGGTGGAGTTGAGATTGAAGCACTAAACACACTATAAGATCTTTTCCAGAAGTTTTGCAGGTTTTACCTTACCCTTCTTGGATCCTACAGATCCTCTCAGCCCCCCTGAGCCCAAACGAGAGTTTCCTGCGCTACCTTACACTGCCTCAAGATAATGACCTGGCCATTGACCTGCGGCAGACGGCTGTTGTCATCATGGCACATTTAGACCGTCTGGCAGCTCCATGTAGCCCTCCGCAGTGCAGCTCACCCACATCTAACAAGGTACTTCAACTTACATGTGCTGAGCTTTATTTGACCATTGTTATTGTGAAATAACACGTTTTTCTATATAATAGGGGACTCTTCAAGAGGTTATTGGCTGGGGTATGCTTGGTTGGAAGCCCTACGCAAATGTGAATGGACCAATTCAGTGCAAGGCACTTTCAAACTTGGGTGTTACTCAGATTGTGTGCTCAGAGAAGAGTTTCCTCATCCTGACCATTACTGGGGCTGTCTACATGCAGTATTACAAAAGCACCACACTGGTGAGTTTGCTGGTTTGTTTTGTCTACATCCCTCTTTATTAATCATCTGATAAATCAATTTACGTGTTGTTTCATACTAGGACCCTATGCTAGTCCATGCATTGTCCTCCAGGAAGATCATGAAGCTTGCTGCTCATCCTGATGGGCAGCATTACATGGCTCTGTCAATCAACGGCGAGGTCTTCTCCTGGGGCTGTGGCGATGGAGGAAGACTAGGACATGGAGATGCTGCGTAAGAGCAAACCCAGATCTTTTGGCTCATAGCAGCTGATGAAACAATGTATTATAGCCCAGAAAGTTTTAGATCCAAATTCTACCCACAGATTTAAAGCATAGGGGCCACTTCAATAAATGGCTTTTCACACTGATAACACCAATTTTCTTCTAATACCATATATAGCAATAGCTTCTCTAAAACGGATTGGAAGTTGCTGTATGAATATACATTTGGGGAAATTGGGGGGATGTTTGCGAGGTGTTCGTTGTCTGAATAGGCACTAAAGATATGTAAAATCTATCCTTTGATTAACTAATCAAGTCGTATTTTACTAAAGGCACTATGTTAGGCAGTCTGTATTTTTCTGAGATTTTAGTGTTGTTCTCTCATCTAATACTCACATGAAGTCGTAAACACTTATGTGTGTAATCTTATATTCCCTGTCTGGGGACTCAAAACTGCTCGAGATGGTTATCTACATCATGGGAAGTTATCTATGGCCACTGACCAATCAGATTAACCACAAATGTAGCCCATTTCCATACACAACCAATGCATTGTCCAAGAGTTTGAATAACATAAAAAAATTTAAATAGCTGACCTGTAATTGCTGACCCATTGTTTTTGGGTCTGTTGAGGAAAAGTTTTTTAATACCAATTTTGCATAACATTTTTGTGAAGTGTTTTAAGCAGCTATTTAAAATATCCTGAATTGTGTTTCCAGCATCAAATACCCCCTACAGATTTAAAGTATAATATAAACCAGCAAGTATTGGAATAATGACAGCAAGAATGGGAACTTCTCAATCAGTACCCAGTGTACCTAATCTTACCAAAACGACTTTCCTCTCTCTGCTCTACACTATCCTATGCATTAAAGCAAAGGACTTAGTGGCATGTTAATCAATTTTTGATGGGTGTTTTAAGAGAAACGGCTTTGTGAAGCAACTCTGGACCAACCAAGTCTGCTCACACCCTTGGTGAAAAAAGGATATTGAAACTGTTGTTATCAGTGTTATACAACATGTGAAGGGTGTGAATTCATCATGCAATGTCCAAAGATTTTTACTTTAATGCCACGCATGGCCAGTACGTCACTTTTTCTGCATGTCATGCTGACGTGTACAAGTTTCAATAACCTTTGAGATGGGTATGTTCTCGAGTTATGTATATAATCAATACATTATTTAAATGAATTAAATAAAACATTATATATCAACTAATACTCAGATATATCAACTAATGCTCTGATGTCCCTGATCTACCACAAAAACACACACAAAAACACATCTTTAACACACACATTCCCCTAAATGACCTACTCTTGGATATTTTGGCCCTCCAGGAATGACTTTATCCTCCTCTACATTAAAGCTATTGAAAGCCCATTAAAATAACTTTAAAAAAAGACAAGTTCAGTATTTAGTCAATTATTATTTTCTTTTTTAAGTTATATTACTTCTTGAATAAGTTGTGTTCGGAAGGCACTTCATTTTAATTTATAATTAAAAGAAAGCAAGTTTGTTGTGTTGAATGATGTGTTTTGGTTTTCCACAGATATTTAGAGAAACCGGTGATGATCTCAATATTTTCTGGAAGGCCAGCAGGAAAGCAAGTTGTGCACATTGCATGTGGCAGCACATATAGTGCAGCGATCACAGCAGATGGAGAGCTTTACACATGGGGCCGGGGAAACTATGGCAGGCTGGGACATGGTAATATCAACTGTTCTGACAATTGCTGCTGATTATACAAAAGCAGTGGTGTTTAGTCTCTGTGTTGTTCCTGCAGGCTCCAGCGAGGACCAAGCCACTCCCTTGCTGGTAACTGCTCTAAAGGGCCTGAAGGTGATCGACGTTGCCTGTGGGAGTGGAGATGCTCAAACCCTTGCTGTGACAGAGAATGGTTGGAATTCTCTTAAAGCTATGGAGGTTACAAGAGAGGACCAGCCTTTATTGTATTTACTTGCTTGTTCTTTTCAGGTCAGGTATGGTCCTGGGGGGATGGAGATTATGGTAAACTTGGCCGTGGAGGGAGTGAAGGATGTCAAACCCCAATTCTTGTGGAGAAGCTCCAAGATTTGGATATTGTGAAGGTTTGCTGTGGCAACCAATTCTCTGTAGCTCTTACAAAAGATGGGCAGGTGTACACATGGGGCAAAGGAGACAATCAGAGACTTGGACATGGGACCGATGAACACGTCCGCTTTCCAAAACTACTTGATGGTTTGCAAGGTTTATACATTTTTCATACATTTACATGCATATTTTTCATACTATTACAGTTGTGGACGGCCAAATATCTCAACTCCTCAAAAACTTCTAGAAAGTCTAGATATTCTATCATTTTTGAAGGACATGAAAGGTGGGGTGAACGAGCATTGGGAGTCAGTGTTGATGGTTAAAATCCCCAAACTAAACATCACTGGCACTTCGTGTTGTTATGCTAGATATTTTGAAAGTGCCTGGTGACTGGCTTGTTAGCTTGTTATGGTGTCGTCCCACCCAAACATTTCAAAAATTTCTTCAAAAAAAAGGTAAAAAAAAAGTGTTTTGTTGTTGCTTGAGTTTGCCAGAGATTGATAGTGCCAGAGTTTGAGAAAACTTTTGTCAAGCTTTAAAAACATAAGAGACATTTAGTGGTGACATAGTCTGAGAAAAGGCACATTTGCACTCAAAAGCATGAAAGTGGTTGTCTCAATCTCTGGCAACCCAAACACTTAACTTTGTAAAAGGCATGGGGACGATTGCCACGAGTAATCGTGCCACGAGTAAACGTTTGTAAATGCATAAAAACATAAATAGTGATGGTTAGCATTTAAACGATGTATTTGAAGCATACGCGAAAGCTTTGTGTGTCTTTGATGTTATTATATAGGTCTTAAATTTGATTCTTAATGATCTTGAAAAGTTTTAAATTTGAACTTTTTGAAACCAACAAAAGCATGTAATATAAACATGTGAAATAGAAAAAACAAGACATTTTAAATAACCTTAAACAAATGAATGCAAAAAAAATAAAAGATGTAGTTTATGAATGAGTTTTTTTAATTTAATCACAAATGTTACAAGCATTATAAAAGGCAACAATAAATAAAATCACTAAACAGTTTTGAAGATAATTCAGGTATTTGTTTCTGTTATATGGATGAGTTTAGATGAATTGTTAATCGTAATACTAATTTATTATCATTCAGAATTAAATATTCTTGACCCCTGCTTTACACAATATTGAAATGTTCTGCATACAGTAAAGTGCATCAGATGGTGTTTGTTGCTCTTTAAATGTAATGTTTCTTATAACACAGGGAAAAGGGTGGTAGACATAGCAGTTGGTTCCACGCACTGCCTGGCTCTCTCGGAGGAAGGGGAAGTGCACAGTTGGGGGAGCAATGATCAGCTTCAGCATTTTGACACCCTCTTCTCCTATAAGAAGCAGCCTAAAGCTTTGCCTGGCCTCAATACGAAACACATAGTGGGCATCTCATGTGGCCCTGGCCAGGTAAGATCTAACTCCAGGGTTTTGTGCCGTATCAGTTTTTGATTAAATTAGCTTTTCTCTCAATTATTCTGTTTTTCAGAGTGTTTCGTGGTCGTCCTGTTCTGAGTGGTCTGTGGGGCTCCGAGTACCCTTCGTGGTGGACGTTTGCACTATGACCTTTGAGCAGCTGGATCTGCTGCTGCGGGAGGTCAGCGAGGGGATGGACGGCAGCTCTGAGTGGCCTCCGCCACATGAGAAAGAGTGCATGATTGTGGCTGCGCTTAATTTGCTCAGACTACAGGTCGGCTAATTTAGATTTTAAAAAATTCTTTTCAAACAGCTGTTTTGTTGCTAGAGCAAATCATGTGACATTTGAATTAAATTTGAATTATTCTCCAGCTGCATGCAGCCATCAGTAACCAGGTGGATCCGGATGAGTTGGGTTTGGGACTTGGAAGTGTTTTACTGAATAACCTCAAGCAGACGGTGGTAACCCTGGCTAGCAACGCCGGGGTGCTAAACACTGTGCAGGTGGCTGCCCAGGCCGTGCTACAGAGTGGCTGGTCAGTTCTGCTGCCCACTGCGGAGGAGAGAGCAAGAGCATTGTCATCACTTTTGCCTAACGCAGGTCTGTGTAACTTTACAAAACACCTTCCAAAATCAGTCTCCACAGGGTCTCTAAAATAAAAAACAAAAATCCTTTTTTAATTATTTTTTTTATACTTCTTAAAAAGGGTTACATTCACTGTTCTATGTCTTAAATAAGTTTTCACAGGTCTTACTTTTCCGATGCCCTTGTAAAGCACATCTGATTTTTGTTGCTGCTTGGGGTTCCCAGAGGCTGAGAAAATGCTCCTGAATGTAAAAAAAGTAAACTGATGGTTAGGGTTGCCATAGTCTGAGAAAACTTTTAAAATCTATAAAATCATAATACATGAGCCATCATAAATGCTCAAAAACATAAAAGTGATTGTTAAAGTTGCCAGATAATGACATAAGACTCTTATATGAAATTGTAAGGGTTGCCAGACTCTTTATTATCTTATTATCGTACAAAGTTTTGTACGTGTTTCTGTTATGATATAGGTTTTAAATTTGATTCTAAACTGTCTCAAAAAGGTCTTTTAAAAAGTATTTTGTTTGACCTAATGAAACCTGCAGAAACCCTGCATGAAAGTAGAAGGTCTTGTTTGCTGGCTGCTCTACAATTCTTGGTTTAATACTGTCAAGCTAAGTAGCACTTCTGTGTCAATATGTTTGTGGAGTAAATAAAATCTTTTTCTTTCTGAAAGATGTTTGTTTTCTGGCGAAACCTGATGATTAAATGAATACATTTGTTTTATAGCGACTGCTAATGAGATGAGCGTAAGTCCTGGTCGTCGCTTCATGATCGACCTCCTGGTCAGTAGTTTGATGGCAGATGGAGGGCTGGAGTCTGCACTGAACGCTGCTGTCACAGCTGAGATCCAGGTCAGCATGTTTTTGCAATACTCACTTCATCATTTATGCATCCATGCTTCGGATCAGGAGCCTGCCAGAGTACAGAGTAACCGATGCGTGACCCCTTCGGGAAGTGCCAAAACTCATGTAAATGTTCAGGAGTCACGTTATGCACACTTAGAAACAATGTTTTGTGTGATTTTTATTTTTTGTTGTTTTTGTATTTTTGGGGTATGGAATGATGTTCTATTTTGTATGGAATTTTGTTCTATTCACCATATTTTTACATTTTTGCAATTTTTTAGTTTTGGCATTTATGTTGCAAATTTTTTCCTTCGTATTTCTCTTGTGTTTCTTGTACTATTCTCTGTTTTTTTTGTGAGAGTTTATAATGTGGAATATGCACTGTTTTGTTTCTGTATTTAGGTTTTTATGTTGTACTTTAACTTCCACGTGAGCTTTAACTTCCACCTCCGGGAGAGCTTCCACCAGATACCGGGGGAGGCTGGAGACATGGAGTCCGAGTGGACCATGTTTTCCACCTCTATTGTCACTGCCGCAGTGCGAAGCTGTGGCCGTAAGGTCTCTGGTGCCTGTCGTGGCGGCAATCCCAGAACCCGGTGGTGGACACCGGAAGTAAGGGATGCCGTCAAGCTGAAAAAGGAGTCCTATCAGGCCTGGTTGGCTTGTGGGACTTCGGACACAGCCGACCGGTACCGGCAGGCCAAGCGCGCAGCAGCCAATGCTGTGTTAGAGGCAAAAACTCGACCTGGGAGGAGTTCGGGGAGGCCATGGAGGAAGACTATCGGTCGTCCTCAAAGAAATTCTGGCAAACTGTCCGGCGCATCAGGAGGGGAAAGCAGTGCCCCACCAACACTGTTTACAATGGAGGTGGAGAGCTGTTGACCTCGACCAGGGATGTGGTCGGGCGGTGGAAGGAATACTTTGAGGGTCTTCTCAATCCCACTGTCACGTCCTCTGTTGAGGAGGCAGAGGCTGGGGTAGTTGAGGTGGATTCGTCTATCACCCAAGCCGAAGTTACTGAGGTGGCTGGTAAGCTCCTCAGTGGCAAGGCACCGGGGGTGGATGAGATCCGCCCTGAGTACCTCAGGTGCCTAGATGCTGTGGGACTGTCCTGGCTGACACGTCTCTGCAGCATCGCGTGGCGGTCAGGGACAGTACCTCTGGAATGGCAGACCGGAGTGGTGGTCCCTCTTTTCAAGAAGGGGGACCGGAGAATGTGTTCCAACTACCGGGGGATCACACTCCTCAGCCTCCCGGGGAAAGTCTATGCCAGGGTACTGGAGAGGAGAGTTCGGCCGATAGTCGAACCTCGGATGCAGGAGGAACAATGCGGGTTTCGACCTGGTCGTGGAACACTGGACCAGCTCTATACCCTCTGCAGGGTCCTCGAGGGGTCATGGAAGTTTGCCCAACCGGTCCACATGTGCTTTGTGGATTTGGAGAAGGCGTTCGACCGTGTCCCTCGTGGTGTCCTGTGGGAGGTGCTCTGCGAGTATGGGGTCCGGGGCACTCTGCTAAGGGCTGTCCGGTCCCTGTACAACCAGAGCAGGAGCTTGGTCCGCATTGCTGGCACAAAGTCAGACCTGTTCCCAGTGCACGTTGGCCTCCGGCAGGGCTGCCCTTTATCACCAGTTCTGTTCATAGTTTTTATGGACAGAATCTCAAGGCGCAGCCGGGGGCCGGAGGGGGTCCGGTTCGGGGACCTCAGGATTTCATCGCTGCTGTTTGCGGACGAGGTTGTCCTGTTGGCTTCTTCGGGCCTGGACCTGCAGCGTGCGTTGGGGTGGTTTGCAGCCGAGTGTGAAGCGGCTGGGATGAGGATCAGCACCTCCAAGTCTGAGGCCATGGTCCTCGACCGGAAAATGGTGGCCTGCCCTCTCCAGGTTAGTGGAGTGCTCCTGCCTCAGGTGGAGGAGTTCCAGTATCTCGGGGTCCTGTTCACGAGTGAGGGGAGGATGGAGCGCGAGATCGACAGGCGGATCGGTGCAGCATCTGCAGTGATGCGGTCGCTGTATCGGTCTGTTGTGGTGAAAAGGGAGCTGAGCCGAAAGGCGACGCTCTCGATTTACCGGTCGATCTACGTCCCTACTCTCACCTATGGTCATGAGCTCTGGGTCATGACCGAAAGGTCAAGATCCTGGATACAAGCGGCCGAAATGAGCTTCCTCCGCCGGGTGGCTGGGCACTCCCTTAGAGATAGGGTGAGAAGCTCCGTCACCCGGGGGGAGCTCGGAGTAGAGCCTCTCCTCCTCCACATCGAGAGGAGTCAGCTGAGGTGGCTTGGGCATCTGTTCCGGATGCCTCCTGGACGCCTCCCAGGGGAGGTGTTCCGGGCATGTCCCACTGGGAGGAGCCGACATGAAGATGAATGAATGAATGAATTTTCATGTTCTGCTCTGAGGTTCTGTTTTATTCTATGATCAGTTATGTTTATTTTATGTTTTTTCATGGTTTGTGTTTTTGTTGCGCTTTTAATTTATGTTGTACTTAGTTTTTTAATTGTTTGACTTTGCTGTTATGTTGAATAGGATATTGAGGCAAAGAAGGAAGCTCAGAAGGAGAAAGAGATTGATGAGCAGGAAGCCAGTGCCTCGTCTCTGCATCGCTGTCGTACCGCACTAGACAAAGACCTCATAAACACTGGCATCTATGAGTCAGCTAACAAACAGACTCTCCCATTGGTGCAGCTTGTCCAGCAGCTCCTCAGGTACCTTCAAGTCTCCCTTCAGTGGATCAATCATTTCTTAAATACAAATTCTCAGCACACAGCAATGGTTCTCAGATATATGCAAGCAAACATTCTGTATTGTATAACCCCTAAAACAGCTGGAAAAGAAATAAATGCAGTGAGAGGGACTCAAAAGCTCAGAACTGGTGAACCACAATATTACCATTTAACAATAATTTAACAATATTAGCTCAAATGGGAGACACTATTTCCAGTGTCCTCATGCATTATGACTTTTGCACAATGATCATGATAAATCAATTCATGTCAGCAGATAAATCTAGTTTGCTTGTTGTTTTTCTGCAGGAACATTGCATCGCAAACTATAGCTCGTCTGAAAGATGTGGCACGACGCATCTCTAATTGCCAGGACACTGAACAGGTCAGCAAGGAGCGTTCTGCATCTCTAGACCTTCTTTTGCGCTTTCAAAGACTGTTGGTCTGCAAGCTTTATGTAGGAGTCAATGGACCTGAGGGTGTGGGAGGATACAGTGAGTATAGAAACTTTTCAAATATTTCCAGTGCAGGTTTTTTTGTGAACGAGGCTAACCGTAGCGTTCAATGTCACAGCTCTGAGTCACTCTGAGATTCTGGGAGTTGGGTCTCTTTTGAAGAAGTACATGGCTTTGCTCTGCACACACATCGCAGATATACTTCCTGTGGCCACCAGCATCGCCCTCAGCAGCCATCGTCACTTTGCAGAGGTGGCGAATGTCCTTAAGGGAGATCTTACAGGTGAAAACCAAATAGGGTCTTTTATATCTTTTGAATATCTTATTTTTCAGGAACAATATTTTATTTTATACTTTTAAACATTTTAGACCTTAAAAGATCTTAAATTCACTGTAACAGATAACTAATTGTTCACAAGTCTTATTTTTCTGAGGTGCATGCCAGAGATTGAAAAAATGTTTCTTAATGCTAACAAAAAATGTAAAAATGATAGGGTTAGCCATCGTTTGAAACACTGAAACTGTTGAAAATATAATTTTCGTAAAAATCTCAAAAAATAAAGGTGTTAAAATATATGTTTAGCAGTGCCATAGTTTGAATAAAGGCTCAATATAGTCTCAATCAAAAAAGTGATTGTTAGGGTTACCAGAGGTTGAGAAAATGCTTGTGAACATTCATAAATGCTAAAAAAAAGAAAAAAAGTTGTTGAAAGACATCAAACTCTGGAAGTGATACCAGAAATTGAGAAAATGCTCTTTGTAAAAGTGTAAAAATTACATTTAGTGTTGCCAGAGTTTGAAAAAATGCTCATAAACACTCAACTTTGTAAGACATGGTTACTGGCAGTTCATGCCCCTGCAGCAATAGCAGTACGTCTACAAAGGGTACTGCTCTGTGTGAGATGTGGTGTGGCTCCTCCCCCAGCACTCACGTCACTAATCCACTGTGGTACGTGTAATTTTTTCTGTATTGTAATGCGTAGTTGAAATTATATTTTCTAGCGTTGATTCAGAAACAATTTGTAAATTTACTAATTCACGATATGAACGCAGCATTAGGGTTGCCAGAGTGCGAGAAAACCTTAAATGTTCAAAAACATAAACGCAAGTGTCAAAAATATTTGAATCATATTGTTTATTTATTATTGTATTTTAAACTGTCTTAAAAAGTGTTGAGTTTGGCCCTATCAAACTTGCAGAAACTCTAATTTAATAATCTATTTTAGAGAAAACTTATTTCCAATTGTGTGTGTCAAGTTGTTAATTTATTAGACAATGTTTTTTTTTGTTTTCTCCAGGTGTTTTGCTGCCAGAATTGATTGTGTCCACCGTGATGCTGCTGACTCGTGATGCAGGTCTGATGCAAGAGACTGGATCCATTCCTCTGCTCGCTGCGCTTCTGGAGCACCTGGACCGTTTTAATAACCTTGCTCCTGGTACAGAGAGAGATGATGATGAAGACCTTGCCTGGCCTGGACTCATGGGTATGGTTTTAAGTCATTCACACACCAAAAGAACTTTCGTTCACTCTTGTATTACTTTGAATCAAATGTACCTAGTTTATTGTGGGACTAGTTAGAAAAGGTGAAGGTCCAAATGAGTTCAGTGATCCAGATGTAGCATGGTTCTCATTCTGTGCAGGATTCTTTTTCAATGGTCCAAGCTCAAAGAACAACGAGGAAGTGTCTCTTATTCGCAAGGCTGACCTGGAGAATCATAACAAAGATGGTGGCTTCTGGACCATCATTGATGGGAAGGTGTATGACATAAAGGACTTTCAGGCTCAGAGTTCAACTGGAAACAGCATACTCGGTAAGACTGTCATGCTGCTGTTTCTTTATGTTGTAAAGATTATATGAACATGTTCTTTTTTCTCTCTCTCAATAGCTCAGTTTGCAGGAGAAGATCCTGTTGTTGCATTAGAGGCAGCACTTCAATTTGAAGACACTAGAGAGTCTATGCAAGCTTTCTGTGTGGGACAATACATGGAGGTTAGTTTAGTTTTTCAGTAACTAACTTTTAAATATTTTGTATCCAAGAGGATTTATCCAAGCTGAAATGAAAGAATTATCCCCTCCGCTGCAGCTGCAGAGTTACCGTGGGTCTTTGTGCACTTAATTGTTTATTCATTAGTTTAATTCTCTTGGTAAAATATGGCATTCAGTGTTAACAGCAAAGTAAGAATTTAATTGTACAGGGAAACCATTATACTGTGCAAATGACAATAAACGCTTTGAATCCTTTAATCCTGTGAATGGCCTAGCCTCTTTTTCAGTGATTTCAATAGATTCTAAGCATTAAGAGACCAATCGTAGCTGAACTAATTCACAAATAATCAAGTGTGAACTGCAAGACATGGAGCTTGTTCAATAGCCTAATCCAGCTCCGCTAACATAACTTTTCAGAATTTTATTTTACAGAAACTCTTATCTGGCGAGCGATGTTGGACTTTTTAGTTTTAATGAAAATAAAGCTGCTCTGTATGTTCTGGTCTGAGTCAGTGCACAATGTTTGGTAGTGTTGCCAGATATTCAGGCAGCAGACACTCGTTTTAATTCTTGTTAGATTTGGGGTTTGTACAATCAAATATTGCCACCTTTATCCCAGATTTTTGTTCGATGGATTATGATGGTTACCTAACTTCTTATTAGTTTAGCTAAAAAAAAATAATATCTGGTTTATATACAGACAATACAAATTTCTTCTAATTATTTAATAAATATAGCTGTTCTTTGATTAAATATTGCTACATGTTGAAATAATATAAGCTTATTTTGCTAAGCAAGTTTAAAGAATAGCTTTCAATTATGCACTTTCTATTTAAATAATATGAATTAAAACAAATATTTGATTTAATTTATTAAAAATGAATTTCTTCAATTAATATTATAAATGTAGTTTTTTTATGTTAAGAAAAGATAAAGGATGGCATATTTGCCTTTATTTTCCAGCTCTATCCAAAGATTTTGCGACCCTTTAATATTTGTCTATATTTATTTTATATCAACTGTTGTTGAGATGTTGTTGCAAAGATGTATACATTATATGCTAGCTATTTAGTCTATTGAGCTGCTAAAACAATCAACTCTTCTCTAACACGTGTACTTTTTAGAACTGTTTATTTAGGCAGCTTAGGAAAAAAATTTTAAAGCAAAAAATATTTTTAAAGCATCTTAAGATTCCCTTTGTCCTAGGCTTTTAACACCTGAGAGTTATGGTAACACTTAATTTTTTTTGTCATATATTTTTATTTTTTTAATACATTTTTATTTAATTACATTACTCTTAAACTGTGTGATATTGATGGCACCTTGTTTTACATTTAAAGAGATGAAAATGGCTTTAGTAAAGAAGTTAGATTGGCTTATTGTCTACAGTTTTTAAATATTTCTAGATTTTCCACCTAATATGTTATGTCTTTCTGCCTTTTGCATTTAAAAAGAATGAAGCATTCACTGCTATTTATTTTATAAAAGAATTTGACTGTTTGACTTTTTGCAAGTTTGCAAGATTACTTCAGTGCATGTAACACTATTTGTTTTAAGTTTTGCTTTAATTTCGTGAAAATAAATGCAGCATAACATATTTGATTGAAAACTTGATTACTGAAATATTTGTTCGCTAAAGCCCCTGTTTGAGGTTGATATGAATTTATTCATTTCTGTTTTTCAGCCCAACCAAGAAATGGTGACCACACCTGACCTGAGCAGTCTGTCATCCCCTCTTATTGATGCAGAGAGGAACCTTGGTCTGCTCCTGGGCTTACATGCCTCTTATTTAGCAATGAGCACACCTCTTTCCCGTATTGAGTTAGAATGTTCCAGTAAGTTGTTTGAATAAGTCAGTTCAGTCCTTGTTATTTGCGAGTAAACTCAAGCTTAACATTTTTAGTATTTTAAACGGTGGTTCCTTCTAGAATGGCTCCAGTCATCTATTTTCTTTGGTGGACTTCAGACAAGTCAGATCCACTATAACTATAATGAGGAGAAGGATGAAGACCACTGCAGTTCCCCAGGGACCACCACACCAGACAAAGCCAAACTGTACTGCCGCAGAATCACTCTGAGTGACCACGCCCAGCCTTTTCTGCAGGCCATCGCAGACAACACCACCCAGGACCACACTGTGAAGGTCCTGTCATGTATTTCTTTTATGGTAAATTTAAGTAGAGTGAGACATGCATTCTAATGGTGACTAGTGGTTTATTTTCAACAGGACTTTCTATGCCAAATCGAGAGGTGCTGTAAACAGTACCATCTCATCACCCCCATCACTTTTCCTCCTGAGCATCCTGTTGAAGAAGTTGGCCGGCTCCTGCTCTGTTGCTTACTCAAGCACCAGGACCTTGGTATGGTTGTATAGTTACTTTATGTGACATGGATATTTTTTAAAGATCTTAGGGGGAAAATTTTTGTTTGCTATTTGGAATTGGATGAACTGAAACCTGAAAGTTTCAGAACTTAAAAACTCTGCTTTTAGAGAGTTAATTGATGGCAGCTTTGTAATGCTTGAAATTAAGGGCACTTTCAGACTGGTAACGTCTCGTCTGTTTTGTTTTTGAGAACAGTTGCTCCATCTCCCAATTCCGCACAGTTTATTTCCATACAGTAATTTTTTATCACTTTTAGAGACTCTTATGTAGATACATCACTGGGGTCACATGATGGACGTCTTTGGTATCGTCGGTTCACCACAAAACTGTGCGACATGGAAATGACTCTGTTTTACGGATGCTCTAATAACAGCCTCCATATTCACATATTACTGTCCAGTTTGGAAGATGAAAACATCCTTTGCCCACCGCGTTTCTGGTTATATTGAACGAACGTCTGTTATTACATCACATTGCTCGAAGGCAACTTCTTCTTTTCAAGATTCAGAATCAGCTGTGAATCAGAATCATTAAGTGTGTGTGCTCATACAAGGAATTATCTTTTGTGCAATGGACCCATCAGTGCAAACAACATAAATACAAAACAAACAACATAAGTACAGTAAAGTGCAACACAACTAAGCAGTTAAGGCTATGAGGTAGAGTATTGTGAAGGACTGATTAGATGTATAAACAATTGTACAAAAGTCTATTAAGTGTATTGTGCTTATGTGCAAAATGAATGTGGCGAAATGTGCGAGAGTCCAGGTGCAGGTAACAGATGTCGGGGAGCTGAAAGCTATGAGTTCAGCAAGTCTGATAGCTTGTGGAAAGAAGCTCTGCTTGTGCCGTGCTGTCCTTTTGAGCCTCATGTCCCACCCATCTTTCAGCTGGACTGCTTGAATGGTTTCCTCTGGTAATTGTTCCTGAAAACAAAAGGATTGCTTTCCCAAATGCAACAATAAACCATTACTGGAGTCAAGTGTTTTTGGAAACGGATTACAGATGCCTGTCTGAAAGCCCCTTAAAAATGTTGAAACCTTGATTTTGTTACTTCAGGGCCCCTGCATCATCATAACCTGTTCTGTTTAATGCTACAGTTGCAACAAAGGATTCAAACATAGCTAACACTCAGAAATCTGCTTCTAATGTTGCATAATAATTATATGCTCAAAGGCTGTGAATCAACGCTGTCCTTACGTAATTCGTTAACTGAGAGGAAACCCAGATAGAACAGAACACAAGTTTGTGAGTTGTGTCATGAATTGTACAAGGAAAGGAAACAAAGCAGTTGATGAACCATTTTAACATTTGGTAAACTTCTTCTTTTGTGCCAGTCATGTTGCTTTCTCATGTGTTGTTCAATGTTTCTTTACAGATTTTTTTTTAATGCCAGCATTAGAATGCAGGAGTTTAATAAGTCGTTGGCTATGTAGAAACCTTGTTTTTGTTTGTTGCTTTTCCCGCTGCGTGATCATAACCTGCTCTGTTAGCTGCGTTTGCATCCTTTGTTGCAACTTGAACACTCATCATGTGAATAATAACCATGGGTGGGCTTATTTGTTTTTGTCATTGTTTACTGTGATGGATAAAATACATTTTTTTTGTACAGGTCATGTTGCTCTCTCCCTGGTTGAACAATGTGCCTTGGGTGTGGAACAGGGAAAACAGCGATCCCTCCCCAAATCTGTAATCGATGTGTGTCGAATGGTGTACCAGGCCAAGTGTTCCTTGATCAAAGTGAGAATTTGACCCTCTTGTATTTTTTAGGTTAACAGTAAGACTCCTTTTTTTTTAGGTTGACACCACATTTTTTTAAGCTTTGATCTATATTGAATTTTGACACAAAAGTCTCCCCCTGAATTCACAGACCCACCAGGAACAGGGTCGTTCTTATAAGGAGGTCTGCGCTCCAGTTATTGAGAGACTTCGATTCCTGTTCAATGAGCTCAGGCCTGCAGTGAGTAATGACTTGTCTATTGTGTCCAAACTGAAACTGTTGAGCTCGCAGCCTCGCTGGAAGAGGATCACTCAAAAACTGATTAGAGACCGCCGGAAAAAGAGAGGTGACTAGTCAAAATGTTTTTAAAAAGAAGTTCATGTCATGAACATCAGCATAATATGGTTCGCTGCTTCTTTCAGTGCCTAAAAAGTCAGAAACTACTGATTTAGAGGAATCCAAAATGGAAATGGAAGAAGCCAATGAGGAGCTCCCTCACTCTATAAACCCAGCCCCTTTGGATAAGAGACAAAGCACTGTCAAACCTACAAAGGTAGTTTACTTGTTTGTCTGCCTGCCTGTCTTTCTCTCTCTTTTTTTTATGTAGTTGAATGTATTATGGTTTGTTTTTCACATGTGTGCATGTTGAATAATGCTTATGACGCTAGAAGAATTAAAATAACATTGCTGAAAATGAATTCCACAAATGGGGATTTGGAACACAAGCCCTGGAATGTATTGTGTTTCTTTCTGTAGCAGGATAAGTGGCAGCCTCTGCTGAACACCATAGGCAGCGTTCAGAAGTACCGCTGGCTCAGGCACAGTGTTCAGGGCTCCTTCTCTCAGGCTAGCCTCATGAGCACCATCGTGGAGTTTTCTTTGAAAGAAGAGCCCCTTGATGTGGAGAAGATAAGAAAGTGCCTTCTTAAACAGGTTTTTTTTCTTCAGTCTCATCCACTCCTTCCTTAGTTTGTGTTTAAATTAATTGACGTGAAAAGGTCCTACTTGCCAATTAAAAAAAAATATATCAATGCACCACCTTAACTGACATGATGCGTATCCTTTACACAGCTGGAGCGAGCAGAGGTGCGTCTGGAGGGGATAGACACTATGCTCAAGCTGGCTTCCAAAAGCTTCCTCCTGCCCTCCGTACAGTATGCCATGCTTTGTGGATGGCAAAGAGTTATCCCCGAAGGAACAAATTTTGGGCAAGAAAGCAATGATCAATTTGGAAGCTGCTGTTCTTAAAGAATTGTTCTTGTTAGTGATCACCTTTTCCCATTTAATTTCAATAGAGAGCCATTGGCTGACTGTCTGAAGGATGTAGATTTAATTCCTCCATTCAACCGTATGTTACTGGAAGTGACATTTGGAAAACTTTATGCCTGGGCCATCCAGAACGTCCGTAACATCTTGTTGGACGCCAGTGTCAAGTTCAAGGAATTGGGTATGTTCAAACCTAGCAACAGCCTCCTTTTTAACTCCTGAAGCTGACTTTACAGCTGGTGCTAACTTGTCACTGTTTTATTTTCTAAAGAGTTCATTTTGATGTCAAAGGTTAAGGGTGTAAATATATATATTTTTATCTTTCAATTTAGATCAGTTTCTAAAACATTTCTCTCCCTTACTCATTGTGTGTACATGCACTTTAATAAATGGGTTTTTCTCAATATGCTAATTAATCGGGGTACTGGCATAAACTGTGTTAGCAAAATCAAGTCTTTTTGCCCAGTTTCTCCAGCTTGTAAACACAGTAACCTTCCTTCTATCAGTTTTTTTGTCTGCGCATGTCTGGTTTACGCATGTGAGAAGTGGCCAGGAAGTACAAAAACAGAAATAAGAGCTCAAATGCTTTGTTGAGTTAAAAATGAAAACCTGCCCTCTATTCACAGAGTTGATGCACATCATCAAAGGAAAGATTGCTGCATCCGCAGGTATTGTAGGTAAAGGATTAGCTAAAACAATAAAAAAAAAAACCTATGGAAACTTGTTTATGGGTTGGCAAGCTGACGCACACAAAAGGTTAATTGAGTAATCGACCTATTGAACATAACCTGTTTATTGGAGTGCATCTAAACGCACTTATTGACAAAATGAAACTGGCTGATTATCCATACATGTGCGTGGAATACCAGTGTTCTGGTTACTAAATGCTTAATAGGCAGACATAGGTGCTGAAGTTCATTGGTGTGCTGAAGGGACTAGATTTCCATCGGCATCCACATGATAAGATAATCTTGTAAAGCTTGGGTCCAATAGCTTTATTGATCCATATCGCAAAATTTAACCTTTTCATGTGTGAGAGGCTGACTGTTTGAGTTAGTTTTTTGTTTAAAGTTCTATTTAAGTGCTATAGTAAGTGACAACTGCGTTTAAGGGCTTCCACGGCTGAAGGAGTGATTGGTGAGAAAGCGTGTCCATCCCAATTAAGATTGAACCAGCATGCTAGGCTAGGATTATCCTATTTTGACTCAGAGAGCAAGTTCGGGGTATGCATTTCAAGCCTGACTTTTCACACTTGTGATCCTCTGTAGCCATGTTTTACCTGAAGCCATGTTGTGACCATGTGGACTTGACTAGCCTTTATTGGGTGCTCCTAACAGGCTGCGGGTGTCTGAAATATACACAGATACTCGGATGTCATTTTTAGGGCGATGCTAATTATCCCTAATACCCAAAACTCCCCAAAGAGGATATTTATTCATGTTATGATAATTTTAATATTGAGAAATTTGGTCCCCCATTAAATTACATAATTTGTCTGTGCAGCTGCATCCATGGCCATTATTTTAAATTAGGAATTAAATAAGGAATTGTTGGGCATGCCTGGCAAAGAGTCGAAATTCGCCCCAATGTTCCAGTACCTTCAAATATGCTCTCTAAGTGTACACCCTCTAAACTACACGAAAGTGCTGTGCAGAACATTCATTTTAAAATGTCTACCAACTTAAACTTAAAGTATTGTTCTATTAACTCAACAATAAAAAAGGTTATATGTACAGTAATAAATAATTTAACAGTTTGGAGCACTGATTCAAATTCAGAGCTGTGCAGTCAAAGATTTTAAACATTTTTAGTAGCTTAATTTTAACTGAAACATATGCAATTATATTAGAAGTTGTTTAAATTGTTCTAAACAATGTTTTAAAAACTGTGCCCAAGAAACAGTTTTTTTCCTTGCTATGTTAAGGAACTCATTCATTCCTTCAGGTGTGCAGCCAGTTCCTCTTCAGACGATCACTAATGAGAACCCAGCAGGCCCCAGTCTGGGCACCATTCCTCAGGCTCGCTTCCTGCTGGCTATGCTCCATATGCTCACTCTCAAACATGGAGCCAACAGCCTCAGCCTCCTGCTGAACTCTGGCATCCTCGCCCTCACTCAGAGCGTTCTCCGACTTATTGGTCAGCATTTTTTTGTACTTGGCTCTCAATTGTTTCTTTTGAAATAATTTTAATTGATGGTAAAATGGTGAATTGTGCTAATAATGTGTTCCACAGGGCCAAGTTGTGATAACATTGAGGAGGAGCTAAGCGCTGTTGCTCATGGAGGCTCCGCTACAGTCCTCGAGGAGTCCAGAAAAGAGGCCACCCCAACCCCTCTCCCAGCTTCAGGTCCTGAGTTGGCCTCTATGATGAAGATCAGCATAAGAGTGATGAGAGGACCTGACTGGAAGTGGGGAGACCAGGTGAGGCAGACCTTGAATTGTGCTAGTGTTGGATCCTGCACCTTCAAAGTGGACGTTCGGTGGAATTTTAAAGTGCCCCTATTGGGAGTTTGAAATGTTCATTGTTTGGTTTTAGTATCTGCCCCATAATTATATGGGAAATAA